>UELW01000012.1:17762282-18282282 GCA_900490495.1 Danionella dracula | reverse complement strand
CAAATTATACAACCAACCAATTACATTCTCAACTAATAATTCAATTAATCAATCAATCAAACAATCAATCCCTGTGTTCCCCCAAATGGATGAGTAAAGGAGCTAAAATAATCAATAGATCAATAAAACAATGATGAAGAAACCAAATAAATGACAGTGAGTGCTCTAACTATTTTTTCTCCTCCTCAGCTCCGCATTCTTCCCTCATTCTTTCTCAGGTTCACCGAAGCCCTTCAGGAGCAGGGTTTGGAGCTCACCTGACAGCAGCATGGGGTCTTTATCTGCAGACTTGCGCACGTGATCGGACTCTCCGGTCAGAGAGCTCTCATCGATCTTCAGGTCGTTTCCTTGAATCAGGATGCCGTCGGCTGGTAGAAGGTCCCCTAAACCCAAACACAGGCTCTCAGAGTAACCGCAGGAGCACCGGTCTCTCAGGACCTTTTCTTCTCTTATGACGATTATAACACATGAAGCTGGGGCAAACTGGAGGGGAGACCCACCATACTTGATCTGAGCGATGTCCCCCACCAGGATCTCAGCCACAGGAAGCTGGATCACCTGCCCCGCTCGGACAACCTGGAATTTCTGCTCCTGCTCGATCCGGCTCTGCAGACCCCGGAACTGCTTCTCCTTGCTCCAGTCATTAAACGCCGTCACCAGCACCACACACACCTGATGCCAATGAGAGCAGAGTGTGCTCAGCACTCTCTACTGAGAGGAGAGGGAGAGAGAGAGAGAGAGGGATAGACATAGAGAGAGAGCGAGGGAGGGAGGGAGGGAGGGAAAGAGAGGGAGGGAGAGTGAGGGAGACAGAGAAAGGGAAAGAGCGAGAGGGAGGGAGGAAAAGGAGGTAGAGAGAGAGAGGGAGGAGAAAAGAGAGAGAGAGAGAGAGAGAGAGAGAGAGAAGAGAGAGAGAGAGAGAGAGAAAGAGAAAGGGGAGAAAGAGAGGGAAGAGAAAGGGAGAGAGAAGGAAGGAAAGTGTTCTACACACCACGGAGAGCAGGATAGCAGCACCCTCGATCCATCCAGCTTCAGACTCCCCCTCGTCCTCTGCACCCGCATTCGCTTCTCCACAGGCTGCAGAGAGAAAGAGAGAGAGAGAGAGAGTGAAAGAAAGAAAGGAGAGAGAGGTAGAGAGAGAGATGGGGAGAGAGGTGTAGAGACAGAGAGAGAGAGGTATTGAGACAGAGAGAGAGGGGTATTGAAACAGAGACAGGGGAGAGAAAGAGAGAGAGGTAGAGAGGGGAAGAGAAAGACGGGGAGGTAGAGAAGGAGAGGTAGAGGTAGAGAGAGAGAGAGAGGAGAGAGAGAGAAAGAGAGAAAAAAGAGAGGAGAGAGAAGGTTAGGGTTAACAATGGTTTCAGGAGGACCGTTCTGCTTCCTCAATGTTCTCTGAAAACCCTCTAAAGCAGAGGTGGGAAAGCACCTGCACAATGTAGCTTGACCCTTCATGAAACACCCCTGACCACTGAGGCTCCTCTCTGCTTGTTTGAAGGTGCTCTTGAGTCTCTTGACAAAGAGTTGGACCAACAAGCAGCAGGTGCTATAGGTCTCTGTGACTGACCATGCCGACCCCTGCTCTAACGACTCGGTCAGGAGTGGCTTTGGGGGCAGGTGAGCAAGGAGAGGAACGCTGCAGGTTGCTGTATCGATCCCTGGAGAGCTCCTTTGTGGTGCTCTTGAGCAGGGTTACCCTGTCAACAATGTTACAAATTCACTGGCCAAGCCTCAATAACTCTACTGTACGACTGGCCCTTTAAATGTGCTCGCCCCGCTCATTAATATTTCATGACCCGAGTGAGAGAGTGAGCTTCAGGGCTCTATTTATAGCCTCTGCAGTGAGAACGCTCTGATCAGCGCTTCAGTGGGAACAGTGCACAGCTCTTATTGTGTGTCTTACTGTGTGTGTGTGTGGGAGAGAGATGGAGTAAGAGAGAGAGTGAGGGAAAGAGAGAGAGAGAGAGAGAGAGAGAGAGAGAGAGAGAGAGAGAGAGAGAGGGAGGGAGAGTCCATAATGCCGGAGCTCAGACTGAAGTATTAGATAATAGCTTGTGATACCGGAGCAGACGATCCAGCGCTGCATCACAGTCTCTCACACCTTGATCGAACCCATGTTCATCCTGCAGTGCATTCTAGGTAATCTCAGCCGATAGCAGCAGCACTCACCCTCAATGCCCTCTCCTGGCGGCTGGTAGAAGGACAGCCCAAGCGAGATGAGAGCCGCAAGCTCCAAGATGATGAGCGTCACGTCCTGCAGGGCCTCCCACACTAACTGCAGGAACGTTTTGGGCTTCTTGGGAGGGATCAGGTTCTGGCCGAAGACTTCTTTCCTTTTATCCAGATCTACAGCCACGCCGGCCAGACCTGTACGGAAGCAGAGAGAGAGAGAGAGAGAGAGAGAGAGAGAGAGGTGAGCAGGGTGTTGTAAGAAAGAATGGATGATCAGCTGCAGCTACAGGTGTACAAAGTTCTGCACGCCCAAAGTCACCCTTTAAAAAAACATTAAAACATCTGAAGCTCTTCTTATAGAATATTTAATCATTGTAATTAATTATCCAATAAGATTGAGTTTGAATGCCCTTAAGTTTACTTGGATGGAACAGGAAGTGATGTAGAGGGGTGGGATTTATACTGAAAGGAATCTCAAGGGAGGCCCGTGTCCAGTCTCTTGCTCCCGAGTCTGCTCAGAGAAGGGCTGCTCATTCTCTCTTTTCTTCCTTTTCTCACTTCCCTCTCTTTCTTACTTCCTCTCCCTTTCTCTTTCCATGTTGCTTGCAATGTGATCACATGCTTTGATCATGCAGCATTCTTAGCGATTTCCCAGAATCCTTTAGTGGTAGCAGGGTGAGGAGATATAAGAGTGTGGAGAGATATGGACCAGTATGAACAGTTTGAAGTTACTATGTTGAAGCAGCTAGGAGGAGTAGCACTCTGAAATTTTAATCAGCCTAATAATAATAATACATTTAACAGCTAGAAATGTTTCTCAATCTATCTAAAAACATCTGACGTGCCTCTGAATCAGAGTTAAATTCAGATTAATACTGTTGATTCTGAGAAAGATCTAGAGAGAGATTCTTGATTAGACGTAAGGGGAAAAATCTGAGATTCAGAAACATGAGAAATGCATTCATAAAGACAGCTGCAAGCAGCGCTCAAGGCTCGAAACTCTCCGAATGCACAGCAGCATCCCAAAAGAGCAAGCATGGGATGTGTATTAGGTTACTCACTTCCTGTCTGGAGCGGCAAAAACATAGAGCTCGTGATTTTATATCAGTGCCTCCTTCTCAACTTCTGTCCTGCTCTGAAGATGACCAGACCTAACGTGTGCTTCCTGGTTTCTTTTCATGTTTAGGCCCCAGTTGAGCAGGTAAAACATAAAGAATCCTGAGGAAAGCATCCAGGCTCTGGTGTTCAGGTGCTCCGAGCCCTAACTGGAACACAGTAGCAGATCTCAGATCTCCAGCTTCCTCCACGAGTCCACACGTCTTCAGGAGCACAGCATGTGGACCGTAAACATGCTATTGTTTGATGCTCTTCACAAATGCTCGCATTAGCAGCCGTCAGAAGACGCTAGAGGAGGACGCCTCACACGCTCCACCATCAGCCAGTGAACAGAACGGAGTGCGCTTCATTCAAAGAACACAAACATTCACTCAAGGAACCCTTCTTCTAGCTGCACCAGAGAACGCTCTCTCACACTTCTCTGAAAAAGCACAGGACTGAGCACAGGAGTTAAAGGACCACAGGTGTCTGAACCCAGCTGAGGAGAAGATTCCATAGCAGCCGATCCGCTCTGGAGTCCTGCTGGAGCTTCAACCACTCCACGAGACACAGATCCTCCACTGTGATTGGCTGCTCACGTACATAGGCGGGGCTAGTGGATGGAGAGTGTACATGTGTTTAAGCTTTGATAATAAATATCTAACAGTCACATGTACCCAAGTAGAGTTTCAGGGTAACTAGTACTAGTACTTTTTGAGTATTTGTTTTATATTTACTTCTACTCAAGTAAATGTTTTGGGAAAAATCTGTGATTTTGCTCACATTTGGCTCTTTATCTCTGTCACTAATAGGTAGTTTTGAGATTTTATGTTTGTGAGTTTTACCTTCACTCTTACTTGAGAACATTTCTCATGGTCCCTGGTTGTTAGCTAAGTCCAGGTCTGAGGAAAGAGCTGGTGGCGGGATCTGGTATCTTTGGGTTTTATTCATGAGTTGGAGAGGAAAGTTGTGCAATGAGTTAACATCACGGGAAGTCTGTCCAGAAAGCTCCACAGAGATTGTTCAACGTGAACTTCAGCCAGCAGAGACGTCTAGAGATGAAGGTTAAAGCTTACAGCCGAGCTGCGTCGTCGAGCGATTATCTCGGGCCGTTAGCGAGAGTGATTTAGACAGGTTTCGGCTTGGGGTGTGCTGGGACGAGCCGATAACGAGAGCGATTAGAGAATAGTATATATAGTCAGTATTTGCGGTCATTCTGGGAGAGTTGTGCAACGAGTTAACATCACGGGAAGTCTGTCCAGAAAGCTCTACAGAGATTGTTCAACACGAACTTCAGCCAGCAGAGACGTCTAGAGATAAAGGTTAAAGGTTAAACCATCTCACCTACCATCACGCCTGCCCTCACTCACATCATCAACTCCTCCATCACTACCGGCATTTTCCCCAACACCTTTAAGGTGGCCAGAGTCACCCCGCTTCTCAAGAAACCCACACTCAACTCATCACTGGTGGAAAATTACAGACCTGTCTCTTTGCTGCCCTTCACTGCAAAACTCATCGAGCGGGTCGTCTTCAATCAACTCTCTACCTTCCTGACTCAGAACAACAAACTTGATGACAATAAATCAGGCTTCAAGAACGGACACTCAACTGAAACAGCTTTGTTGTCTGTAACGGAAGCGCAGCAAGGGGCTAACCACAGATCATCTGCCCTCATCCTACTAGACCTCTCTGCAGCGTTTGACACAGTCAACCATCAGATCCTTCTCTCCACTCTTTCTGCGATGGGCATCACTGGAACTGTACTCGATTGGCTTGAGTCCTATGTCACTGGTAGATCTTTCAGTGTCGGGTGGAGGGGTGAGGTCTCAAACACTCATAACCTACTCACCGGGGTTCCCCAGGGTTCAGTCCGTGGCCCCCTTCTCTTTTCCATCTACACCACCTCCCTGGGCCCTATCATCCTCAGACATGGATTCTCCTACCACTGCTATGCTGACGACACTCGGTCCCCCCTGATGACCTGTCAGTAACTACCCGCATAACTGACTGCCTGAACGACATCTCTACTTGGATGAAGAACCATCACCTACAGCTCAACATGGCCAAGACAGAACTTTCGGTAATCCCAGCTCAACCCTCTGTGCATCACGACCTCACCATCCAGCTGCAATCCTCTACAGTCACCCCTTCTCCTACAGTCAGAAATCTTGGAGTGATTTTGGATGAACAGCTGTCCTTCAAAGACCACATCACAAAGACAACTCGAGCATGTAGATTTGCACTGCACAACATTCGAAAGATCAGGCCCTTCTTAACTGAGCATGAAACTCAACTCCTGGTTCAGGCTCTGGTCCTCTCATGTCTCGACTACTGCAACGCTCTCCTAGCAGGACTTCCATTAAATACACTCAAACCTCTGCAAATAATCCAGAACTCTGCAGCTCGTCTTATCTTCAAGGAACCGAAACGAGCTCATGTTACTCCCCTCTTTTAAAAAAACAAAAACAAAACACTACTACCTTCTTTTTTCCCTCCTCTGTCTTTATCTTCTTCCTCCACTTCCCTCACTGCTTTGGTTTATTGATCAGTTGATACAATTTCTATTGTGAGAAGTTGAGATAGACTTTGACGGTGTAACAAATTGCATATTGTCTCTCCCTAATGTAAGTCGCTTTGGACAAAAGTGTCTGCCAAATGCATAAATGTAAATGTAATGTAAATGAGTGAGGGAAGGATGGACTGTGAGATTTGCAGGGGGATCGGTGGAGTGGTCTAAGTAATGCGCTCCATCTTCCAATCTCTGGTGAAAAAAAAGCTGAGTAGAAAGGCTAAGATCACGATTTACCCTTCAATCCACGTTTCTCCTCTCACCTCCTCTGGGCTGGGTTAGGAGCGAAAGAAGATGATCTCAGATTCAGGTGGCCGAAATGAGCTTCCTCCGCAGGGTGATGGGACGCTACTTTAGAGGGAATGTGAGGAGCTCCATCACTCAGGAGGAGCTTGAAGTAAATCTACTTCTCCTCCACATCGAGAGGAGCCAGCTGAGGGCGCTAATGCATCTGTTTCAGATGCCTCCTCATAGCCTCCCTATGAATGAGTTTCAGGCATGTCATGCCAGGGGAGGCCCCCGGGAAAGACCCAGGACTCAATGGAGAGATGTCTCCTGGTTTGCATGGGAACGACTCAGTAGAGCTGGAGGAAATGTCTTCGGTGAGGGTGTCTAGACTGCTGCTCCCTCGACCTGTAAACTTGTAAACGTGTTGCACCTCTGATACCCACTGTAAGTTCTGGCTCATAAATAAGACCATGAATGTAATGAGATTTGGATTGGGGTAAACTCTCTTTTTTTAGGTCTGATCACAGCTGATCACGATTTCACATATTTGTGCATAACAGGGCTTCTCTTCCATCAGTAGAATATTTTGAAACTGAAGAGATCATCAACTTCAAAACCTAAAATCTTATAGAGAAATATTTTTATCTCACTAGAGCTGACAGTGCAACAAATACCTGAGTTTTGGTTTTTATTCGAGCCAGCTCTGATGTGAGCCAAGCTCTGCAGTGACATCACAGAGTACCCCTCCCCCGCTGGTGACTAGCGCTAGCTCCTCAGCACTCAGGCTGCAAAGCATTCCAGCGAGGAGCACTGACTCGAGACTAGAACACAAAACTAAACTCCAAACTCAACCACTGGACTGCCGAACCATCAAACATTGTCAGTAACAGGAGATTTCGATTGTTGTTGATCTGCCTTCTCTGCTCTGAGGCTGTCTGTAGCGCATCCTCATCCTAGCACTGAGAGGTATTCTGAGTCAGGAAATGTGTTATTGCTCCAACCCTGAGAAGGTGCTTAACACCTGAGGACTGATCGAGAAGGAGGAAAAAGGAGAATGAGAAGAAGCTACAGATTGTATCCAACCCAGTCCAGAAGATTAAAAAATAGGATTTTAGTGAATATTGCAGTAAAAAAAATAATGAAACTTTTCAACTGAAACTCAACAGCTTACGGCCAATCCTGCCCTTTAACTAGAGCTTCTCAGAGCCCTAACTGGAGGACCAGCAGCTCCTCTGGAAGAACAGGTAGAAGCTGGAATGTGAGGGAGCAGAGGAGCAGCTGAAGGGGTTACAGCGTTCTATTGAGGTTAAAGCACGATTGTGAACATGTGACCCGATTGCTGGTGCAGCAGAGCCCATGTGCTCCGGGACTCTCCGGAACGCTCAATAAATCACTAATTAGGTTGCAAAACCAGGACACACATGCTCTCCTGATATGGAGCGAATGGCGGGACGAGCGAGGAGCTGTGCGGGGCATCACACCCGCATCAGCAACGCTTGGGGACACTGGCTGAGAGCTCTATTATATCTGCGTCCTTCAGCTCCTGATGCAGTCCCCCGACACACTCAGGTGATGGGAGGAGAAATCACAGAGAGAGAGAAAAAAAGAAAGAGAGAGAGAGACATAGAAAAGAGAGAGAGAGAGGGAAGAGAGAGAGAGTGAGAAAAGAGAGAAAAGAGACAGATATCGAGAGAGGCAAGGCAAGGCAAGGCAAGGAAAGGCAAGCTTATTTGTATAGCACATTTTGTACACAGGGTAATTCAAAGTGCTTTGCATTGTAAATAAAGAGTAAAAAGAAAGAACATTGAATAAAATCAAGCATTAAAAAGTAATATAAAATCAAATTGATTAAAAACTGAAAATAAAAAACATTGATTAAAACAAAGATTAAGATGTGAAGTGCAGAGATAAAAAAGTTGTTCGGACGTTGGATAGAGATGGATAGAGAAAGAAAGATAGAGAACAGAGAAAGAGAGGAGAGAGAGAGAACAGACAGAGGGAGAGAGAGAAAGCCAAAGAGAGAGAGAGAGAGAAGAGGAGAGTGAGAGAGAGGGAGAAAGCGAGAGAGAGGAGAGACTAGAAAAAAAAGAGAGAGAAAGAGAAGAGATAGATTATTGCATATTTTAGTGCTGCTACTGCGACGGAGGGTGAAAATAGGTTGTCATGGAAATGCTTCTCTCGGAGCAGAGCATTGTGGGTAGGTAGCAGGCTCTGCAGCACATGGAGAACTCTCTCAGAGGCCCATCTCCTGCAGCAGCGAGGGTTTGTGTCCATCTCAGAGCTCACACTAAGGAGAGCACCTCCAGACCATGCTACCAAGCCAACAAGAACACTGCTCTCCCCATCATCGTTTCTTCAGCATAGAGACTCGTAGAAACCTGCCATGAGAACCTCTTTAGAACACTGTTTTAGAGCCGATCTTCTCACCTGTTCTTCAGCAATGCTCAGACAGCAGACAGAGCTAGTGTCTTCATTAAACTCTCGAAGAGCTGGACTCAGAAATCTGACTTGTTAAGCGTGGAAACAGAACTCCACAGAGTTCCTCTGAGCGGACCGGTTCCTCTCAGCATCACAGATTCTCATTCCACACAGATGATTTGCTTCGGGATGATTTATGAACTGCTTTCCTCACAGGGACCCAATCTAATTTCCCCACAAGGTCACTCTCATCCAGATTCAGTACTGCACACACACAAGCACGCATGCACACACATACACACACACACACACGCAGGCATGAACACTCTGGAAACATTTACAACTAAAGAATTTATTGAGTGTTTTCAAAAACAATGTCCTCACAAGGTCATACAATCCAGAACTCCAGATCACGCACGACCAACACAAGCTCCTCCAGAAAGATTTATAAGAATTTCTCATCACAGGGACGTCCCCGCAAGGGCAACGATCTCCAGGTTTAACATCGGGGTATATTCTGATTCCAGAGAGAGAAACTGCATTTGGACAGTGAAACTGAAACACTGTGGCTTTGTTCCTTTTTACCATCCAAAACCTCCAGAGTTTTCTGTACAAGAAACCACAGACTGAACCTCTCCTCAAGGTCAAAAGTGATGGGGGGGGGGGCAGAGAAAGAGAAAATGAGAGCAAGATATGAAGAAGAGAGAGAATAGAGTGACAAAACAGGAGAGAGAGGAAAGACAAAGGGAGAGAAGAAAGAGAGTTGAGAGAGAGAATGTGAAAGGAAAGAAAGAGAGAATAGATAGAGATATGAGAAAAAGAGTGAAGATAGAGAGAGTGACAGAGAGAGAGAGTGAAAGGAAAGAGAGAGGAGAAAGAGTGAAGATAGAGAGAGGAGAGAGAAAGGAAAGAGAGAGAGAATATGTGTGAAAGAGGGAGAATGAGAGCGAGAGAGAGAGAGGGGGGGGGGCAGGGAATGCATCTCTTTCAGAAGCAGGGCAGGCCTCTCTCTGTCCTGATTTGAGCAGATTGTTCTCCTGCTCTGATTCCACATGGATCTCAGGATCTAAAGCGAGCGCTCAGAAGGGACTGCACTAGATTCAAGGGCACCAGAACAGGACGCTGCCTAAATACGGTGTCAGCGGTTACAGAGTTAATTCATGAGGAAGAAAAGGACTTAGATAAACTTTAGATGGAGTGTTTGTTCCCTCGCTAAAAGCTCAGAGTGCTTCGGACCTCGAGCTGCAGATCGGAGGTGGCTACAAAAGCAGAAGACCGCACCGGGTACCACTCATCTCCACTATACATAGGAAAAAGAGGCTACAATTTGCACAAGCTCACCAAAATTGGACAGTTGAAGACTGGAAAAAAGTTTCCTGGTCTGATGAGTCTCGAATTCTGTTGAGGCATTCAAATGATAGAGTCAGAATTTGGCGAAAACAAAATGAAAACATGGATCCATCATGCCTTGTTACCACTGTGCAGGCTGGTGTGGTGGTGGTGTAATGGTGTGGGGGATGAGCACACTTTAGGTCCCTTTTTGCCAAATGGGCATCGTTTCAATGCCACGGCCTACCTGAGCATCGTTTCTGACCATGTACATTCCTTTATGTCCACCATGTACTCATCCTCCGATGGCTACTTCCAGCAGGATATTGCACCATGTCACAAAGCTCAAATAATTTAAAATTGGCTTATTGAACATGAAAATTTGTTCACTGTACTAAAATGGCCCCCACAGTCACCAGAGCATCTTTTGGGATGTGGTGGAACGGGAGCTTGCATCCCACAAACCTCCATCAACTGCAAGATGTTATCCTATCAATATGGGCCAACATATCTAAACAATGCTTTCAGAACCTTGCTGAATCAATGCCACGCCAAAATTAAGGCAGTTCTGAAGGTAAAAGGGGGTCAAACACCAAATTGGTATAGTGTTCCTAATAATCCTTTAGGTGAGTGTATTGTGCATTAAACAGATTAGAATTGTGTCAACGTGGTGCTAGCAAGACCAAATAGCTATCTAGTAAGCTAATAACAATATAAACATGCTGAGCTAGCGAGATGAAAGCTACCAGCGATTAGCAACTCTGTTTCGCTAACTTGACGTTTCTCTGTGGCCTGTTGGCACTGTTACTTTTTTCTTGCATGACGCAGCATGTCATCAATGTCAGCAACTTGTTAGCTTGTTGCGAGCATACATTAACAACTTTAACTTTGTTTGCTTTGATCTTAAACAAGAGAAGTTATATTTAGAGAATGATGATGATGATGCATTAATTTTATATAGTGCTTTTCCAGAGCTCAAAGAAGCTTGACAATGTCTAGTGCATTATTCATTCACTCCACATTTACACTCGGGTGATAAGCTACCTTGGTTGCCCTCAGCTGCCCTGAGGCAGTCTGACAGGACGTTGCTGCCATTCAGTGTCTGCGACCTCCTGACCTCCACGAAACACACCCCACCAGTCACACTCATCCACCAAGCACACCCCACCAGTCACGCTCATCCACCAAACACACCTCAACAGTAACACTCATCCACCAAACACAACCCACCAGTCGCACTCATCCACCAAACACACCCCACCAGTCACACTCATCCACCAAGTACACCCCACCAGCCACACACATCCACCAATACACCCCACCAGTCACACTCATCCATCAAATACCCCCCACCCATCACACTCATCCACCAAACACACCCCACCAGTCACACTCATCCACCAAGCACACCCCACCAGTCACACTCATCCACCAAGTACACCCCACCAGCCACACACATCCACCAATACACCCCACCAGTCACATTCATCCACCAAATACCCCCCACCCATCACACTCATCCATCAAACACACCACACCAGTCTCACTCATCCACCAAACACACCCCACCAGTCACACACAAATCTACCAAACACACCCCACCAGTCACTCACGGTCACCAAACACACCCCACCAGTCACTCTCATTCACTAAACACCCCCCCCCCCCCCACTAGTCTCACTCATCCACCAAACACACCCCACCAGTCACTCACATCCACAAACCCCCCCCCACCAGTCACACTCATCCACCAAACACACCCCACCATTCTCACTCATCCACCAAACACAATCCACCAGTCGCACACATCCACCAAACACACCTCATCAGTCACTCTCATCCACCAAACACCCCCCACCAGTCACACTCATCCACCAAACACCCCCCACCAGTCACTCTCATCCACCAAACACACCCCACCAGTCACTCTCATCCACCAAACACCCCCCCACTAGTCTCACTCATCCACCAAACACACCCCACCAGTCACTCACATCCACAAAACCCCCCCACCAGTCACACTCATCCACCAAACACACCCCACCATTTTCACTCATCCACCAAACACACCTCACCAGTCACTCTCATCCACCAAACACCCCCCACCAGTCACACACATCCACCAAACACACCTCACCAGTCACACACATCCACCAAACACACCCCACCAGTCACACTCATCCACCAAACACCCCCCGCCAGTCACACTCATCCACCAAACACCCCCCACCAGTCACTCTCATCCACCAAACACCTCCCACCAGTCACACTCATCAATACAAGGCATTGTGGGTGAAGTGGCTTGGCTAGGGCCACAATGGCAAAATTACCCTAGCGGGGATCCAATAGACGAGATCGAACCTCTAACCTTCTGGTTACAGAATGACCAACTCCCCTACTGTGACACCTTTACGCCCCCCTGTCTATGCTGTGTAGGTTTAAAGATACGTTCCATTGCTAGGGCAACTAGCCTGAATCTCATCTCCCCAGTAACTATTCACAGGTGAGGACTTGAGATGAGTTTATGGGATGCAAAGGCTATGCTAAACCCAACGCCCAAATTGGCTGCTGACTCAGAAGAGATTACATTTTATAAAAGCTAGAACACCATCAACTGGCTGTTCAACAGTGCGCTCAGGCACCTGTAAAGTCAGTGGAGCTGCGTCCCCTGTGGACTGATAATCAATAATCCAGGAGTGACATCAGCATGTGTGAAAGAAGAACCTGTCTGAGATCAGAGACACACACCCAGTGTTGCTTTCTTCTGAGAAGAGTGTCTCCACAACTGCGTCACTCTCCGATTGAAACAGAAATGAGAGGACGTATTTTTGTTAGCCGTAGCTGTGTTTCACTTCAGAGGCAAATGTTAGCTTTGACCTTCAAGCAAGGAAAGATCTCAGACACCAAACCAGCTAAACTCCCACACCCCCCTTCAGAAACAGAAAAAAAAACACAGAAGCAAGAGCTCCAGAAATAGAAATGGTATATTTTAAATCGTTCCAGTAGCTTACAAATGTCTTTTGGCCTCCAGTCGTCAGTAAATGAATTACAGCTTCAGTCTATTTCGGAAAAGCCTCTAGTGGTCAGTGGATGAATCACAGCTTCACTCTCTTTCGGAGCAGCCTCTAATGGTCAGTGGAAGAATCACAGCTTCATTCTCTTTCGGAGCAGCCTCTAATGTTCAGTGGATGAATTACAGCTTCAGACTACTTTGGAACAGCCTCTAGTGGTCAGTGGATTAATTACAGCTTTGTAATTTTTTAGAACAGCCTCTAGTAGACAGTGGATGAATTACAGCATCGTTCTCTTTCAGAGTAGCCTCTTGTGGTCAGTGGATGAATTACAGCTTCGTTCTCTTTCAGAGCAGCCTCTAGTGGCCAGTGGATGAAATGCAGCTTCGGTCTCTTTCAGAACAGCCTTTAGTGGTCAGTGGATGAATTACAGCTTGAATCTATTTTGGAACAGCCTCTAGTGGTCAGTGGATGAATCACAAATTCAGTCTCTTTTTTCGGAGCAGCTTCTAGTGGTCAGTGGATGAATTACAGCTTCTTTGTCTTTCGGAGCAACCTCTAGTGGTCAGTGGATGAATTTCAACTTCGGTCTATTTCGGAACAGCCTCTAGTGGTCAGTGGATAAATTACAGCTTCGATCTCTTTCGGAGCTGCCTCTAGTGGTCAGTGGATGAATTATAACTTCGTTCTCCTTCAAAGCAGCCTCTAGTCACACTGTTTGGAACAGCTTCAGCAGAGCGCTGGTGGGTAAATCCACACTCTCTCAATAATCTGCACACACTGAGTGGTGAGCTTCCACTCTGCAGGATCGCGGCGGTTCTCTTCCTCTTGAATAAGACGCTGCTCTCAGGGTCTGGGTGGGCGCCAGGCTCTGGAGTGCCTTTCTCCACTGCCATCTGCCAGAGCAGGCTCACAGCTCAATAACACCCTCCTCTCGCTCTCGGCTTCAGAGCTTTGCTTTATTTAGCAGAGAAGTTCCAGCATCAGCCAGCGATATACTGTTAGCATCGACCAGACAGAGCTCAGCAGAGCGAACATGAACCTGAACCTGCACGGAGATGCAGAAATCAAGCAGAGTTCATGTTTAACATGGTGAATCCCACTGAGAACAGCGAGGAGACGTTGATAATGTTCTGTTATAGTTTTATTTAATTGTTAAGGCAATCTTATTTTTAGTTCTTCCTTATGGAACATGAACGAATCACTCAGACGAGTAATAGAAGCACAGTTTGTATATCCGTTTTCCTTTTAAAGCGAAGCTGAGAGATTACGAGGAACTGTTTGAACACAGAAGAAACGCACAAACAAGCCCCATCCCTTCATACATCACACACAGAGACTGGTTTTAAATGTCACGGAGAAGATCAAATGAACACACACTCTCACAGAAGAGGAGAACACACCAGTTACACTTCTCTCTTTCTCTCTCTCTCTCTGTCTCTCCCTCCCTCACTCTCTCTCTGTCTCTTTTTTTCTTCCCTCTCTCTCTCTCTCTCTCGCGCCCTCCCTTCTCTCTCTCTCTCCCTCCCTCTCTACAGGAGAGGCATGTTAAAGACTTCCTATTGAGTGAGTGATGTCTCCACAGATCACAGCATCTTCAGTGAACAGAAGTCTGAACTCTGGCCCTAAAAACTATAAAGTAGAATAAACACTGAAGATTAGAACCCTGAATTTCTATCAAAGAGTTTAAAGCAGCCAGCTGTTCACCTTTAACTGTCCCGATTGAGAGCTCCACACTCACAGCTTTCCTAAACAAGCATAGTTTCACATGCACACAACAAACTCTCTGCAGAAAAGAGCGCATTGAGTTTGACCCCAGCACTGTTGCCAGGGTAACGCATCCAGTGGATGAGCAGCGTCAGCATCAGTTCTAGAGAAACCCAGCAAAGCAGAGCGATTTGATCCAATCCTGTCTCTGTCTGAGCTGTCCTTATTATCAGCTCACATTCGGGGCGTCAGCACGCACCTCACTTCCCACCCACACACTCACCATCCGAGCTGAACTCCTACCAGACACTTCAAGACATTTATACTGTAAGAGCAGCTTTCTTGGTTATAGACGACAAACTATCAGAGAAATCTCTGGAAGAGAGAAAGAACCTCTTCAGGACCAAAGAAGATAGAGAAAGCAGCTCTGACCATGTAAAAGCAATCAATAATTATCTTCTGAACTAATCCAAAGATGCAAAGAGCTCTCTGATAACCTCACACTTCACAAAATAAAGCCTGCCATTCTCTTTCATTGCAGCCTCTAGTGGTAATTACAGCTTCTTTGTCTTTCGTTGCAGCGTCTAGTGGTCAGTGGATGAATTGCAGCTTCAATCTCTTTCCGAGCAGCCTCTAGTGGTCAGTGTATTAATTACAGCTTTGTTTTCCTTTGTTGCACCCTCTAGGGGTCAGTGGATGAAATACTGCTTCGCTCTCTTTCAGTGGATTAATTTCAGCTTCGGTCTCTTTCGGAGCAGCCTTTAGTGGTCAGTGGATGAATTACAGCTTCTGTCTCTTTCATTGCAGCCTCTAGTGGTCAGTGGATTAATTACAGCTTCTGTCTCTTTTGAAGCAGCCTCTAGTGGTCAGTTGATGAATTACAGCTTCTATCTCTTTCAGAGTAGCCTCTAGTAGTCAATGGATGATTTACAGCTTCTGCCCCTTTCAGAGCAGCCTCTAGGGGTCAGTGGATGAATTACAGCTTTGATCTCTTTCAGAGCAGCCTCTAGTAGTCAGTGAATGAATTACAGCTTAGTTCTCTTTCAGAGCAGTCTCTAGTGGTCAATGGATGAACTACAGCTTCAGTTTCTTTCAGAGCAGCTACTGGAAAAATTCCATGAATGAAAATAAATAATTTAAAAAGAAAATCAGGGTTTGTCTTCTGCAGAATTAAGACAATAATTGTCCCCCAAATACATGCCTACATAACAGAGCTGCAGTAACCACAGATCATTACTGCGTTTATAGTCAGTGTGATCCTGATATTGATCTCTAAACAATCACAGAGAACCTCTTCAGGACACCGAAGCTGAGAGACAGCCATCACTGACATCTGGCAAAAACCTGAAGAGCATTTCAGGATCAAATTAAGAGGCCCATCAAAGCATCGGCATTGTGAGAACATCCTCTCTCTCTCTCTCTCTCTCTCTCTCTCTCTCTCTCTCTCTCTCTCTCTGTCACTCACCCTCAATCGGTGAGGTGTGCAGCAGCTGACACAGTCCCTCGACGCCGCTGTAGTCCTGCTGAATTTTGAGCATAGCTTCGGTTCCTCGCAGCTCCATCAGGCCTCTGAGCTCCTCCAGGGAGCATCCGAACCCCCCTGCAGCATCGCTGCTGTGGTTCTTAGCGTAGAAGTCGTTGTTCCCCAGGTCAGCCATGGTGAGGAGAGCTCCTTCAGCTCTACTGGAAGAACAAGACCGGAGGAAAAAACCCGCCGCAGATGAAGGTGTCCCTGGTGCAGCTAAAGAACAGGTGTCGGACTTAATTTAATAGAGGAGGAGGAGGAGAATAAGGGGATGAATGCAGATCCAGACGGAGGAATGGACAGGGTTAAGTGAGACGGGTAGCAGTCCTGAGGACGAGGAGGATCCACTCACGGCTTCCCATTCTTCTCATTCCCTCGATCCTTCAGCGCCGAAGCCGCTCCATCACATCTCTGAGCCACAGAGAGATAGAGAGAAACAGAGAGAGAGAGGCTGTGGGAGGGGGGAGAGAGAGATGCACAAAGATAGAGAGAGCGATACAGTGACAGCAGGAGAGAGAGAGAATGAGAGCGATGCACACACAGAGTGGGAGAAAGAAAGCGTGGGGAGAAAGAGAGAGAGAGAAAGAGGTTGAGAGACACAAAGGCAGAGAGAAAAAATACAAGAGAGAGATGCGCAGGAAGAGAGAGAGGTGTAGCAAGAGAACGAGAGAGAGGATTGAGAGGTATGGATGCAGCAGAGAGCGAGCGAGTGAACGAACGAACGAACGAACGAACGAGAGAGAGAGAGAGAGAGAGAGAGATCAGTTATACGCCCACAGACTCACACTCGTGAATTCTACACAATTCTATTGATGAGAAAGACAAAAGCTTAGGACATTTGATCATATGGCTGCTATTGGTTCGACAGCTGAGAGCGAGAGAGAGAGAGAGAGAGAGAGCAGTTTGAGGAGAAGCAAGGTGTCTTGTCTGTGATTCTCTCACTGCTCACACGCTCTCTTTCATACTCGCTGTGCTTTGATCGCCCTCGTACTGAACACACACCACACACCCATGCACACAAGCAGACACCAGGTAAACCCTGAAGGACATGCAAGGCTTCACACACTCGTGCAAGTGAGCGGATGAGTGTGAGCGAGCAAGTAAACCTGCAGCTTCCCACACTGCAGTGAACAGCGCTAGAACATTATATAACTCTCTCTCTCCTATACCCCCCCCTCCTCTCTCTCTCTGAGAAGCTTTGATCAAGGTTTCTCTTCTTCTGGACCTCAAAGAGCTGACCCGAGGAGAACTTCATGTAACCAGAATCATACACTCTTACAGAGCACAGAAAGGATCAGGCTGAGGAACTCCTGAAGCAGCCGATAAGTACTGAAGGGCCAAGGGCGGTTGTGGCGACAAAAATTCAGGTTTGAGAGGAGTTCAGAGAAACCATGAAATTCTGGTAACCCATCTGGAGAACAATGTTCTAGCAGCACTGTTTACAGCAGTGATGGGGGGCTGCTGTCATCGACTGAAGATATTGTCAGGCAGTGAAGGAATATTCTGAGGATCTTCCTTAGACCACTGGGAAAGCCTCTGCCAGGATCCTGGAGAAGAGAATACACCTGATAGTTGAACCTCTAATTCAAGAGGAAAAAAGATTTCTGTCTCTGGGTGTGGGACACTGGGGAATCTCTCCAGGGTGATCGAGGGTCATAGGAGTTTGCTTAACAAGTTCACATAATTTTGTCGATTTGGAGAAGGCTTTCGACTGTGTCCCTCATTTGACCCTGTGGAGGGTTTTTGTGAATATGGGGTCCGGGGTCCTCTGCTAACGGCCAAAAGTAGGAGCATGGTTCACATTGCCAACAGTAAGTCAGACCTCTTCCTGGACCATGTTGGACTCCGGCAAGGCTGTCCTCTGTCACCAATTCTATTCTGTATAATTATAGAGAGAGTGTCTAGACAGAGCCAGGGGCTGGAAGGGGTCCAGTTAGAGGAGCAGAGGATTTCATCTCTGCTTTTTCGGATGATTTTGTGCTGTTGACTCTCTCAGGTTTGCAGCTTAGTGTGAAGCAGTAGGGATTAAGATCAGCACCTCTAAATCCGAGGCTATGGTTCGATCTACATTCCTACACTCAACGATGGATATGAGCTCTGGGTCAAGAGCGAAAGAAAAAGATCTCAAATACAAGCGGATTAAATGAGCTTCCTTCTCAGGGAGGAGCTTGGAGTAGAGTCAGCATCGAGAGGAGCCAGCTGAGATGGCTCATGCATCTGTTCCAGATATCTCCTAGACGCCTCCCTAGGAAGGTGTTTTGGGCATGTATTGCCAGGGCAAGGCCCCGGTGAGGGAAGTGTTCTTGGTGAGGGAGATCTGGGCTGCCTGACTGTCCTGTAAGCTGGGGCTCCTTTCAGTGATGGAAATGGGAGCTCCAGTGGACGAGCGTTAGATATACTCTATTCTTTCTCTCTTAGTTCTTTGAATTGTTTGAATGATTCAGTTAAATCTCTCTCTCTCTCTCTCTCTCTCTCTCTCTCTCTCTCTCTCTCTCTCTCTGATAAAGCATGAATAAAGCAATAGAAGTGGGTATCCTCTTCTTCTCTGTTTCTCCTCTTTCCTGATCACAGTAATACTAGCACAGGTGTTCATTATTGATGCTCATCTGATTAACTCAACGAAGCAACACCGAGGCTTGTAAACCAGCAACAGGCCTCGGGCTTACTGTACAAGCTGCTTTGTATGCCACAAACTCTGCTACTGAAATAAGGACACTGAAACTGAAAAACCGTTCAGCAGCGACGGAGGTTCTGACGGTGAAACTGAAACTCTGTTCAGCAGCGCAGGAGGTTCTGTTTTTTCGTTGTGAAATATTGATTCTGAATCCAGACTGAGAGTTTGTGGGAAACCACACCAATGTGTAGTTAATATCTATCTTGTGGTAAATATCAAACATGAATACACAAACACACAGCCATAATACATCAATTATTAATGAGCCAATCTGAGCTATTATTAGAACACGGGATCGGCTGGAGCTCAGATTCTTTTTCTGAGAAGAAATTAAACTGAAAACTACTGGTGAGTAAACCCTGGAGTACAGAAAACCTCCGAGGGCCAAAGGCCGAGTGGCTTCTTCTGCTAAGTATCTCCCAGGAAACACAGAGAGAGAGAGAGAGAGAGAGAGAGAGAGAGAGAGAGAGAGAGAGAGAGAGAGAGAGAGAGAGAGAATTCCAGGATCAGTGATGCGATCAGTTTCTGAGGATACCCCTCCAAGAGACCAAAGCTTCAGTGCAACCTAATCCTAAAGATGGGGGGAGAGAGACGGAGTGGGAGAGGAGAGAGAGTAGGAGGAAGAGTGTTAGAGGGAGAGGAGGGGAAAGGAAGAGACGGAGGGAGAGAAGAGGGGAGAGAGAGGGGAGAGAGAGAGTAGAGGGGGGAGAGAGAGGAGGAGGGAGAGTGGAAGAGAGAGAGGAGGGGGAGAGAGAGAGGGAGAGATGGAGAGGTGGAGAGAGAGGGAGAGGGGAAGAGACAGAGAAGGGGCGAGAAAGAGACAAAGGGAGAGAGGGAGAGAGAAAGAGAGAGAGAGAGAGAAAGAAGGGAGAGGAAGAGATAGAAGAGAGGGAAAAAGAGAGAGGAGAGAAAGAGGAGGAAAAGTGTGGAAGAGAGAGAGAGTGGAAAAAAGAGAGGAGGGGAGAGAAAGAGAGAGATTAAGAGGGGGAGAGAGATGGAGAGGTGGAGAGAGAGGATGGGAGAGAAAGACACAGAGAGAGAGAAAGGAAGAGAGAGAGAGGAGGGAGAGGAAGAAAGAGAGGAGTGAGAGAGAAAGAAAGAGAGAGAACAAAAGAGAGAGAGAGACGGTGAAAGAGAAAATGAGAGCAGAGAGAGGAGGAGGGAGAGTGGAAGAGAGATAGGAGGAGGGAGGAAGAAAGAGATTAAGAGAGATAGGGAGAGAGGGAGGGAGAGAAAGAGACAGAGGAAGAGAGAGAGCGGTGGGGAGTATTCCAAGATTAGTTATGGGATCAGTTTCTGACGATACACCATCAAGAGAGCACACCATTTAACTGAAACCAAAGCTTTAGCGCAACCCAATCCTAAAGATGGTGAGAGGGAGAGAGAGAGGGAGAGGGAGAGAGGAGAGAGGAGAGAGGAGGGGAAGGAAGAGACAGAGGGAGAGAGAGGGGAAGAGAGAGAGGAGAGAGAGAGAGAGAGAGAGAGAGAGAAGGGAGAGTGGAAGAGAGAGAGGAGGGGAGAGGAAGAGACAGAAGGAGAGAGAGGGGGAGGGGGAGAGATGAGAGAGAAGAGTAGGAGAGAAAAGAAGGGAGAGGGGGAAAGAGAGAGTGAAACAGACAGAGAGGGATGAGAGAGAGAGAAAGGAAGAGAGAGAGATTATAGTTTAGTGCAGAGTGCTGAGAGGAGCAAAGAGAGACTGCAGCCGGGAGAAGAGGACTGTAGAAGCTCAGACTCTAGAGCAGTAGAGTTTAGGTTCCGTGGCCCCGGGGCCTCTAAACTTTGTGGTAACTGTAAGTGGATTTATGGAGAAACAAGCTCTAAACGCTCCTGGCTTGATTAAATTCTCTCTCAGGTTGTTGTTGAGTGCTGAATGCTGCTGTTATGACAGCACTCATGCCCTGGAGCTGCTCCCTCTCTCCCTCAGCACGCTCACGGGGCCCGCAGCTGCTGATTTACTATAGTAACCTGCTGTTTACTGCGCAGCGGCGGAAACTGTAAATCATGGAAACTATTTCCCCCGGCCCCTAATCGAGGGAGGACAAACAGCTTGAGAGAGGGTTAGAGCGTGCCAGGCTTGATTTAATTTTCTCTTCCAGAACGACTGTTGCTCCACCGCTCCAGCTACCGGAGAGGTAGCAGTAGAGGCGTGGGCTCCAGGAGACCTCCATCAACAGCACCAGTCCCAGAATCAAGATCTGTGAAGCACTATGTTGCAGATCAGGGTTCAGGTTAGAGCGACCTCTGCTGGTCAGTCAGGGGGAAGAGCTTAGTCACAGCATCTCCAGAACATAACTTACATCTTCACTATAAAATCTGTTGCTTGATCGCTTCACATCGGAATTCTGATTTTCTCAATGACTCACAATCCACAAAGATGGTCATCATCAGGTGATTAGTGACGCTAGGTTTCTCTCCGGAATTCTGATCTGCAGTGATGAGGAGAACGCTCTGCAGTAGTCCCTCTGACCTTGCAGATCCACCGTGTAGGGCAGGAGACACCAGCCAGAGAGAGAGATAGAGAGAGAGAGAGGGAGAGAGAGAGAGAAAGGGAGGGAGAGAGAGAGGGAGAGAGAAAGAGGGAGAGAGAAAGACAGATAAAGAGAGGAGAAAGAGAAAGGGAGGGAGGGAGGGAGGGAGGGAGGGCAAGAGGAGGGAGAGAAAGACATGAGACAGAGAGATAGAGATAGTAGAGCTAGACAGAGAGAGAGAGAGAGAGAGAGAGAGGAAGAGAAAGACAGACAGATAGAGAGAGCGAGTGGGAGAAAGAGGCAGAGACGGGGGAGGGAGAGAGAGAGAGAGAGAGAGAGAGAGAGAGACAGAGAGGGAGGGAGAGAGAGAGAGATATGCCAAACACACTATTCACTCGATTGAATATAAAGCCTATAAAAGACTCACTTTTTATTCCTCCTCCTTAACTCCTAGAGCTTCCTCAACCATAGAAGCAGATTCATCTCACTGATCCAGTTAAAGCTGTGAGCACTGACTCATCTAAAGGCTGACCTTAAAAAGAGAGGATCAGCGTTTATCTGTCCTGTGGACCTGCGACCACAACTCACGGAACCCTGCTGTCCTCCTGGAACAGTCCCCCACTCAATAACCGAGGGTTCTACCTCCACGGCGACACCAGATCTGGTCTGTCTGAAGCAAAACTGATTTCTCATAAATATTCTCGACTAAAATAAGTCTGTAGGAACGACAGAGATCCCACTGTAGCTGAGATATCTTCACCGTTCCACCAGCGAATTCTCCTGCAGCGTTGCTCCGTCTCGGGCTAAAACAGCGCTGCTCCTGCTCACGTTTCTCATAGTTTACTCTCCAGAGGTCAGAGGAAACCTATTGATTCTCCATCAGCTCCTGAGGGGGAGGTGATTGATCCAGAAGAGCTAAACTGATCCCGAGGAGCCACTGAGCGACTGCTAATCACAGTAGAAACAGAGCCTGATGAGGCTCAACGCTTCTAAAGCTCCAGGATTAAACGTTTTAAAGAAACTCTCAGGTTTTTGCAACAAGAACTGGTTGTGTATATGCTTACATTCAATCAAAACCTAAAAACACGCCCTAATTATATCTTTCTTATTGCTCACTTGGGGTTTGTTTACCCTTTGGCATTCTTTTAATTGTGCTATTAATGAGAGATGATCCTGCGCTTGAGCAGCTTAGCTTCAGGAGAGAGAGAGGGAGATTACCATCAGAATTATTATTGTGATCCAAACAACCACCATCCACATCCAGCCTTCACCTAAGAGTTCAGCATTACTGATCTGTGCTGCGTAGGGACACAAATGGAAGAGGCTCCGCGCTGTCCCTGAAGTTCACCCATCCTGAAGAACAGCATGTACAGTAACTCCTGCGGGTGCTCTCCGACTCCAGAGAATCTGTGTGTGATCGCTATTACCTGCATTTATTGACTAAAGCTTTAACATGAACCCACTGACCCTGTGCTTAGCTGAGGGCCAGCCAGAGCTAGGCCTGCCGCAACTCAGATAGCATCTCCAAGAGCTCTGCGCATTAGCATCAGCAGGTTATTCATTCTCTCTAGCTCTTTCCATTAAATGCACTTTCACAAACACTCAGAGATAAACGCTGACACGGCTAAAACAAATCCATCACTCTTCAGTCTGAGCATCCTTTAAAACAACAAAACAAACAAAAACTCCACCTGAAATTCTGAAACAAATGAAAGCTCCACCTGAAACACTGAACCAAACAAATGAATCTCACCTGAAACACTGAACCAAACAAATGAAGCTCACCTGAAACACTGAACCAAACAAATGAAGCTCACCTGAAACACTAAACTAAACAAACGAAAGCTCCACGTGAAACACTGAACCAAACAAATGAAGCTCACCTGAAACACTGACCCAAATAAATGAAAGCTCCACCTGAAACACTGAAACAAACAAACGAAAGCTCCACCTGAAACATTGAACCAAACAAACAAAAGCTTCACCTGAAACATTGAACCAAACAAACAAAAGCTTCACCTGAAACATTGAACCAAACAAACAAAAGCTTCACCTGAAACATTGAAACCGACAAATGAAAACTTCACCTGAAACACTGAACCAAACAATAAAAAGCTCCACCTAAGACACTGAACCAAACAAAAAAAGCTCCACCTGAAACACTGAACCAACCAAAAAAGCTCCACCTGAAACACTGAACCGAACAACCGAATGCTCCACCTGAAACACTGAACCAAACAAACAAAGCTTCACCTGAAACACTGAACCAAACAATCGAAAGCTCCACCTGAAATATAAAATGATCATTTATTTTGTTTCTGAACTACAATCAGACTCATCAGCCAATCAGAACCAGATCTAAATCTAGCAGCTTCTGCTTCTCAGAGCTCTGGAAGTGGACCCCGGCTCTCATTATGAGCAAAAGACTGGATCTGCTCTTCCCATGCCCTTCTGTTCCCACGGGCTGTAAATAGCAAGCTTTCGCTCCAGAGATGTTATTATTACTGTTACGAGCAAACCTCCGAGCACCGAGGATGCTCTACCTCCGAGCAGAACAGAGACGAACGCTGGGTTCCTAGCTCAAGCTTTGAGCTGTTTTGGACGATGAAACTAAAACACCTTCTTTTCACTCTTGTGTCGTGAAAGCGAACATTATTGTACATTTCCTCAAATCGCTGGAGCCCCATGAATCAACTCATGTGAACCAGCCACACCCCTCTGATCGCTCATAGCCCTTATATGAGCATCACCAGACCTCTCTCACCATCAGAGCCGAAAATATCTCCTGCACCTGTCAGGAGACGCCTCAGCAGCAGCACTCGCCCTGCTCATCTTCTGATCTTTTCTCCGTTAGTTTGGTTTGTTAATAGCACCAGACGCTGTTTATCTCTAAAAAGGTTCTTGAGGTGCTTCTGAGAGTTCAGTCAGGGGTTGACATACTTAAAAAAACAGGAATATAATTTCTGGTTTAGTTAAAATAATTATTACAATATTATTATTTCAATTGAGCAGAAAGAGGTCATATGAAGTCTGGTTTTAATTCTGATCTTCAGTGAGTTCAGGGATGAAGGAATCCGGCCATCAAGCCCTGACAGCTATTTAATAGCTCTTTTTCCAGCAAATAACATCCTGTTCGGGACACAAATTAATGTTGCTGAAAGATTTACTTTTTTATTTTTAGATGTTATTGAAAAAGCAGGACCAGCCCCAGTCAGAGCTCCTACGGCTGAGTGTGAGTCCTTCCTTGGACTCTGCTCACTTCTAACAGACAGAGATCTTCAGTGCCCCGGAAAGGCCAATCGGGAGAGTGGGGAGCTTTGGCTGATCCTATATAGCGCCTTACATTTACACCTTTGCATTTCCTTGCATTTTCCTTTGCGTTTCCTTGCATCAGTCACTAGATTACTGCTAATAACACTAGCAATAATCAATAAAATAATGAGTTAAGTTAATAAAATAATGTGAATGTGTTGATGTAGTAAAAGAGGTTCAGGAACACTACAGGATTAATCACAAACAGGCCAAAGTGTCTCCACAGCAGAAAAAGAATAAATATAAAAGAAAAAACAGCAAGAGGAAGCTAGGCCCTCCATCGAGCAATTACGAAAATGGACTTACTCTGTGTTATAATAATAATTAGCTTTTCTAAATTTGAGAAATAAAGATTTTCACTGCGTGGTGGGTCGTGTTTGGTGCAGAGACTCCAGGGCTGAACATGTGTCACCCCGGCCCTGGATATGCAAATACACTAGAGAACTTTCAATCAAATTTATGATTCAGTGCTAATCTTTGTCAGTTAAAATCCTTCCTTCGAGATGGAAGAAAGAGATAAAGGCTAGTGTTTGGTTAATACCAAATTTGCTGAAATAATAATTTAAATTTATGCATTTGGCAGACACTTTTGCCCAAAGTGACTTACAGAAGGGGAGAGACAATATGAGATATGTTACACAGTCAAAGTCTACCTTAGCTCGTTCATAATAGAAGTTGTATCAACTGATCCATAAACCATAGCACCATAGAAGAAAGTAAAGTCTATTATAATAATTATTTTCAAGCGAATTAAAGCCAATAAAAACACACCAAAAATTACATTCTAAAAACCGGAGCAACCCAGCCTGAACCTGATAGAAGCACAAAAACTAGCATCCTGCAGATAAACAAGCCCAGAAACCAGCCGTCTAGCTAAAACCTGCTTTAACTAGTTAGACACACACCCAAAGTTTTACTAAAACCAGCTCCTGGAGAGTAAAACTGTTCACAAATGAAAAGAGGTGCTTACAAACAAGAACTAAAACAGATTTCTGAGCAAGAAAATAAAGGGATTTAGATTCATATTAAAAACCAACAATAAATATACTGAGGTATAGATTATAAACAAGAAAAAGAGCAGAATAAAAACTTGAATACACTGAGAGCAAGCGTTTCAGTTTCTCCGTCCATCCACAGAGCTCCTCTGAAGACATCTGTGAGAATAAAGTTGACATGCGAGGCTGCAAGGTCGTGAGGAGCATGTTGCCCTCCAGCGCTCAATTCTGCTCCTCAGATGTTCCCTGGGGTCTCCAGAGCTACGAGAGAGAGCGCTGCGCCACTCCTCTCGGGAGGAACCGGCAGAAATAAAAACACAGCTGATGAAAATGTGCTCCGGAGTTTCCGTTTCTCTGTACACGCAGCCGAGTGCGAGGAGATCTTCAGGGAGAGCTTCCAGAGCTGGGTTTCCCGAGTTCACTGGAGAGTTTTAATGAATCCTCCTGAGAGAGCACAGCGCAACATTGTTCCTCTCATCAGCTCGATCACAGCACTCAAGATCAGAGGAAGAAGTGTTTCTTTAATCAAGCTGATGTAAGATGAGTATAGCAGCGCGAGCCCCCTTTACGTTAGCTGCTGAATTGCTAGCATGTCTGCAGAACATTTGTAGGATGAACACTGGCTCCAGACATTAAACTCAATCGCTGGACTGCCAAACCATCAAACATCTTCAGCACCAGGAGATTCAGGGACTGGGTGCTGTTGAGTGTTGTTAAACACCCTTCAGTTGGAATGAAACCCTTATAGACTCTGTGACTCATCAGACTGGAGTACACCTCCACCAACACACCCAAGATAGCAAACACTCACTCGCACAAGTTTCAAAGAAAGAGTCTTACTGAAAGCAGAGCGAGTCTCCCTGAAACAATCTAATTTTTTAACTCAAAGCCTAAACTTGGACGCAGCCTTTGTGATGTCACCCGTAGGGGTATGATAAAGTTAGAAGAAGCTCAGAGTGGGCAGAGCCAGTACTGAAAGTGCATCACTTCCTGATAATCACGGAGACGTTCACCGGATGAAAGGAGCTGGAATAAACGACACCAGAGGATCACATGCAGCGAAGAACTGTCAAACTTCTTCCACTCAGGAAATCACGCCCCTTATTTATGCATAACTTTAAAACTCAATTATCAAAAAATCCCCCTCGAAGTGTTGATGAAGTCAAAATATTGTGATCTGAATCAACAAACATGCAGCAGCTCACTCACTTCCTGAGAGAGAGAGAGAGAGAGAGAGAGAGAGAGAGAGAGAGAGAGAAGAGAGTGAGGTACAGCCTAGTTTCGCCAAAACTCAAGAATCTTTTTATTTTTCTCGTAAAATTTCTCTCTGATATGTCGCCCCCTAGCAGCAGAATAGCGCCGTTAACACTCGCAAGACCTGCAATAAAAGAGTGCTGCAGTAATTAATCGATGCTAATCGATATTAACGCATGAAGGACAGTCCAAGCATCTTCGGTGCTGATGAACGAACGAGGAGAGTTTGGTGATGCGACGCAGATGAAAGAAAGCAGATTTGGTGAAAGATTTAAAAAGAGACCGAAAGATCTTTGTGGAGTCGAGGATTACACCTACATCGCTGACAGAGTTTGAATTTGAGATCTCTCAGAGCCTGAGAACTAGTTTCGGTGAGTGATGGGGTTCCAGTTCTGATGATTTCAGTTTTACTACTAGTCCTAAAGGAGCGGCTCAAAAAGGAACAGAAAGAACTCTGAACACCAGCCACAGTGGATCGAACACCTGCCCTGCATCTGCACGACAACCCTCCATACACTGTTCTGCTCACGAGCATCTCCACTGAGCTTCTGTTGGACATTTTCTGAGAAACAGTGAGATTCAAATCCTCTAAAAACTCGGACTGGAGCAGAAGCTGAGCGGCTGGAGCTCTCAGACTCCACTTTATCTCCAGCTCGGATCACACGACTGTTAATCGCTTATATTCACCGCGCGAGTAGAACACTCGAAGCTCAGAATCTCATCGGCACACGCGCTCAGGTGTACAGATGTTTGGATTCCTCACTGAGAAAAAAACATCTCACCGATCCGTACGCTTCAGAATATCAGAATAGAGCTCAGCTTCAACCTCAAGAGAAACAAGTGTTCGCTCGATGGATCTTAAGTTTGTATATTCTTTTTGCTGGGGAGGTGACAAGCACCTGCCTCAGTCAGCAGCGAGAACTCCTATTTACTCTACCTGGTCCTCACTAGCACTTTGTGAAGCTGCTTTAAAAGCATCTGCTAAAAAAGCGCTATATAAAACCTGTAAACCTGGGAGAGGTTTGGGATACATTTGTTCAAAAGAAACAGAATTTTCGAGCAGCATCGACTAACGCTCTCCGACAATACTGAAAAACATATTTATCTCTCACTATTTAACATAAAAGAGCGACACCTAACTGATCACTACTCGAGTAAAGTGAGTTCTCTTTCTCTGTGTCCTCACTGGACCCTTTCTCAGCTTCCTCTTCAGGGACGAGGGGTCAGGGGCATCAGCGGGGGCCGACGCGCTCTGCAGCCGCTCGCACTCACCTCTCGGCCGTCCTGAGGCGCACGGGGCACCGCTGGAGAGAGAGAGAGAGAGAGAGAGAGAGAGAGAGAGAGAGAGAGAGAGAGAGAGAGAGAGAGAGTGAGTCTGTGCTCCTCGAGGTCTCCGCGAAGCTCTTTCCTTCGTTTCGTCCTCTGCTCTTCTCTCTATATCGCGCGCTCCCGCTGAAGGGAGAACGCGCGCGCCCGCGTGCGTCACAGGGAAAATTCGATCAGCAATCCGAGAAAACGCGTTTTATTACTTCAATCACTTTTACACGATAGTAGCATGTTTCTGAGGGTTAAACCGCTGTCCAATCAGAACGTTCTCTGTCGCACCTCTGTGTGTGTGTGTGTGCGTGTGTGTGTAAGGGGGGGGGGGGGGGTCTCACTTGATGACTTAGTGCTCAAACCTTAGACTTACGTTTTTTCTATTAGTTTTCGCCCCCATTTCTTTAAGTGTTCTGATTTCTCCACAAGGCTTCCCATCGCAGACAGGTGGATACACAGTAATGGGCAATATGAAGAATGTTTTTTATATTTTTATAATTTAATTTATTTAACCTAAAAGTTTCTCTCCATTAATAAAATAAATTGAGTTTGTACTAAAACATTTATTTTTTTTATAAATAATAAGAACATAATTTCAGTCAATTCAGACTGGAGAGAGTGGGAGGAAAGTGAGAGAGAGAGACAGAAAGAGAGGAGAGAGTTATAGTGAGAGGGAGGAACACACGAGAGAGAGAAAGAGGAGAAAGAACACACATGGGGAGAGAGAGAACAAACACATAGACAGTCAGTGTGAGAGAGGGAGGGAGAACACACATGAAGAGAGAGGGGAGCGAGAACACACACGAGGGGAGAGAAAGAAAGAGAGGAGAGAACACACATGGGGAGAGAGAAAACAAACACAGAGAGAACACACACATGAAGGAAGAGAGAGAACACACACACATGAAGAGAGAAAGAAAGAAAAGGAGAACACACAGATAGAGAGGGGAGAGAGAACACACAGATGAGAGAGGGAGGGAGAGAAAACACAGAGAAACAGCGAGAGAGAGAATACACACATATAGAGAGGGGAGAGAGAACAAACACATGGAGAGAGAGAGAGAAAGAGGAGAGAACACACATGAGGAGAGAGAACAAACAGAGAGAACACACACATGTTGAGAGATAGAGAGTGAGGGAGAACACACAGCGAAAGATAGAGATAACACACACACAGAGAGGAGAAAGAACACACAGGAAGAGAGTCAATGGAAGAGAGGAAGGAAGAGATCACACACACACAAGAGAAAGAGAGGAGACAACACACATGGCGAGAGAGAGTCAGTCTGAGAGAGGGAGAGAACCTACACATGGAGAGAGGAGAGACAGAGAGCACACACATGAAGAGGGAAAGAAAGAGAAGAGAGAGAACACACATGGGGAGAGAGTCAGTGTGAGAGGGAGAGAACCTACACATGGCTAGAGAAAGAAAAAGGAGAGAACACACATGAAGAGAAAGAGATGAGAGTCAGCGTGAGAGAGGAAGGGAGAGAGAGAAAACACACGGAAAGATAGAAAGACAGGAGAGAAAACAGAGAGAGAGAGAGAGAGTGTGTGAGGGGAGAGAGACAAAAAAGAAAAGAGAGATCAAAGGGAGAGAGAATTAAAGAAAGAAGAGATAGAGAAAGAGAAAAGAGGATGAGAGAAAAGTATGACCGTTCTAAAACTATTTTCCATCTGTGTTCAGCTTGTAGATGGACGTTCAGTTCTTTTATAAATTAGCGAGTCATTGCAGACTAAATTACAATAATTTTAGTCTCGTAAAAAAAGAAAAAAAAAGTGTTTCTAGTGAGGAAATGTTGTTTTTTTAGTTTATCTGATATAAGTTTATCTTCTATAGCTCCACTGATAGGCTCCACTGCTGTTGCTGCAGACAGAAATAAATAAATAAAAATACTGCCTGTAGAAGCTGCAGATGCCCAGTGCTGCACTTCTCAAACACACAAGACACACGGAGAGGGGGGGTAAACTCTGCTTTTATTGAAGCCTCTCCACAGAAGAGCCCCCTCTGGCTGCGAGAGCTGGTAGAGCCTCACGCCTGCGCCGTGGTAGGCAGCAGCTTCACAAAGAGCGTCTTCCTGTTAAGAGCCTCCGCAGACACCGCTGGCTGCAGTTCTGAAACACAGCAAAGTCCTTCACATCCAGGTCTGCTCCCTTCTGCTTCCCTCCCCTCCTCTCTCTCTCACCATGAGCGAGCTCTGGGTCGCAGAAGAGTGCCAGGCGTCTCCCTCTAAGCCCGAACACCTTCTGAGTCTCCTTCAGCAGGTCTGGGAGCTGCAGTAGCTTTTTCCCCCGAGGGTTCATCAGGAGCAGCGTCGCCATATCCCCACTTTGACCCTCTGAGAGAGAAAGGAGGAGAGAGAGAGAGAGAGAGAGAGGTTTATAAGCCTGTGGTATGAGGGTGGAGCATCTCAAGGGAAAAGTCACCTGCCGCGCTGCCGTTGACCAGCTGCAGATTCACGAAGGGACACAGCGGAGCCTCAGAGCCGCCATCACTGGTCGGACTCGAACCCAGAGCCACTGTCAGAGTTTTTTTACTCAGAGACATGAGATCCGCACCAGAGCAGAGAGCTGCAGACAAGAGGGGCACATGAGAGAGTAGATTCAGAGCTTCCGACCTCAGAATCACATCTCAGAGAGGAGAACTATACCAATAAAACTATCATATCTCAAAACAATGAACCACTTTCTTCAATAAAAAAAAAAAAAAACAACCTCCGGAGAACCTCCTGACACCAGAAGAACCTTCTCTCTCCAGGAGAACTTCCTGGCATCTGGAAAACCTCCTCACTCCAGGAGAACTTCCTGATATCTGGAGAACCTTCTCGCACAAGAAGACCTAAACATCAGTAAAAGGGCGAGCTCTTCACCTGTGCTTCCGCTGTAGATGGAGAGGGGCACTCCGTTGAGTCCAAAAACACTGACGCAGACCCTCTGTAGCTGCTCCAGGCTCAGCCGGTTCTCACCTCGAGGGTTCTCCAGCAGCACCACCCCCTCTGAGAGAAACACAGCAGGTGAGTGTTGCGCTGGCTTTGATGGTCTCGCGGTGCCCTTACCCTGCTGCCGGTCCTGGAGCTGGACGCAGAGGTTGACATAAGAACAGGCAGGAGTTTCCTTAGCAGATGCGGAACCGGCGGAGGCTCCTCGAACAATAGTGAGCTCCAGATCTGACCCCTTCAGCTGTAGACAGAACCATCTCCTGATTAGAGCCTCGGAGAGCACTTCCTGTCCTGCGTTTACCCTTCATCGCTTCCCCCCAGCAGCAGAAAGATCACGCACCTGAGTGGACTCCTGCACGATTATGCTAGCGCCCTCCTTCAGCGGGAAGGGTTCCAGTGGGGCTTTCACTGTAGCCAGGATGAACTCACGGTGTGCCTCGATCACGCTCTGCAGGTATCCTCCGGCTGGACGACTGCGGTAGTGCACAGTGATTTCATCCGACGGGACCAGGTGACCCTGAGAGAGAGAGAGAGGTATAGAGGCAAGGTGAGGGAGGAGAGAAACAGGGAGGGCAGAGAGAGAGAGAAAGAGAGAGATAAGGGAAGAAAGAGAGAGAGGGAGGGAGAGAAAGTAGTTTGCAGTGGTTTTACGTGAAACCAGTGTTTAAAAACAAAATGAACACATATATATAAATTTTTTGTAGGAATTTCAAACTCTTTTGAGACCTTCTTGCGCAGTTTCTGAATGCGGTTTATAACCTCGCGAGCCACGCCTTCGTCCAGCATGGACTGATCCGGAGTCACGTCCAGCAGAACCAGCACCTGCAGCACAACTCAGTTTACCAGCTGCTGGGAGATGAGTCCTCAGGAGTCTTTGTGACCCTCACCTGAGCATCAGCATGAGCCTCGTACCGTGCCGCCACCCCCGACGACTGCTCGAAGGTGTACATGAGCCGCAGGTCCTCCTCGTGCAGCTCGTGCCCCTCCACCATGATCGTTCCTGCCGTAGGAACACGCGTCAGCACCGACACACAGACCAGCACTCACACTCACACACTCAGGGCCGCACCTGTCTTCTGAAAGCTCTCCAGCTCCTCGCTCGTCAGATCTTTGATGGAAGCTGTCACTGATTTGAATGCTGCTTTCAGACGCTTCCCCAGAACCATGTGATCTGGTTCCGCCCGCAGCCGGATTCCATAGCGGTCCTTATCCGTGGAGAGAGTCAGCTTCCGCACATTCAGCTCCTGAAACACGCATGAGTGACGTTTGGCTTTAGGCTAAAAGTGCAGCACATTTAGCTGGAGGCTAACATTGCTAATCAACTAACTAGCATGTTTAGCTTGAGGTTAACACTGCTATTCAGCTAACTAGCATTTTTAGCTTGAGGCTAGAATCACTGATCAGCTAACTAACGTGTTAAGCTTGAGGTTAGCATCACTAATCAGCTAACTAGCACGTTTAGCTTGAAGCTGCATTGCTAATAAGCTAACTAGCATGTTCAGCTTGAAGCTAGCATTGATAATCAGCTAACTAGCATGTTCAGCTTGAAGCTTGCATTGCTAATCAGCTAACTAGCATGTTTAGCTGAGCTTAGCATTGGTAACCAGCTAACTAGCACATTTAGCTTGAGATTAGCATTGCTAATCAGCTAACTAGCATGGTTAGCTTGAGCTTAGCATTGCTAATCAGCTAATTCGCATGTTTAGCTTGAGGCTAACATTGCTAATCAGCTAACTAACAGGTTAAGCTTGAGGCAAGCACCGCTAATCAGCTAACTAGCACGTTTAAATTGAGCTTAGCATTGGTAACCAGCTAACTAGCACATTTAGCTTGAGATTAACATTGCTAGTCTGGTAACTAGTGCATTTAGCTTGAGGCTAGCTTTGCTAATAATGAGGGCTCTGACCTCCAGGATGTAGTTCTGCAGGTTCTTAATATCCGTGAGTGCCTCAGTGTCCTGATGGATCACCACCACCTCCTTCAGCGGATACTAAGAGAAAGAAAGAGAAAGAAAGAGAGAGGCTGCATCAGCAGCTCCATCGATCAGTTATTGATGAGTGATCAGGTACTCACCTTTATGGGCAGAGTCTTCCTGTCCCGTATCACTCGGCCAAGCTCGATGACTGACTGCATCTGAGCCACGGAGCGCTCGATCCGCTGCTCGATCAGAGCCTCCCTGAGACAGAGAAATTTTAGAGTTTACTCCTGTAAACCTCATTCTGGAGCTTTGATTCCGAGGAGCTCTTCCTTGTTCTGTAGAGGCTGCAACCACAGAGTAATGAGGGTGATGTAGAGAGAGAGAGAGACACACACCTGACCAGAGGAAGCATCAGGTAGTGGATGCTCTGGCTCTCCTTCTGCTCCAGCGAGGTCACCTCCAGGAGGTGCCTCAGGTTCTGGAACATCATTTCCGTGATGAATGGAGTGAACGGAGCCTGCACACAAGCACCAGCTGAAACCCTCACCATGCTCGTTAAGAGGTCAGTATCAGTGTTTCAGACTATTCCGATTCCTCCTCAACCTGGTGATAAACATGATCCCTCTCTCACCATCAGTCTGCACATCGAGAAGAGAACCCCAAAGAGAGTCTCCAGAGCTTGAACGCAATCTTCCGTTCCACTCTCACCCTGCACAGAGAGAACCCGAGAGAGAGAGATAGAACATGAGAGAAGGAGAGAGAACACGAGAGGCGAGAGGGAACATGAGGGAGAGAAAATATTGGAGAACATGACAGGAAGAGAGAGAAAGTGCGAAGTAAGGAAGAATTCCAACCTTCAGTCTGCGACGGTTCATCCGGACATACCAGTTTGTCAGCATATCCACAAACTTCACGAGTCGAGGCACCACCGTATAGAGCCGGTACGCTAAACACGCAAAACAAGAGAGAAAGAGAGGTCAGGACTCTGGGATGTACCCTTCTCTCCAGACTGAAGGAGTCGACACTTACCTCCCATCTCGTCTCTGAAGAACTGGATGAGTGACTGAGTGAAGGACTGAATCCACCGGTCCATGATGTTCTGGCTCGGGGCGGCTGTCCTCTCGTCGTACAGGAAATCTATGCTCTCCTCCTGAATACAGAACCACAGCTTTTAATCCTTTCTCTTCTACAGAAGATGTTTGGAAGCGTCTGACCTTCTGCAGCCGCTGAACGTTCTGGATCAGGAAGCGGTAGGCGTTGAACCAGGGCAGGAACACGTCCTTCAGAACATCCCGAACGCCCTCCTCCTTGAAGCGCAGATTCTCAGCCCGGACCACTGGAGAGTTGATCAGGTAGAGCCTGAAGAACAGAGAGAAGGGATTCAGAGAGAAGGGACTCGGGGGAAATAGAGAGAGAGAGAGAGAGAGAGCTCACCGGAGGGCGTCAGCGCCATAGCTCTGCACGATGAGCCCAGGATCGGGGTAGTTCTTCTTCCTCTTGCTCATCTTCTGCCCATCACTGCACACACACACACGCGCAGGCACAGGCACAGGCACACACACACACACACACACACACACACACACACACACCAAAGGAGCATGCAGCTGTAGATGATCGCTTTCTGTTACTTCATAAATCGTGTTAAAGCGTTCATCTGGATCATTCAACTGTTATTGAGCATAAACCTTCTCCACCTCCTCTAAATGATAAGCTCCTCCCATAACCATCATTAGCACCACCAACCATCTTGATCCAACCTGACTCCACCCAATCCTTCTAACCTGGCTGCACCCGCTTCGCCCAACCCAGCTGAACCAATGATAAAGAGTGCAGACCTGGCGAGGACCAGGCCGTTGACGATGACGTTCTTGAAGGGAGGCTTTCCAAACAGAGCCGTGGACAGCACCAGTAATGTGTAGAACCTGAAAGAAAAACATACGCTATTAGCAGCACAATCTTAATAACCTTTCATCCTTTTATTTTCATTCCTATTAGTTTTCGGTGTTTCCTGGATCCCTCATGGAGTGTTTGATGCACTCACCATCCTCTGGTCTGATCAATGCCCTCAGCAATGAAGTCTGCGGGGAAGGCGTCGTCAAACTCTCTCCTGTTCTCAAAGGGGTAGTGCACCTGAGCGTAGGGCATGCTGCCGCTCTCGAACCAGCAATCAAAGACCTCCGACACCCGGCGGAGAGGAGCCTTCCCACACCGAGAGGGGATGGTGAGAGAGTCGATGCTGAAAGAAGGGAGAAAACTGGTCATGGAAATTTATTCCATCAAAATAGATCAAGCAAGAAGAGGAGCTTCACCTCTCACGATGAAGATCAGTAACTTTGGTTCCTGTTAGTTCTTCCAGCTCAGCCATGGAGCCCACACACACCACCTAAAGCAGAACACACGCGGGAATGGATGAGAACACACTACATAGTGAAACAAATCAGCAGGAGTCAATTTAGTCTTTAATCAAAACAAAGTGGCTAACTACAGATCAAAAGAATTTATTCAACTCAATAAGATTCTTCACAAAAAGATTCAACAGAGTTCAACTTACTCAGATGAGAAGTCAGTTAAGATCAAAATGACTAAGCTCTGTTGAAACTAAATAATTACATTTAAAATGAATCAGTTCATAGCTCAACATGACTCAATTCAGTTCATATGAGCCAGTTCAGCTAAATTTGACTCAGATCAGTTCAAATCTTTATTATATTATAATATTAATACATTATATAGTTATATTTGGCTTATTAAATTAAAAAGTCACAAGTGTGATTCCACCAAGACCTCTTAGAAACTAGTCAGTTCGGCTCAGACAAAATTGGTTTGGCTCAGGAGTGTCAGTTAGAATAAGACTGAATCCTTCTGGCTCAGCAGAGTCGAATAATACTAAATTGGTTCGGCTCAAGAGAGTCCTTTCGATTCAGACTGAATCTGTTTGACTAAGATAAACTCAGTTCGACTTAGTTCAAATCAGACTTAATTGGTTCAGTTCAGGAGAATCTGTTTGAATCAGACAAAATAGGTTTAGCTCACGAGAGTCAGAGAGTCAGATTCTTTCAAATCAGACTGAATTGGATCGACTCAGGAGTCAGTTCGAATCAGACTGAATCCTTTCAGCTCAGGAGAGTCAGTTCGACTCAGACTGTATCGGTTAAAGCAAGATGGAACAAGTTAAACTCAGGAGAGTCAGTTTAGCTCAGACTGATTTGGTTCAACTCAGGAGAGTCAGTTCATCTCAGACTGAATTGAATCAACTCGATGTTTTTTTTCTGGAAACAAGGTGGCGTAGTTCTGCCCCAGGAGAGATTCAGCCACATCCTGAGCTCTCCTTTAGGCTAACAGATCTGAACCTCTTCCCTAAAGCACCTCCTGGAAGTCCTCGCTGACCCACAGTGGGATGGGCGTCCCCCAGTATCTGTTCCTGGACACGGCCCAGTCACGGGCGTCGCGGAGCCAGTTTCCGAAGCGCTTCTCCTTCACAAACTCAGGGACCCTGGAGACACAGACACAGAGAAGCTGCAGGGGAGGTATCCATCACTACGAGCAGCTCACAGGGGAGGCTGGTACCAGTAGCACTTGCTGTTGTTCTCCAGAAGCTGCTTCACCATGTGCTCCACCCTCACAAACCAGCTTGGCACGGCCTTGTAGATGAGCGGCGTGTCTGACCTGAGAGAGAAAGAGAAATGATTACATTCGGTCTTAATTTCTGAACACATATGCTCCTCGTCTGAGCGCTAGATGTTCTCCTAGCTTCTGCTGAAAAGCATGTTATGCAGCAGGTGTCTCTGGAACTGTTCACCTCCAGCAGAAGGGATAGCTGTGCTTGAATGTGCTGCTGTTCACCAGGCGCTGCTTCTCCTTTAGCAACCTGATGATTTGTTTATCTGCATCCTGAAACCAGAAGATCAGAGCATAAGCTCCAGCTTCTCCTCCACTCCTCGTTCAGAGCTCTTATAACCCTCCGAGCGAGCTGCTCAGCTGTCTCAGGAGCGAGGCCCCGAAAACCCTCGAACAACCAGAAACAAACTCTTATAACTCACCGTCGAGCACTAAACAAAAAGCTGCGCTGCAGAGAATAAATAAGGCTCTCAGTGAAGGTGAGCATCTCTCGTACCTTCACGTATTGGCCGGCGAAGTCCAGCACCTCCGCAGTGAAGCAGCCCGAAGGATCGACGGGGCACACCGGCTCCGAGTCTCTTTGGATGATGTTATACTCCATACACACGCGGAAGTCATCCTGTACACGCATGCGCGCACACACACACAAACACACTATGTATATGTGTGTGTATATATATATATATATATATATATATATATATATATACACATACATATAATATATAAAATATATATATATATATATATATATATATATATATATATATAAACAAGAGGGTTCTGCACCACTTTGAGGCCCTGACACTAAAGATAATAATAATAATAATTTAAAAAAAAGATTTAATAAAAAAAAGAGGGTTCTGTCGAACAGCTCTGAAAACGCAGCGCTCTCTGGAGTCATTTACGTTCTTTTCATTGAATCTACATTATTTTAGTGTGAGTGTTCTTCTCTATCTGGTCTTTTGAATCCAAACCACTTCCACATACCTGGAGTTCAACCCTTCCTCTAAGCTGCCTAAAGCCGTGCTTGCTTTCCACCACTGTTTAGCATCCTCTTTCTTATGTTGAGGGTGGCAGCAGTGCACGCACACACAAGTTGCGTAGGTGTGCGTAAAATGTCAACACATCAGAGTACCGTGATTTGAACATTTCAATATTAATAATTGTACCGGTATTATAGTGAACGATACTATATGGCCCAGCCTTATTCTGCAGCAGTGTATGGCCCCTGGCCCTAAAAACTAAAAAAGAAAACAGAAAAGAAAGACCCACAGCTCCAAAGTACGGCGCCTGATGCACGACCCCAGTGCCGTCATCGTCCCGGACGTAGCTGTCCAGCACCACGGAGAAGGCCCCGCTCTCACGATGCTGCAGAGGAACATAGCATCGTCAAGGGTTCACTCAAGGGCCCCCCTCACTCAAGAGCAGCCTCACCTTAATGAAGTAATCAAACAGAGGCTGGTACTTCTTGCCCTTCAGCGTTTTACCAGGAAACCTACGACACAAAACAAACAGGTCATATCCTGCAGAGCGAGGAGCGCCCCCTGCGGGGCTTGCATATGAGGTGCATCAGCTCCCCCTGCAGGCTATGCCAGTGCTGCTTTGACCTGTCCAGGATGCTGTACTCAGACTCCGATTTGAAGAGAGCCACGAGTCTAGCCTCCATCAGAATATACACCTTCTCTGAGCTGAGATCTGTGTGAGAGAAGAGAGAGAGAGAGAGAGAGAGAGAGAGAGAGGGAGGGAGGGAGAGGGAGAGGGAGAGAGAGAGAGACTCAGCTCTCTGTGTCTAAAGCGAGTTTAAACCCAGAGCCTTTGATCTCAGCAGGAGAGAGGAGGGTCTTGAGCACCTTTGACCTTGACGTAGAGCATCTCGGGGTTGACACAGAGTGCCAGGTTGCTGGGGAGGGTCCAGGGCGTGGTGGTCCATGCCAGGAAGCTCACGGACTTGTCCTCCAGCAGAGGAAACGTGACGATCACTGACGGGTCCTGGACGTCCTGCAGAGAGAAGTAGAGTGAGCCCAGTGACTCAGGGGTATGCGGCGCTGCTGGGCTGAGAACCAAACCTTGTAGTTCTGGTGCGCCTCAAAGTTAGAGAGCGGAGTGTTGCAAGCTGTGGAGAAGGGCATCACCTTCACCCCTCGATACACCAGCCCCTTATCGAAGAGCTGCTTGAACACCCACCTGGCACACAAACCCACTCTTAGAACCCCAAACACAGAGCTGATTAGAGTTCTCTAAAACAATTCTATCACCACTAGAACCCCTCCCTACCAGAACTCTTGAACCCTCTCCTGAAACCCAAGAACCTCAATCTGGGTACTCTGTCTCCAGGAAACCCTTCCTCCCTGAACCCTGTCTCTTTGAACCGCTTCTTCCTGAAACTGTACAACCCTTTCTCTCCTGGAACTCCATCTCCTGGAATCCTAGAAACTCTATCAAGAAACTCTGTCTCCTGGAAACCCTTCCTTCCAGAACCCTCTCTTTCAGAACTCTCTCTCCTGGAAACCTTCCTCCTGGAACCCTAAAACTCCATCCTGGAACTCTGTCTTCTGAAAACCCTCCCTCCCTCCCAGGACCCTTAAATCCTTTCTAACAGATAGAACACTCTCTCTCAGAACGCTGTCTTCTGGAACCCAAGAACCCTTTGTCTCCTGGAACTTCGTCTCCTAGAACCCTAGAAACTCCATCCAGGAACTCTGTCTCCTGGAAACTCTCTCTCCCAGAACCCTTTCTCTCCCAGGAACCTCTCTATCCAGAGACTCTGTCTCTCGGAACCGTGTCTGCTGAAAACCCTCTCTCCCAGAACATTAAACCCCCTCTCCCAGAACCCTCTCTTTTAGAGCTTCTGAGATGTGCCTCACCAGACGGTCTCCATGAACCAGGGGTACAGTGTCTTATAATCGTTACTGAAGTCGATCCAGCGGCCCATCCTCTGCACCGAGCTCTGAGAGAGAGAGAAGTCAGAACCTTCCAGCAGCAGAACCTTCCCTACTGCAGCTCGAGCACTTTGTTTGACTGCCAGGCGGAATTACCTCCCACTCGCCGGCGTATCTCATGACAATGCCGCGGCACTGCTTATTATACTCCTTGATGCCCATCTTAGCCACATCCTCAGGGCCTTTGATATTGAGCGTCTTATCAATCTCGTACTCCTGGAACACACAAAACACTCGCTCAGACAGCACCGCCAGAGAGAGAGAAGCAAGAGGATGACCGACCAGGAGAGAGAGAGAGAGAGAGAGAGTACCACAGGCAGGCCGTGACAGTCCCAGCCAAAGCGCCTCTCCACATGGAAGCCGTTCTGGTGAGCGAAGCGTGTCACGATGTCCTTGATAGTTCCTGCCAGAATGTGACCATAGTGAGGGAGCCCAGTGGCAAAGGGAGGGCCGTCATAGAACGAGAACCTGAGAGAGAAGAGGGGGAGGAGAGAGAGAGAGAGAGGAGGAAGAGATACAGATAAGGAGGGAAAGAGAGGAGAGAGGAGAGAGAGAGAGAGAGAGGGGAGGGGGGAGAGAGAGGAGAGGGGAGAGCGAGGAGGAGAGGAGAGGGGAGAGCGAGAGGAGAGGGGAGGGGGGAGCGAGAGGAGAGGGGGAGCGAGAGGAGAGGGGGAGGGGGAGGTGAGAGGAGAGGGAGGGGGGGAGGAGAGGGAGGGGAGGGGGGAGCGAGAGGAGAGGGGAGGGGGGGGGGGGAGCGAGAGGAGAGGGGGGGGGAGCGAGAGGAGAGGGGGGGGAGCGAGAGGAGAGGGGGGGAGCGAGAGGAGAGAGGAGGGGGGAGCGAAAGAGAGGAGGGGGGAGAGGAGAGGGGAGGGGGGAGAGAGGAGAGGGGAGGGGGGGAGCGAGAGGAGAGGGGAGGGGGGAGAGCGAGAGGAGAGGGGAGGGGGGGAGCGAGAGGAGAGCGAGAGCAAATGCACATTACACTGCTCAATAATAATCGGGCACAAATGTCAGAAAAAAACCCCAAAGGAATATGCCTCGATGTCTCCCTGAAGAAGTGTCTCTGCTGACTATGAGAGAGAGAGCGCGAGAGATGCCGATGCTCACCGTGGCCTGCTCTTGGACTGCTTTAGGCTCTCCTTGAAGCACTGGTTCTGGCTCCAGAACTCCAGGATCTTCTCCTCCTCGCTGGGGAAGTGAATGGACTCGGGCACAGCTTCCACCATCCTTACTAAGCACCAACAGACCAGGGATTGCTTATAGACCCTCAGCTCACCTGTCCATCACAGGAAGATTGGGTTAAAGTCAGAGGAAAAAGAGGAGATATTTCCTCCATCCCTCAGCCATGAAGCAGCTGCAGCAGTAGTTTATCCCATTCTTGCCCTGCTCTCACTGAGCTCTGACTCCAATCCCATCGTCTAAAGATGGACAACGCGCTTGGAGTGTAGTACCAAACACTATCAAAATGTAAAATAAATCCATCAAACACTAAAACGGGTTAACCGCGCAGGCACAGAGCTATAGGAGCTGAGCTACCTGGTTAAATGACAACCGGTGGTTTGTTTACTAGCATCTGCCAATCACGAGCACTCTTAAATTCATCATTTACCATTAAACTAATATATATGTGTGTTTACGATAATTGTGTACGTATGCGTGATATTGTGTTCTGATAAATGAGTTTGTTTAAGCGGTGTATAAAAATAAAAGCGTCAGATGTCACTCACATGCGGAGCGTGGCCGGCGAGGAGAACGGAAGTGATGCAACGGAGTGAAAACGGAGGCGGCAAAGTAAAAGTTGGCGCAAAAAATAAATAAATACATGTTGGGCGTAAAAAAATAAAATAAAATAAAACAATACAAGTTGCGTGTTTTTCAAACGATAGTTTTTTTTTACTGTAGTGGTTAAATTATAGTATTTATGTACATTCTTTAAATAATAACTCGGAAAGTAAAATCCAGCAGAAATGTTTATTACTTTATTCAGTAAAGTTTCCACAAAGACTTTTAATCCCAATACCAGGGATTGTTGGGATTAAAACACATAGCAGACATATCTCTTAGGTTGACTTTAAAATGTTTACATGATAAAATGAAATATAATAAAATAAAAACAACTAATAAACCATAAAATGAATAATACATACATCCATGTTTCACAAATATATTGTCTTAAAGTCTGGATCCTCTCAGAACAATTCTCGTACAATTTCTCTTAAGTTAGTAAAACAGCATTTAAAACTTATAAGATAAATAATAATTTAACAGCTTAATTCTTTGTGATCGGTTCAGGCTCGGGCAAGGAAGAGGGGCGCTAGCGGTCCTAAGATTTTCTTACACTGGAAAACCCGTTCCTCCTGAACAGCCGAGGGGGCTAGAACGTTGCTGATGGCAGGGTTAAACGCTGCAAGAAAACGACTCAAACACGTGAATGCAAAGAGAGAGTAAACCGACTTAATAACTGATAGTTTTAATGGTTTATCGATAATATTTTGCCTCAAGATGAGCGTTTCTTTGCCACAGAAGCGATATTACCGCCAGAGAGCGCACTCGAACCCAATGGCCGACCACAGCTTCAGCTAGTAAGTTTTCCACGAAGGATTTAACATAAGTTATTTTTAGCGCGTCAGAAAACCTAATCGACTTTCAGTTCTTTTGTAAAGGCACTTTTTAACCTTTAAAATGTGTTTTTTTAATACATTCTGACTTGTAAAATGTTCAGAAGAGTTGGCAATGGTATAAAATATCAAAGAGATGTTGATTGCATTTCAGGCATTTTTTTGACATTTCAGGTCACATTTTAAGAGAAAGCACGAGTGAAAAATAACTTTTCAATTTTAAAGGTGTTAATAAGTTTGTAAAGATTTAAACGTAGATTTTGTTATCTTAGCGTTTACAAAATAATGGTCTGAATGCATGTCACTTCCGCTTAGCCCAGAAAACAGTAGAGTAAATGATGTGAAAAAAAAAGAAATTAATGATGTGTAATATGTGCGGTTCTTTTTACGTAATGGCCTTAAATATATATATATTAAATACTAACATATTAGTAAGTTATGCTTGTTTACTGTGAGTGTCGACTCACACGTTTGGTGTGTGAACTAGTCTATTCGTAATTTACGAGGCTGAATCCAGCTTCTTATTCACAGTTTCTTATTCGGAAAAATACTACAGTAAAATCTTCTGAAACTTGGTGAGGATATAGCCCAGAGGGTCCTCTGAAAGCCTGAATAGAGAAACATAACGCACCCAAAAGAAATTAGTTTTAAATATTTGAAGTGTTGAAAAAAATAAATGTTAATTAAAATTGATGTTAAATGATCAATTTCTCTAAATTGCTACAGTAAAATCTTCTGAAACTTGGTGAGGATATAGCCCAGAGGGTCCTCTGAACGCCTGAATAAAGAAACCTAACGCACCCATAAGAAATTATTTTTAAAAATTATTAATTAATTATTTTTTTATGAAAATAATGATTAAATTAATATGTTCGGAATTAAATTTGAGTTTATATTTTTATTCAGTATGCATTATATTTTATTACGGTTTTATTATAAAATAAATACATACTTAAAACATTTTTATTTTAACATAACAAAAACAAATAGTCAACATGTTTATATTATTATTTAGTAATAATGAATGCTGAAATCTTCCTCTTCAAACAACGTCTTGGCGGTACAAAGAGAATTGAGTTTGTTGAGCGCGAGTTCCCATTCACTTGGATGAGCGAGAGCAAGTGCGTAACATTCCCTCGGTCCCTAACATGAACGCGAATAAGAAATTGAGAGTGTGGGCGGATTGCGTCATTTAAGGTGGACTGGAAAATCCGAATAAGAAGCTGTGAAGAAGAAGCTGGATTCAGCCTCATTTTTTATTTGAGGATTGAACAGAGGGATACGTTCCTCTTGTGTCAGATACGTCCTCTCACTGACGATGTTTAGAAATGAAGCTAATGCATGCACACCTGTGATGGAATTGAACTGTGAGAGGAATCAGGTGTGTCTGTGTGCAGCCCGCTGTGTCCAGACCAGATGGACTGGTCCCTGCTCTACCCCGAGTTCTTCTCTCAGGGAGCGAGTGAGACCGATCGGGTGCGTGCTGAAGCACAGGTGGAGTTTGTCGACATCGGCTGTGGATACGGGGGCCTTCTGGGTAACTCTCCCTCCACCCTCTCTCTCTCTCTCTCTCTCTCTCTCTCTCTCTCTCTCTCTCCCTCCCTCCCTCCCTCCCCTCCCACCCCCCCCCCCTCCCAACCCTAACCCTGTTTAAGGCAGCTGCAGGTGAGTGTTGCAGTGTAATGGCGCGTCTGACAGAGGACGATGTTGCTCTGTTTCTTCCTGAATGTTATACTTCATAAATGAAACATGACGACCACAAGCTCCTGCAAACACTCTTCACGTTTTATTTTGATTTCAAATGAATAAGTTCTTGATCTAATTCTTCCTTTGCTTTACTATCAAGTTAAACAATCTTTTGTTTTCTGTGAAAGGAGGGATTTGAAGAGGTTTACATTTTTTTATAAATGAATTGTTTTTCTATGATTGAAACAATCCACCTCTGATCAATTGGTGTTTAGTAAACCTCTCTCACTCTTTCCTCTCGCCTCTATTTTTTCTCCACTCTTTCTCTTCTCCCCCTCTCTTTATTCTATTCCTTCTCTCACCCCCCCCCCCCCCCCCTCTTACTTTCTCTCTCTCTCTCTCTCTCTCTCTCGCTCTCTCTCTCTCTTTCTCTCTGTCTGTCTCAGTACAGCTCTCTCAGCTCTTCCCGGAGCATCTCGTTCTGGGTCTGGAGATTCGGGTGAAGGTCTCTGATTATGTACAGGACCGAATTATCTCTCTCCGGGCGAGTGAGCCGGGTCGTTACCAGAACATCGCCTGCCTCAGAGCCAATGCCATGAAGTACCTGCCGAACTTCTTCTGCAAGGGACAGGTGCGACTCCATCACCTGAGGGCCGTATGTCTGAGGGCCGTGTTTGTGTAAAAAACCATGTTCAGTGTAAAACTGAGATGTATAAAGTATAAGAAACCATAAATTAATTGTTGTGAAGCATGTGAGGGCCCCTGCTCTCGGCTCCGCTAGGATCCGGTGGCGCTGTGGATTATTAATAACAGAGTAGAATAGATAATTACAGAGCAGATCTTCGATAGAACAGAGCAAGCGAGTGTTCAAGAGAGAGATTGGCTCCGCGGGGCATTTGGCTCTGAGGACTCTAAAACAAACCTGACCCGATCGGAGCGTTCCGTTCTGCTTTAATAAAACCACAGTGTGTCTGAGCAACTGGGGCCGCGGGGCCCCCGTATTCATCCAGTAAATCTAATATTAGCACTGCAGCAGCCTTCAGAGCGAGAGAGAGAGAGAGATAGAGAGCACCCACGGTGGTCCTAAGCGATAAAAGATGAGAGCCGGGGATTTCCAGACACCTTCAGCAGCTTCAGGCCCTAAACTCTTTCTCTTTCCTCTCTATCTTTTTTCTCTCTCTCTCTCTCTCTCTCTCTCTCTCTCTTTTATGCTCTCTTTCTCCCTCTCTCTCCCCACTCACTTTTTCTCTCTCTCTTCTCTCTCCCTCTCTCTCTTTTTCTCTCCTTTCTCTCTTGTAAAATTAAACCAACATTAAACTCTGAGTCGTGTTTTCTTCTTCAGCTTATTCACTTGCAGTTCTTCTCTGTTCCTGACTCTGGGAGAAGCTCAGCTGTGTTCTTCTCTGTGTCTCTGCAGCTCAGCAAAATGTTCTTCCTGTTCCCTGATCCTCACTTCAAGAAGACCAAGCACAAGTGGCGTATCATCAGCCCCACGCTGCTGGCCGAATACGCCTACACACTGCGCATCGGGGTACGCCTTCTCTGCGTTCATTAGCGCTGCAGCTGAAGCAAGGGTGGATCGGTGAAGTGAGGGTTAACGCTCCTGTGTGGAGCTCAGGCAGGAGCACAAGGGGTTAAATGCCTGCAGCTCTGAGAACGAGCCTGTTTTGGATCCTCTGCTGTGGAAATGTGCTCCGGCACAGAGGCAGCTGTATTTATTAGCTTTGCATTAATTATAGCTCCCCCTCAGTGCCTCAGAGAGCCTTCGTTCCTCCTCACAAGCCTCGGAGATCCTGGAGAGCGTGTTCCAGGGGTCATGAGTTCCGAAACAAAGCTCCACAAAATGTTCAGAGCTCAAACACAGCTCTCACTGTAGCACCCGAGGTGCTTCTCTAAACAGAACAGGCAGTGGAGGGTTAGTTACAGAGAGGGGGGAAGAAGAGAGGAGGGGAGGGGGGGCGGAGGAGCTAGGGAGGGAGAGGGGGATAGAAGAGGGAAGAACAGGAGAAGGAGGAGAGAGGAAAAAAAAGGAGGAGAGGGGGATGAGAGAGAGAAGGGGGGAGGGAGGAGGGAAAAGAGAGGAAGAGAAAAGGGGAGAGGAGGGGAGAGAGAGAAAAGGTGGGGTGGGGTAGGGAGGGAGAGGGAGACGAGAGAGAGGGGGTGAGGGGGTAGAGAGAGTGAGAAGAGAAAAGGGTGAGGGAGAGAAAGGGTAGAGACTCTGGTGTTCTGGACTATGGTGAGCAAACACAGGTCGTATCGACGTGTCCCTGCTCCTCTCTCTTGTCCTCTCTCTTTCTCTCTCTCTATCGCTCTCTGCTGATATAGTCACAGGAAGCGCTCTTCTGTGAAGAACAGTAGCAGCTTCTGAGAGAGGTCACCAGGACGTCCCTTTGTCTGATTCTGATGATCAGGACACTGTTAGTTCTGATCGTGGAAGAATAAATCAGCAGATAGTTATGCAGGAACGGTGCTCTTTTCCCTCAGTAGAGTTAAACATCGCATTTCTGGAGAAAAACAGAGAAGCTGGGTGCTATTTCAAAATCAGTCTGAATTTTTTTATCGCTATATAGCAGCTTCACAAAGACCTAGTTTGGACTCAAGAGTTCCTTTTGGAATCTTCTAGATCTATCATGTGGTTGTAGAGTTTAGAAGAAGTCTGCTTGTCTGAGTAGAAACCTCCCGAAAACTCTCTGAATGAGTTGAAGAAGGCCCATATTTGTCCTCCCTGCTTTAGTTTGGAAGAGGCATGACTCTGGTTTAAAGCTATTAGATCCGCTCCCTGCAGTGAACCCCTCCTTTACTCCGCCTCCCGTCAGTAAACCCATTCTTAACTCCGCCTCCTGTCTGTAAACCCCTTCTTAACTCCGCCTCCCTTCTGTAAACCACTTTTTAACTTTGACTCCCTGCAGTGAACCTTTTCTTATCTCTGCCTGCAGTGAACCCTTCTTAACTCCGCCGCTCTTCAGTAAACCCCTTCTTAACTCCGACTCCCTGCAGTGAACCTTTACTTAACTCAACCTCCCTGCAGTGAACCCTTACTTAACTCCGCCTACCTGCAGTGAACCCTTACTTAACTCCGCCTCTCTGCAGTGAACCCTTCCTTAACGCTACCTCCCTGCAGTGAACCCCTCCTTAACTCTGCCTCTCTGCAGTGAACCCTTCCTTAACCCCACCTCCCTGCAGTGAACCCCTCCTTAACTCAACCTCCCTGCAGTGAACCCTTACTTAACTCCGCCTACCTGCAGTGAACCCCTCCTTAACTCCGCCTCTCTGCAGTGAACCCTTCCTTAACGCCACCTCCCTGCAGTGAACCCCTCCTTAACTCTGCCTCTCTGCAGTGAACCGTTCCTTAACTCCACCTCCCTGCAGTGAACCCCTCCTTAACTCTGCCTCTCTGCAGTGAACCCTTCCTTAACTCCACCTCCCTGCAGTGAACCCTCCCTTAAGTCTGCCATCAATGTGGTGGGAGAGAAAGAGGGGAGCGGTCCGGATGAACTGGCTAAGTTTGAGATGCAGTGCGTAGTTGTTACCCTTCAAGTCACATCAGAGTTGTTTGTTTGTTTGTGTGTGGGTGTGTGTGCATTTAGGGGCTGGTGTACACCAACACAGACGTGGAGGAGGTCCACGAGTGGATGGTGCTGCACTTCAGCGAGCATCCGCTCTTCTGCAGAGTCTCTGAAGAAGAGCTGGTGAGGAACCTTTAACCCTCTCTGTGAGCGGGGAGAATCCTCACCTCCTCTCATGTAGCAGCCTTGTATGTGTATTATCTGTGTATGTAAATGAGCGTGCGATCAACGCCTCTGATTGGCTGTGGTGTGTTGAAGGTTGATGACCTCATCGTCCCTCACCTGGGCTCCTGCACAGAGGAGGGGAAGAAGGTGCAGAGGAACGGAGGGAAGAACTTCATGGCTGTGTTCAGACGAGTGCATGACCCTCAGGATTATTGATCAGGTCCTCTGATCGGCTCATTGTTGATCTCTCTCTTTTCTGTGTTTGCAATAAATATTATCAGAGCAATGTTCCTAAAACATTATATCTGCTCTGTTTTTTACGTTCTCATTTTTTTCTCTATTAATCTAATTTTAATTTCTTGTATTTGCGTTTATTTTATTTACATGATGGGAATCTTTTTTTTTTTACCATTAATGTTACTTCATTTATATCTATTTTGTAGTGTTATTTCCTATCACTATCATTGTAATTGTTTATGTTGTTCTTGTTTTAGTTCACTTTGTAATGATTAAAATAGTTTTTTCATGTCGTGTTGCTGTGTGCTGCTTTTAGAGCTGATTTTAAATGATTGCTACTTTATTTTTATATTAGTTTGGTTTTGTTTCATGTATATTTTTAAGCTAAAAAGGAGATTTGATCAGAAAGCACAGATGCGACCTTAAACCCTTCTCCAGGGTGAGGCTAGCAGACTGAAAGATTGATTATTGATTAGTCATTATTGAAAAGAGGACCAACACGGAGACCACTTCAGGAGCAACTGAGGACTCCTGTGTTCATTATTCTGATCTGACCCTTGACCCTCTCTCTCTCCTCTACCTCTCACTCTCTCTCTCTCTCTCTCTCGCTCTCTTTCTGGAGCTGAGGTTGAGTTTGACCTGTGCCGATCATCAGAGGGGATGTGGCAGAACGATAACAGGAATTTTTGAAGTTCTGCACTTTCTACCTCAAATTATCTTCTGTTAGTACAATCTGTCTCTCACCCTCTTTCTCTCTGTTCTCCTCGTCCTTGCTTTCTCTGCTTTCTCTTACCCTCGCTCTTTCTCTGTCTTCTTGCTCCCTCTCTTCTCTAGGTCCTCTCTTTCTCCCCCTTGCTCTCTTCTCCCTCTCTGTTCTCTCTCTCTCCTTCCTCTCCTTTCTCTCCCCCTCCCTCTCTGTTCTCTCTACCCACCCTCGATCTCTCTATTCTCTCTGTCTCTCTCTCTCTCTCATGCTTTTTGCTGAACTAATATATTTGGGTTTCGGTTTATAGATAAAGAGAATTTTAAAAAGCTGTTTTTCTGTTGAGAGGAAACTTACCAGAGTTTTATTTTATTGGTGCTTATAATATAGCACACCTGTGCTAAACACAAACTAACGCAAGTATAAAATGACCCAGATGTTGGTGAGATGCTCAATGCTTAGCATGCTCAAACGCTCGACTGTCACACCATCAAACATATTCAATAAGAGGAGATTCAGGGCCTGGGTCTTCAGACTTGTTCCCTGGAGCGCTTCAGATCAACCGGGAGCCTGAGGAGCTCTGGATGGAAGCTGTGCACCAGAGAAGATCTCATCTCCTGAAGCTGGTGGTTCAAAAACCTCAGGAGTTCTGATAGATACCTGTTTCTAAGCATTCTGTGAGCAGGGTTAGTCCTAACCTTTATTAAACCAAACAGAACCAATGGGAACAGTCGCTTCATTAAATGTGATTTACAAAACATTCTTTGCTTTAATGAACCGTAGACAACAAAATATCCAGCAGAGAAGGCCCTTCTCCTCTTCTGCTCAGACGTGTTCCAACGCCTGCTCGCAGACCACAGAAGGTTATGCAAATGTTTGGTTTGAAGCGAACCGAGCGCGAGCCTCAAACATTATCAGGAAAGCTGTTCCAAAGTTTAGAGACGCGTGCGGAGCTGCCGGGGAGAGTCCAGCAGCTCCAGAGAAGAACTCCGGTCCAAACACAACAGCGCCTCTCCACAGGAGCAGAGGCAGAGCGCCCCCGGCTCCACCAAGAGGAGGAGGAGATCTTTCATCTACACCCTCACATAACTGAGGACCACCGGGAACCTTTCCTACTTTTATTTTCTTGAGTGTCTAGCGCTAGTTCCTCCAAAGCTTTTCAGCCAAGGGGCTCCTCCTGCTCTCCCTCTCAATGCGTAACAGGAAGAGAGTGAGCTGCAGTTCCTATAGATGCTGACTCCAGAAGGGAGTAGGTTCTCATTCACTATAATGTCCAATGTTAAAATTGAAATTTGGAGCTGAAAACATCATGTCCCCACCTCTGGCTCCATCAGGTTTGTTGATTCAGATCGCTATTTTTGGTCTTCATAAACAATCCGAGAAGAATTATTTTTACATTAATTTGTATATAAAATGTAACATCTTATTGACGCCTTCAATATGGCCATTTTCCGCCTCTGAGGATGTGTTTTCAAGTGCTGGATCCACCCACTTTCAGCTTCATTTTTCAGAAACCTATGAGTGACATCACAAACACTCCGTCCATGTTAGATACAGTTATTCATTCCAGCGAGAAGCACTGACTCCAGACATGAATGGACTGAACACTAAACTAAACACAGAATTCAATCCCTGGACTGCCGAACCACCAAACTGCTTTAATAGCAGGAGATTCAGGGACCATCAGTTTTGAGAGGCACAGTGAGGCTTCGAGTGGACACTTGGAGTGGTCCCTTGCAGGAGAGATCTTGATACAGATGCCCGCAGCAGGAGTGGGGAAAACACACAGATAAAGAAAGGACAACACGAAGCCGACTAAAGGATCAATTTAATTCCTATTTGTAGCGCCTGTTATTAACATGGACAAAGTGTTCGTGACATCACCCCATAGGTTTCTGGAAAATGAAGCCCAAAGTGGGCAGACCCAGTGCACGAAAATTCATCCGAGGCGGGACATGGTGATAGCGAAGGATCTGATTGGCTGAAGATTTAAACGTTATATATTTTAAACTAATTTTAAGTTAACTAATTTCATGACTTCATGTAAACCAGAACTAGCGGTCTGTATCAAACCTGATGGAGCCAGGGGTGGAGAGCTGATTCAGTTGTTCAGTTTTAACATTGGAGGGAATGAGAACCTGCTCATTGAGAGAGAGAGGGGCTCTCTCAGACCGGTCAGCTCTCTCGCACTGAAGCTGATAAACCTCTCTTACATCACTCTCTTCTCGTCCTACTCTCCATCGACCTATCGATCCCTGATTCTTCGTATCATCTGGATCCCTGAACGCCGGGCCCCGCCCCTTTCCTCGCATTGGGGGCGGGGTTGCTCCTCTGATTGGCTGCACCGGAGAAAGGTGTCCTCTCTCGCGGTATAAACGCTCCGGTTCATCGGGAGCCTGTATCAGAGACTCAGGATGCAGCAGTTGGCACTGAAGCTGAGCAACCGGAGCGCGCTTCCTACGCTCAGGTGGGCTGACGTCATCGGAGCCACGCCCCCCTCCTCGGAACCGCAGCTGGAGCGGATCCCGGGACCGAGCACAGCGAGTTTTCTCCGCGAGCTTCTTTTCCGGCGGGGGCTCTCCAAACTTCACCGGATACAGGTACAGAGACGCGCACGGACTCTTAAAACTCTTTCTCATTATGTTTAGAAATGTGTTATTTTGTGTTGCAAAAATATGAACCAGATCTAGAAAACAAATAAGAATATTTGTAATTTAAGAATTCCACTTGCCGAGTTTTATATCCATGCGAAAAAAGTGTTCTATTTTCCGTGTTTTTAGAAAAGAAGGAGAATTTTACGAGAACTTTCTCTTATCTCTGCTCCACGTGTAACAGTTTTATAAAGCTGCTGTTCATCACTTCTCTTTGTCTCCTTCCTTTATATATCTGTGTTTATTCATCTTTTTCCTCCTCTCTCTTAATTTTACACTATTTTAGTGATAACTGAGTGCGTTTTCTCTCTCTCACTCTCTCTCTTCTCAATCACTCCCCCCTCCTCTCTCTCTCTCTCTCTTTTTGCTCTCTTCCCTCTCCTCTCTCTTTCTCACTCCCCCGTCCTCTCTCTCTCACTCTCCTTTTGCTCTCTCTCTTTCTCCTCTCCGTCTCTCTCACCCTTTCTCTTCCTCCTCTTTTTCTCTTCCTCTCTCCACCTCCCCCTCTTTATTTCTCTCTCCTCTCCTTTCCCTTCTCTACCCCTCCCCCCCCTCTCCCCTCTCTCTCTTTCTCTCTGCAGTTGGACGGCCGGCAGCGATACGGTCCCGTCTGGAAGGCTCGGTTTGGTCCTCTGCTCACAGTTCATGTAGCCGAGCCGGATTTGATTGCCCAGGTGCTGCGGCAGGAGGGAGTGCACCCAATGCGGTCGGAGCTGTCATCGTGGAAAGAGTACCGCGTTCAGCGTGACGAGGGCTTTGGCCTGCTGACAGCGTACGTAACACATCAGCACACAGAACCACACATGGACGAGGGCGGTTACTCACGGCTTGTCTGTGTGCAGCGAGGGTGAGGCATGGCAGGCCGTGCGCAGTCTCCTGGCCAAACACATGCTCCGGCCGAAAGCGGTGGAGGCGTACGATGCTCCGCTGAACTGCGTCGTCTCTGACCTCATCCGGAAGCTGCAGCAGCGGAAGCAAGAAAATCAGAACGGCGTCGTCACAGACATCTCTGCAGAGTTCTACCGCTTCGGCCTGGAAGGTAACGTTCCTAGAATGCGTACATCAAAACAAAGGCTGTTATTTACTGTTTGGTTAATTGTTTATCAGTAATGGTACCATTCTTATTTCATCTTTTCTCATTTGTTCCATGTGTGTTTCACTTCATTCTTAGTCAACCATTTTATCTGCGTTCACTCCGTTATTTTACTTTAATCTGTTCCACCTTTATTTAGTATGTGTTTCATTTCCTTCACCTGTTCCAACCAGTTCCATGTGTGTTCCACCTAACAAATCATGTTTACCATAAAATACATCACATTGGAAGTCTACTCTATGTTGGTAATTCTACGGGTCCCTGTGTTTCATCTCTGTTCCTTTGCTCCTCCCTGTAGGGATCTCGTCGGTGCTGTTTGAGTCTCGTATCGGCTGTCTGGACGCTGTGGTTCCCGTGGAGACAGAGCGGTTCATTCGTTCCATTAACAGCATGTTTGTGATGACGCTGCCGACCATGGCCATGCCGGCCTGGCTCCGGAGGATCTTCCCCAAACCCTGGGACACCTTCTGCCGCTGCTGGGACGACATGTTCCACTTTGGTGAGAAAGAGAGAGGATCAGTTGTAGGGGACTGGCCTGAGGAGCTTCAGAAGGAGCTTGAGTTTGATCTTTAGAAAGATGTTAGATGAACCATGAACACAAGCTTAAAAGCCCAAACCTCTCTTTCTCCCGCAGCGAAAGGCCACATCGATAAGCGTCTGGCGGAGGAGAAGAGGAAGATGGAGCTCGGCGAGCACCTGGAGGGCCGATACCTCACATTCTACCTCTCACAGAGTGGAGTGCCTCTCAGATCTGTCTACAGCAACGTCACTGAGCTGCTCCTTGCAGGGGTCGACACGGTACCTGTCCTCTCCCGACTTGCTCGTATCTCTCCTCCTGGTTCTTCTAACAGCGTGTTTGTTCTCCTCAGATCTCCAGTACTCTCTCTTGGTCCCTCTACGAGCTCTCCCGCCACCCTGAGATCCAGAGCGCCCTGCGGGAGGAGGTGCTGGCTGTGATGAAGGGGCGGAGCGTGCCGAGTGCTGCGGATGTGGCAGCGATGCCGCTGATGAAGGGCCGTGATGAAGGAGATCCTCAGGTGGAGCTTCACTCTCTCTTTCTGCCCCTCTCTTCTTCCCTCTCTCATTTTTTTCTCTCTTCCCTTTCCTCTCAGTCTACATTTCCTCATTCCCCTCCTCTCTCTCCCTCCCCCTCCTCTCTCTCCTTTCCTTTCTCTCTCGCTCGCCATCTCTTCTCTTTCTATCTCCACTCTTTATCTCCTTTCACTCTCTAACTCCTCCCTCTCCTCTGTATGTCTCTTTCTCTCCCTCTTTTTTTTCTCTCTTCTCTCTCCTTCTCTGAAGTGGTTCTGACTCTGTTGCAGGCTGTATCCGGTGATTCCAGCGAATGCAAGAGTGATCTCAGAGAAGGACGTGGAGGTGGGGGGATACGTCATTCCTCGAAATGTGAGCATTCTTGCGTTTAATACGTTCTAATTAAGAATAAATGAAAAAAAAAAACATAAAATCGTATCTCTGAGTGTTCGGGCTCTGGTGAGCCCTCCTCTGATCCGCTCCTCCTGTGCTTCTGTCTCCACAGACTCTGATCACGCTCTGCCACTACGCCACCTCCCGAGACCCCAAGCACTTTCCAGAGCCAGACTCCTTCCGGCCGGAGCGCTGGCTGCAGCGGGGTGAGGGAGCGCACCCATACGCCTCTGTGCCGTTCGGCGTGGGTAAGAGGAGCTGCATCGGGCGGCGCATCGCAGAGCTGGAGGTGTACCTGGCTCTGTCACGGGTATGGGACGGGGTTCCGCTATCCCTCTCTGTCCGTTCTCTGTGGTTTACTGGATCTCTCTCTCTCATAGATCCTAATGCACTTCAGAGTGGAACCGGAGCGCCATGGAGAGGTTGTTCAACCCATGACACGAACTCTGCTAGTTCCGGATCGAGAGATCAACCTCCGCTTCATTGAGCGTTGAGCCGGACACACACTCTTAAATCTGAACCAGAGAGATCCTGAGAGCTGGATCTAAGCTGGAACCGGAGAGATCCTGAGACCAGGATCTAAGCCAGAACAGGAGAGATCCTGAGAGCCAGGTCTAACACAAAACCAGAGAGATCCTGAGAGCTAGATCTAAACAAGAATCGGCGAGATCCTGAGAGCCGGATCTAAACCAGAAACGGAGAGATCCTGAGAGCCACATCTAAACCAGAAATGCAGAGATCCTGAGAGCCGGGTCTAAACCAGAATCGGAGAGATCCAGAGAGCCGGGTCTAAAACCAGAACCGGAGCGATCTTAAGAGCTGGATCTAAAACCAGAACCGGAGAGAGCTGGATCTAAACTAGAACATGAGAGATCCTGAGAGCCGGTTCTAAACCAGAGGCTTGAGCTACCCTTGGACAGATCCACAGGAACGAGACACGGCTGAAGAGCTGGAGACTCCTCTCTGGGAAAAACTTTCTGAAAGAATTGTGTTGCTGTGTTCCTTTGCAGAAGGACAGAGAGTGGTGCTGTTACAATAAAAACCTGTGATCTACTGTGTTTCAGTTTCATTGTCTCTCAGAGAAACAGGAAATAATAGCTGGAGAGGAAGGGTTTTAATAGAGCAGAGAGCTGTTCCTCTACACTGTGAGCTGTAGAACCTCTCAGATTCCTCTGTGATTAAGATTATAAATCAGCAGCTAATCGCAACGAGCTCACTAACCCGATTAATCTCCGGTTAATGCAGATTTCCTGGAAGCACAGAGCTGCTCTTCTGCGGAAATGCAGGATCGACTCGAGGTCAGCGCTTGTGTGTTTGCAGAAGAACTCAAAGTCGAGGTTTCTACAGGGAAACTGTGAGCCGAGTTCAGAGAAGAGCTCAAGCGCTTCCTGAGCGTTCCAAACTGTTCTCAGATTAAAATGATGACAGGAACAGATGAGAAATAAAGTGAAAATGCTAAAAAGAGTCCTGATGAACATGAACCCTCACTGAACATACAGATACATTCTTAGAAGAAACTTGTGTAGACTAAGAGAGAGAGGGATGAAGGAAGAGATAAACTTTGATCGTTTCACACCTATGCTTCAGAGATTAAAATAAACATGATTGATTAATAAGAACGTTAGCTTCCAGGGGACTTCTGCCCTGCGTCCAAATCAGCGCACTATTGACACTTTTAAGGCTGTAAAGCGAGAATTAGTGCCTCGCAAACCGTAGTGTACATAAATACTGAGCGGTAAAGTACATAATGTATCCGGGCGGGTTCCAGGTGAGAACTTTCTCCATTTAGATTCTGAAGAGCAGATAGATGAACACTCAAGCGGCTGACATTACCCACAATCCCTTGAGTTTTCTCAAGCTCTCTCTCTCTGTAAAAGAACTAATTAAAAAAGAAAAGAAAAGAGAAGCTCAGAAATGCACAATAATAATATAGAGTTATATTTATTACTGAATATTTTTAATGTAGGAACGAGAAAGAAGGAGTTCAGTTCTCACACACATCAAGCGTAATCACGTGATCACAACTACTTTAGTCACGTGATGTTTTAGAGGGTCCCAGACCGAGCTCACTCTTGTCTCACACACTAAAAACTATCTACACTTTCTTCTGAGAATAAATATCTTCCTTAAGGGTGCAGTCGAAGTGTTTGGATTGGGACGCAGGTGTCTCCTGGAGAATGGTGAGTGTGTGGGGAGCATCAGAGGCTCACTCAAGCACTAAACCGATGGAAGAAGAACACCACCTAGAGGAGCGAGGAGAGCAGTGCAGCTCTGCTGTTAGATATTTCCTCTCAGTCTCAAATTCTATTACAATGTGGTAAACTAAAGCAAATTATTTGATGAAGCGCATCGGAACGAAGGCTAAACCACTGGAGTTACATGGATTGATCGATCAAAGGATCTATTGATTGATAAGGTGAAATCTATTTCAACAAAGGAATTATGAGCTCTCACTCATAAAAAAGCAGAAAAATCACAAAAGTAATTAATATGGTGTATAAAGACTAATTAATATGAAAACATGTCCCTTTTTGTTTCCATATACTCATGCAGCAAAAAAAAAAAAAAAAAAAACTCAGTGTGTGAAAGGACGATATCTTCTTTCAGAAAAGACATTTCTACTTTACAAATCTAACCAATCCCTGTTTAATGGAATCAACACAATAAACTCTCTTTAATTTGGTTAATTATACCATTATGGGCAAAAACCTCAGAAGATTATTTAAAAATACAACCAATCTTTACATTTATATAAGCAATTATATTGAATAAATATGCTTTGACATTTAGCTTATGTAATTGAGGTTAAAATGTAAACTTCATAATAAACTATTTAAGTGTGTACCTATTTTAACATTTATATTTCTACATTATATTCCATATAAAAACATTAACGGTGAACAGGTTATTGTGTGTTGTGATTATAGTTTATGGAAAAGAGAAAAAAGGGAATTGTAACCTCTTATTTTAACGAGTTTTCAAAGTTCATGTGTGTAGCCAAATAACAGAAGAATAAACACCAGTTTTCCCCTTGACCGAATGTTATCTAACCCGTTCCTGGAGGCGCTTTACAGCCTTTTCTGAACCGGATGTTGCAATGTGATAAACCCACAGACGGACTCAAAAAATGCCAAATATTTCTAATAAAAATGGTGAATATGTTAGTAGCGTGTTAGGTTCGCTCAGCTTCCGGTGGACGGGACTTTTATCAAACAAAGCACTCTTTCGTCGTTCTCTCTTTCTTCCGGTTGTTCTGGGCTTCGTGTGGTAGGTGTTTTGTCCCTGCTTAGCCTTTAAAATCTGGATCAATCCTGTGTGAAGTGAACTGTTATAACGTCATATGTACTTAATCTTAGGTTCAGGACAACTTTGTTTGCATTTTAGTTTCTCTATTGCTTGTAAATGTGTGATATTTATTGGTATAAGTACCATGACCGTAGCCTTAGCATGGCGCTAATCAACAAACAGCAGAGTTTGTTTAAGCTGGAGTTGTAAGAGGGAATTAAATTAGTAGAGTATTCGCGTGTATGGTTGGATAGTTTATTTGAAATCGAGTGGTGTTAAGAAAGCATGTTTGGAATACACAGTTAAATTATGCGCTTAAAGACAAGAGTATTTTAGCAAGTAAATTAAGCTGTTTATAGTCAAGAGTGTGTGTTTGCGGCGTGTGCAAGTGTTATTTTAACATATGTGAATTTATTTTCTTTACATTCGTGGCGTTTATTCACCAATCCTTGAGAATCAGCGGTTCGGGGTGAATTTTTTTCTGGTTATCAGATTATCTGTTTTTCTTGAAGTGATTATTTTGTCTTTAGAATAACTAGGGTAAGTTATTATTCCTGTTAAACCATCACTAGCTGGATAATGAAGTGTAGCGGGTTAGCTGAGTGGAGTGAGGTGCTGGTAAGTTTTGGCTGCAGTGTTGTGAATGATGGTTAGATTGACGCAGCGCTCTCAAACTCGAATCCTGAGAGGCTGCAGCTCTTAACAGTTTTGCTCCAACCTTAATTGAACATTCCTAATTCCACTGATTAGGGTACTCTGGGTTAGGTTGAAGGTACGTGTGAGTCTCCCAGGATTGATTTTGAGACCCCATAAGGACGTGTTCTTTGGGTTTCATGTCTCTGCTCTTGTAGATTAAAGTCCGAATGAGATGCTGGTGCGTCTCAGATTGAGATTGTAATGTGTTCTTCTACTGTGTTCCAGACATACGCTGATCAGAGATGGCAAAGTCGAAGAACCACACCACGCACAACCAGTGTAAGTGCCCCTCTGGCGCCGGATCCATGTCGTTCACCGCCCTGCAGAGTTTAGCGCTGCATTTTAAGACGCTCCAGAGGTTAATGCTGCCTTGTGTTTATTCACTTTAGCTCGCAAATGGCACAGGAACGGCATCAAGAAGCCCCGGTGCCAGCGCTACGAGTCCCTCCGCGGGGTACATGTCTTTCACACTTTTAAAGAATAATTAATGTTTTTATACAAAATGCTGTGCAATTTAATTATTAGTTAGTCTAAGAGCAACATGCAAGCTCCATAGCAAAAGCTTCTTTGAATCTGTCTGAAAGCGGTTTCAAGCGCTTCCTCTTTGCTTCCTAGTGCTAGGAACGAGCCAAAATCTTATTTTGCTTATATCGCCGTAAGTTGAATCGTCTCTCTGTTATTTTAACTTTTGAATCACTTTAAAAAGACAAGCATCACAGAACAGAGAGAAAAGACAGAAGGGGAAACTAAACTGTTAAATTTAAGTACTGAAGTGATTTCAAGTCTCGGGGCGGATCAGTGTGAAACGAAAGTTCTGAAGGTTTTCTGTGTTTTGGAGTTCTGTGAAGATTAGTCTGAATCTTGAAGGTTTTGTTTGGTGAACTTAAATTTTAGGGAAGGAATTTAGCGTAGAGCAAGAGGAGATCTTTAACACAAAAATCACAGTTTTATAGCTGAAGATTTTCAGATCTTACATGTAGCTTGATTTAATCAAGAAAATGACACCAAAAAAGTTTGTTTGTGTTATTTGCCAAAACGAGGGACTGCCAGAGGTGGTGGAACCTTCAGTGTGGAAGAACTTCCTGTTTCCTGTTAGATGTGGTCTGGGAGAAAAGGAGTTCTCCTGCATTTCTTGAGAGGGAGTGTAGATTTGATGTAATGCTGGTCTTGTGTTGTGACGCGAGTCAGCTCAAACTCAATGTGAAACCAGTTTACCCTGCTAAAAATCAACTCAAACCTTCTCACGGATCACTTCTCATGAATGTAGAATAGATATATAACCTGACTTGGTGCATGAGGTTAAAATGTTTAATAAAATTCACTCGTAAGCCCAAACCCATATGAAACATGAAGGATTCAGACATGGTGTTTAATCCGAGGAAGTTCTATCCTAGATTCCTGTCTCTCTTACGGTTCCTCACAGCCACATAGCTCTGATCAAAGTTCAGGAGAAGCGCTCCGATCAGAGGAGCCGAACGATTAGAGTTCAGAAGAGCAGTGTTAGGAGATGCGTTCATCTGCAGGTGAAGATGCTGACTCTGAGAGCACTCCTGTTCAGAACAAGTGTCCGTGTGTCTCCAGCTTGTTGTTTTTTTTTTTTTTTTTTTTTTGCTGCCTTTGTGTGTATGTGTCTCTGCTCCTGATGCTTCTGCTCTGTTGCTCCACAGGTGGACCCCAAGTTCCTGAAGAACATGCGGTTTGCCAAGAAACACAACAAGAAGGGTGCGAGGACCATTGCTAAGAAGCTCGCTGCCAAATAAAGAAGTGTACATTTGAGAATAAACCATGTGTTCAGAACCCGCCTAGCTCTCATGATTTACTTCGCCCGCTGTGCTCGAGAGGGATTGCTCGTGAAGCTGCAGCGTGAGATGTTCCTGATCAGAAATTCTCCACGGGCTCCTCAGTGTATGTGTTCAGTGTATGGATGAGTTGATCCTAGAGGCTCCTGTTTTAAACCAGCCGAGCACAGTGGACTCCTGCTTCAGAGAGAATGTGGGGTGTTCATCTCTGGTTTTGAGCTCAACAGCGGCTCTGCCTAATCTCAGATGCACCTCCACGAAAGGAACATGGTGAGGGTGTAGTTTATTTTATATACAATAGAAATGCTGAAGGTTCTAAAATGGGTTTTTTTTTTTTTTTTTTTTTTGCTGGTAGACTTAACAGTGACACGGGGGTCTCAAGAATCTCTCTTACACTTGATTATCAATAAAAAAAACTTTTGATTTGTTTATTTTAAAAGAGAAAACTTTTTTTGTTGCTTTTTTTGTGTTTCTGTGATCAAAACAAAAGATGAGAAAATTATATATGGTCTAATGGTATTTTAACCTTGGTATTCCTTTTGAGAAGGTTCAGCTGTGACAGCTGAAGAGATTGAAACAATGGCTATTATAGTGGCTGAATTTAAGCTTTGAGATGAAGAGTGCAAGAAACTAATGAGTTTTATCATATTTTATCCAGGAAGAGGGAATACAGAACTAGCAACTTCACTAAAATTCTCGTCAGACTCTCTCCTCAGCTCTCACTGAGCACCATCACCTCAATGGTTTATTCTCCAGACAGTTATTTAGAGGTTTAAGTTGTTTTATTTAGAGAATAAAATATATTTACTTATCACCCCTTGCTGATTTATTGGATTATAAGATGAAGCACATCAGCACCTGGAGAGAAGTTTCAGTCCTCACTTAATACAGTGATGCTTTTTTGAAGAAATTATATCAATAATATATATTAGTGTAATAAATCGTTAAAGACTTAATTTTAATACATTTGCAATGCAGTTGCTGCAAATTACCTCCTGATGTCGCTATGTAAGGGTTGGTTCAGAAGACTCGATACAGAAGGTTTGGTCGATCGCTGTGCCCAGCACTACAGCATAAAGCTATGAAAAGCTTCACTCTGAAACGCTCTGTTTAGAACACCTTCAGGGACATCCTTCTCTGTTTTCTTGTGCGTTATTCTACAAAAGTCATTGACGCTAAGGTCTTTCATTGTAATGAAGTTGATGTTATGCTTCTCTCATGTTAAGGACTGGCAAAAGAAAAAAAGTCCTGGAGACTCGTTTTTTAATTACTTTTTTTGTTTTGATCACAGCATAAAAAATTGTAAAAATTTTTTAAATTGAAAATCAAAATATGAAAAATAATTACTCCTGTTTAGTCACACACATTGTGTTAAATTGAGACGAGGTTTCAGAAAACTTCTTTCAGAAGTAAAGACGATTCTTTAACATTTACATTTATGCATTTTGTTACACTGTCAAAGTCTATCTCAGCTTGCTCATAATAGAAATTGTATCGACTGATCAATAAACTATAACAGGAAGAAAATAAAGACAGAGGAGGAAAATAATTTTTTTATAGTAAGTGTTGTCTGAAGAGAAGAGTTTTCAGTTGCTTTTTGAAAGCTTTTAGTGTTGCTGCTTTCCTGACTGGATCAGGAGTTTGTTCCACCATCCAGGGACAGTGAAAGAGAAGGTTCTGCTAAGATATTTTCTACCTTTATGGGACGAAACCACGAGTCGCTGTTCTTTTTCTGAGCGCAGGCTTCTGTAGGGCATGTAGCAGTGTATGAGATTCTGGAGGTAAACAGGGGCTGATCTGGAGATAGTTTTGTATGCCAACACGAGCTGCAATGGGGAGCCAGTGAAGAGTGATGAAGAGGGGAGTAACATGAGCTCGCTTCGGTTCCTTGAAGATAAGACAAGCTGCAGAGTTCTGGATCATCTGCAGAGGTTTGAGCACGTTTGCTGGAAGTCCTGCTAGGAGAGCGTTGCAGTAGTTCAGACCAGAGCCTGAACCAGTTGAGTTGCTGCTCAGTTAAGAAGGGCCAGATCTTTCAAATGTTGTGCAGTGCAAACCTACACACTCGAGTTGTCTTTGTGATATGGTCTTTGAAGAACAGCTGTTCTATCTGTGGGCCACAGGGTAACTAAAGGAGTGTTTCCCCTGTTTGTAATTTACCCGGGTAATATAATTTATTTGTTCTGAGGGATCTCAGCTCTCTGTTTGGTGTGTATTCACTGATAATGTCTGTTAGGTATTTAGGTGCTAAGTTATGATTGTACTTAAGTTCGAGCAGCAGAACTTTAAAATCTATTCTGAAGGAGAGCGGCAGCCAGTGTAGAGACTTAAGAACTTGAGAAATGTGTTCTGACGTTCTACTTTTGTTTAGAATTCGAGCCGTTGCCTTTTGAACGAGCTGGAGCTGTTTGATGGTCTTTTTAGGAAGACCGGTGAGGAGAGTGTTATAGTAGTCCAGCCTGAATCAGTTTCTCAAAATCTTGTCTGGAAACAAAGCTACTGGTTCTTGCAATGTTTGTAAGATAAGAGGTAATAAGCTGATTTGGTCATTGCTTTGACATGATTATTTAAACTAAGATCAGAGTCCAGAATCACCCCGAGATTCCTGACCTGATTTGTAGTTGTTAGGCCTTTAGCATTGAGATACGTGTTAACCTTAACAACTCGCTCTTGCTTCTGAATGCAATGACTTTAGTTTTGTCCTATTTTAATTGAACAAAGTTGTTTTGCATCAAGTTTTTAATCTCATCAAGACCATTATAGTACATGTTCTAACATGGTTTTATGACATGCCTTTAATAATGTTATTGTATTCAATCCAAATGCCATTTAAGAAACAAAATAAAAATGGGAATGTTTTTAAATGTGCATTCTCCATAAAGTACGGTATGATGCAAATAATTATGGTGTGAAAAAATAATAAAAGTTATAAAATCAAACCTGCATGCGCAGTATCAAAATCTGGTTGAACACTGGTTTTTAGTTGATTTAAATGACGTGGTGATCTACTAGTTTAACTTTGGATTACTTTGGATAATTATTCACTTATTTTAAATGGGAAGTTATTGAATGTGCATGTGAACTGAGTTTAAAAGTTAATTTGATGTATGATGTGTCATTATTTTTGGAAAAAATGTCTTATTTTCAGGTAGTTTCCTTTACTTCTAAATTAAACACTGGCTGGTAAACAATTTCTGTCTATTTTTACTGCTTTAAAACCTTGAAAATTAGTGGATTTGATCTTTTTGAATGGCATTGCTTATAGAGAGAAGCAGAGTTTGATTAGAGACTGAGTGCTTTTCTGAGTCGTTTCTCTCGTGTTTTATTGCCATTCTTCATGAACTCTTCTGGAGTCATCTTCAGATTGGTTCATGTTCCTAGAATCCTGTTTTCTTTTTCTGGAGCTCACAATGTGGCTGTAGCCACACCCCCTGACCGAAGCTTCACCCACGAACCAATCAGATGAAGCGCTAATTCAGTTCATCTCAATGAAGAATGTACTTGCTGACTGAGCTGGAAGAGAACCGTAGCAGAGCTGCATCTATAAACGATGACAGGAAAGTGTTTTTGGATGAAAAGTTCCAAAAGATTAATGTTTTCATGGGAAATTGTGAATTGTCTGTGTGAAACCCAGCAGGTGGTGTGGTGGAAGCATGGCAGTGTGAGGAACAGGTGAAACGCTGCTCGTTTTGAGGACATTTAGAGACATTGTTTAGGATAAATACTGCCTTCTGAAGGTTATTAAGGGTGCAGTGATCGTCTAGAGGGGGTGAATATTTATCATCGATCATTTAAGCAAGGATGATATTTCAGCTTTAAGTTCTTTGTTGGAGATAGTTCTCTAGGATCGGGACAGATGTAGCACTTGATCACTTTCTTCTTTCTTCCATCTCAACGAAACGTAAAATAATGTGTCAGACCATCTTGTGAATGTTCTTTTGGCTGGCTTTTTAACTATTACTCGTTTTTTGATTTTCTGAAAAAATGTGTGATATGACTTTAAATAATTATATTTAATCTTAGTAACGGAGCTATTAATGTTTGTAATTTCAAAAGCGAATGTGTTTAGAGTGTTACGTAATGCGTTTAAGTGGGCAATCAAGAGAGAGAAAGGGGCGAGAGATATAACACCCACAGAAATGACGTAGTAGACCCAGCCTTGTTTTCAAGAACGTAAAAGTCCCAGATGCAGCTGTTTGCCATGTTCCTCACCTGGACTCCGGAGTCATCGCTATCTGACAAGGGTGACATTTTTCTATCTCAAACGGCATTGTAACTGATACATTACTCAGCTTGTGACTAGTTTCTTATTACAGCAAAAAAGTACTTAAAAGTAAGTTGTTACAGTGAAAGATCACTTTTGTTATACGTTGATTGTCGATCACAGCGCTGATAGTCCAGAGGGGACAAATATTTATTAGCAATCATTTAAAAGAGGATGATCTGGTACCTCCAAGTACAGGGTTTGACTGAAATCGACATTGAAAATAAAGAGAGATTCTGGGTTGCCAGGTTTCTATGATTAATCCCCAGATCAATCTCAGTCCCATCTTTCCATCCATAATGGGTTGCCAGATTGAACCAGAAAAGCCTGGTCACACACACATCCAGTATTTTTACTTTAACTAGATGGCATCACCGAGGAGCAGTGGTCCTGCTCATCCAAGCGTGTCATCATCATCAGAGCATAGCCGGCTGTGACCCGCTGGCGCCTGAACCTCGTCTCTGATCATCGTCTTCGGTGCCAGGGCCCCCGTGGCCCTCAAGCTGCCTTTAACACTCCACACATAGTGCTTGAGGTTTTGGTTTGGAGTGTGAAACTGAAACAGCGTTCAGTCATACGAAGGCAGATAGTGGCTCCTAGGGTTTGAACCCCTCCTCAGCATCTTTGGTGGTCTCGCTCTCTCTTTCAGGGTGCAGTGATGGCTGATCCTTTATTGAGCGCCGTGTTGTGAGCAGGTCAGTGTTTTCCATGCCCCGAGCTGCGCTCTTCCTGTCCGGCACAAACACAAGGAGTCTCTCAGAGAAGAATGTTCACAGAGCATTCAGATTCTCCCGGCCGTGTCCGAGCGGAGATTGTCAACGAGAGACACTCATATTCCAGGTTTACTAAATCAACAACCAACTTTGATGTCGCCAGCTTCACGTGATCCTCAACTAGAGGGCGCACTTCTAAGACACAAAGGAGCTGTTGTTTACGCAACCAGCTGGGCGGAGCATGATTGAAACGTTCCATCGGTGACCCTCTCAAGCGCAGCAGCTCTTGCTTCTCCATGAGCTCGTGTGATTCAGGGGCTGCTGTGGGTGAATTGGTCGTGGCGAGAAAACACATTTATCAGAGCGACATGATGCACAAAAGCTTCCCGCACTGCGCAACTTGAAAAGCTCTGCTGAAAAACTCGCAGCTGGGGGAGACAAGAAAGGTTTAGTTCATTTAGTTTCACCGTCCAAACGGTTACTTGCACGACCCACCTCCCAAAGAAACATCTGACGCTCACCTCAAGAACAGGTCCCTTCTCTATTTCACAGCGAATGTGCAACAATCCCTTATATAACAGGAAAAGGATGCCTCTTCTTTTATCTTCTGTGATAAGCAGGAGCCAGAAGCCACACTTCAAAAGCAAACCATAGACCTCAAGGTCGTGGCATGGGGACCTTATTTGGGAACTGAGGTACCCCTGTACCTTGATACTCCCCAACCTCCATGATTGTTGAATGAACTTAGGCTGTTTGGTTCCTCACCTCAGGGGTTACACCCCGTCAGGGACAAACATCCAGAGCTTTTCTTCACAGGAGCAGGCTATTAACTGGCGTATGATGCTCTCCACCACAGCGCCTGGTCATCTGGTCATGGAGGCCATCTGAGGACACCTGATGTAATCTCAACATCTCAATGAGGAGTTACTGCAGTTACCTTATGAACAGTGCTCATCTGGGAAAAACTGAGTGCTGGAAGGGCTTCATACAAAGCACTCCAAGAGGAGTTAGACCAGTTATGAAAGCATTAAGCACCAGGAGCCTCAAATATTTTAGAGGAACCACCAAAACATGTGATGCAAATCCATTATTCCTTTCCACGGACCTGGAGCTTACTCAGATCTGCTTCAAGCATTCCCATAGAGATAGCGACTGAAGGGGAACTGTGTTTCGGTTTCACCGTCCAAACCACCTCAGAAAACTGCACATATGTGGAGGATATATGAATGATTTAATAATAACTTAATAGTTAATAATTCATTTTCCTAAAAGCTTCAGAAACATCTTCAGCACTCAACTTAGAACAAGATAAAGCCTCTAGTGCAATGTGTTTTAGGAAGAGAGAGAGAGAAGAGGGAGAAAGAGAAGAGAAGAGAGGGAAAGGAGACAGAGGGAAATGAGAGAGAGAGAGAGGAGAAAGAGAGCGGGGGCGCGCTCGTGGCTGCGCTCCAGTGCGCGGGCATCAGACCTGGCTAAGACCTCAGCTCTCTCTCTCTCTCTCTCTCTCTCTCTCTCTCTCTCTCCCCCTCTGTCTCTCTCTCTCCTCACACTCAGAGGCTCCAGGAATTTCACTTTATGTTCTCTGTTTCTTTTTTCCTCCTTTCTTTGCATCGACAGCGGACGGGAGCATCAAGTGGCTGGTGTTCTGGATCTGAGGAGGTTCCCTGTCGCACTGAGCCGGTAAGTCTCCTGAGCTCTCTCCCTGAGGACCTTCAGGGACGCTTCTAGACCTCCAGAGAATATAACACAGCTGCTTTCTACCGCTGAAGACCCGAAGGAGAGGGCAGAAACACGGAGAGGAGAACACTGCAAATCCAACCCTAAAATCCAACATTATACAGCATTAAAAATCTAGTTTTTTCATTATGTATTTGAATAAATGTTTTCTTTTTTTATACCAGAGTATAATAACTTTACATTTAAAATTGTACAAATTAAGACTAGCATTTAAAAACAGCAACTTTATTTGTATTTGCATTGCTTCTGTTTGGAAAAGTCTTATATATATATATATATATATATATATATATATATATATATATATATATATATATATATATATAAAGATTTTATTAAATATTTTCACAAGTTAATTATATTATATTCATACATATGTAGTTTGTGAAGCTGAGAGGAATTTTAAGTCACATCATTTTGATATAAATTATTGATAGAATAAAGTTTGTTAAGTCCAAGAAAGATGAAAGAGAAGAAGAAACGACTCCAGCGTTGAAGCAACGTGAGTTCTCACTTATGGCAAATCCTTTTATCCTTGTTTGTGTTAATTCTTGATTTTTAAAAGAACCTACAATAAATATAATCGAATATATCAAAACACAAGAACACAGTAATACAATGACATCTTAGAGTAAAAACTTATTGACTTATATATAACACAATTAAATAAAAATTAGGAAAATGTAGTTTCATTTTTTTAAGTAATAAAAATGGTTCATTCTAATTAAAATATGTAAATATTTACAATATTTGCAACAAATTTCAAATAAAGTTCTCTATCAGCTGAATGTTTTTTTAATTGTAAGATTCGTTCAATATTTCCCCTGAAAATGACGCTCTAGTAAAAACGTGTTTACACATGTGCACAACCATTACCTGTAAAAATGTTGTTATTTTTAAATCACAGGATTTAGGACATAAAAACTAGCTTAATGTGGTTCCTGTAGAACTGTAGAGTTTGGGCTCCTCAGACGCCTTGCGGGATCCTCAGTAAGACCTTTACTTCACCAGTGAAGAGTGAAGCTTTCGCCTCAGCTGGACTAGAAAGGCTGCGCTGTGTGTGTTTCAGGCTGTAGGACGCCATGACAGCTGAGAAGAGCCCTCCCGTCAGAAATGGAAAAGCGGAGGAGACGATGGATGTGGAGTCGAATGCAAGTGGTGTGCGCAGCAACGATAAGAAGGTGGTGAATGAACGTGGCCAGTGGAACAACAAGGTGGAGTTCGTGCTGTCGGTGGCGGGGGAGATCATCGGCCTCGGAAATGTCTGGCGCTTTCCGTACCTGTGCTATAAGAACGGCGGAGGTGAGCAAGAGGGTATAGGAAAAAAAAAGGGTAAGGTGTGGTCTGGTGGATAAGGAGATGTACTTGTGATCGGAAGATCGCCGGTTCGATCACCAGATCCACTGAGTTGAAGGTGATGTGAGTGATGCATCAGTTTCCCAACTGCTCCCGGGCACCGCATTTATGGCTGCCCACTGCTCCGGGGTTGTGTGTTCACGGTGTGTTTGTTCACTGCTGTGTGTGTACACTGAGATGGGTTACATGAAAAGCACACATTCCCGATATGGCTCACTCCAGATCTGGACCCCTGCTCACTTTCTCTTTAGGAACTGAAGGGTTTGTCTGCCGTAATTATGATCCAGAAGGTAGCACTGTGGCAGGGTGTTCAGACTAAGACTGGGATTCGTGTTAGCGAGTGATTCTTGAGTTAAGTCAATGGACGTGCGAAGGCAGAGGGTCTACGACAACAGAGACGTGTCACGCGCTCCAGTGACACAGATCATGCAGTGGAAGTTGAATTTTTACTTTTTCAACAATTCTTGGCAGCATCAACCAATCACGAGCTTCCTGGAGTTGTTTTGGACATGACTTTCATGTCTTTCCCACCATCACAAACTTAAGAAGAGAGATTAGAGATGCTGCTGATGCAAGTTGGTCACATGACACTGCAGTATGAATCTTTGATTTCTTAAACCGCGGGGGGGCATTCACCCAAGTCGTGGGAAATTAAGAAGTAGTCATGATACTTGCCACTTATTGGTGCCAAAGAACTACAGAAAGCCTCTGACCACATCGTGGTGCTACAGAGCTCTAGGCCGTTCCAACACTCTTTTTACCACAGAAGAAGAAAGTGCTTGCAATATATTTTGCTGTATTTGTATCTCTGGCAAAAAAAAAAACATGGGTAGCAGTAGCAGCTCACAATCAGGATCCAGCTGTAGACGTTCCAACGAGCTTCTACGCTTGTTCTTCTCGTTCTTCTTTTACTGTGTCTAGGAGGCTTGTAGAGATATTGTGAAGAGAGCCCTCAAGTTGTGCAATAAAGCTTTTTGGTGGAGTGAGAAGCTTTGCCCCATGAAAGATCAGCTCGATAGGGCAGAGGCAAACTTTTTCCGGTTTTTGTGCAGAACTGTGCGGCTGTGTCTGGGCCCATTATTTGAAGAGGAGAATCATGCTGAAATTGGGCCCAATGTTTTTGGGATCTAACACACAGAGTGGAAAATGGTGAGCTACTGTTCCCAGTACTCCTTTGCCACTTTTTCACCAGATTTTAGAGATGGCTTTGTTTGGCTTTGAGAGTCCGGAGACATTCATTCATGGAGACCCGGGGGTTTGGGGAGCTTTTTTAGGTCAAGCCCCACCCATGAGGCTGTTTGACTGACATGACAAACAACCAATCCCATGTCGTTTCGCATAGCGTCATGTTTCGGCGCATAAAAATGTCACCACATCAACTGATAATCATGGAAAAAGTGAGCCATGAAAAAAAGCCACAAAAGACAAGAAATCTTTACAAGATCAAGACAAAAGCAAGTTACAAGAAAAGAACAGCATTCTTCTAGAATAGGGGGTAAACAGCTAGTGGAACTTCTTCTATTGATCTGAACTTCATTTCTGAGCGGAATGACAACAAACGCGACGTTTGCTTCTCCCGGAAATCTGGATTAATTCAGCTAATCAGATTACGATTTCGGGATTCTTGAAGTGCTGCCATAAAAAGCATCAGACCCAGCAGCTCTTTAGTCAACGTAGCTTGAGGCTAGGCTTCGCTCGACTCGTCATGGTTCGTCGTTTCCCGTGGCTTCCTGAATCAGTTCTGAGTGGACTTGTTTTAGATGCGTTACTCTGTGATTCAGTGTAATACCGCTTGGCAACTTCATAGCAAATCGACAGAAACACAATACTGATCGCTCTTAACATGGAGGTCTTGGAAAGAGTGGTGTTCTTTATGCTGCGTGTAAAATGCTCAAACAAAAGGCTTTAATTGATGATGGATGATAAAAGCGAGACTAAGAACCAAGAAAGCACAAGAGTTCTTAAGTTCAGGCCAATCTTTGAACTCAGCAATTAACCAATCAACTCAATATAATCAACATAAAACTAAACAACAGAACTCTGCCTGGAACCTAGCAATTCTTAGCACTAATTGTCTTTAAGAGCAATTTCACTCGCACCAAACAGACAAGTAGCAGAGAGCGCAGCCTTCTAAAGAAGTGGATATGACTGCTGAAATTCTACAATAAGAGATGAGCTACTAAAGTTGAGGAAGTTTTTAGCTGTGGCTTCCACTAGGAAGAAAGCGTTGAGAGTGGTAACTCTCTCCTCAAAGTATCTAATGATAGCTTCCCATTGTGATCAGACGGGGATAACAAATGTGCAGATCTATCCTGAATAAATGCTAGAAACGCTCTGCTCACTCAATTTCCTGTAGGTTGCTGGTTTTGGTTTTCCTCACGTGGCTACTCTAGAAAACTTCTGAGTAGTTGACATGGCAGCAAAATTATAATAATATATAAATATAAATATAGTTCCGCCTTCTCAGCACGGATTCCATAGTCTCGACATGAGAATTACTCGATAATCACAGGAATTTCAGTCTTAGCATGAACTCCCTGTCACAGTTCCACTTCCAGTTCTCCTGCCATCCTTCTTGGGCAGACTGGATCGGATAGGTTTTTAAGAAAACCCACTCAGTTGTTCCACATTAATCAGTTCCGTCTGGCCCCTCTTTAAGGGGCTCATACACATCTATTCATCTCCTCAAAACCCATCCACTTTTTCAGAAACCCCGATTTCCTGAATCATCTAGATGAACCTCTCTGACTCCACTCGTCTGTGTGTTCCAGGGGCTTTCTTTGTGCCTTATGTTATCTTCTTCGTGTGCTGTGGGATTCCAGTGTTCTTCTTGGAAACAGCCCTGGGCCAGTTCACCAGCGAGGGAGGCATCACCTGCTGGAGGAAAGTCTGCCCGCTCTTCGAAGGTATGCGTTATCCTGGTAGCTTCACTTGACAAAACAAAGATAAGCTCTCTCTTTGCCTCTTTCACTTGTCAGAGAATAAAAGGATGTCTGAAAGCCTCAAACCCTTGAAGCTCAGGCTTGTTGTGTTGCAGGTATCGGCTATGCCACTCAAGTCATCGAAGCACATTTGAATGTGTACTACGTGGTCATATTGGCATGGGCCATTTTCTACCTGTTTAACTGCTTCACGACGGAGTTGCCCTGGGCCTCGTGTGGCCACTACTGGAACACAGGTGGGTGCAACTCATTTAAATGTATATTTTAATTCATAAAGGATAACCTGACTGAAATGTTTTCTTTCTCAACTGCTTTCTAGAAAACTGTGTGGATTACAACAATGAAAGCATAGCCAACCTCACCACGCCTTTTGCTACGTCCCCGGTCATGGAGTTCTGGGAGTGAGTATGATTCTGACTCTTTTGTAGCAATGACCACTAGAAGGCGCTTCGAAAGAGACTGACGCTGTAATTCATCCACTGACCACTAGAGGCTGCTCTGAAAGGGAACAAAGCTGTAATTCATCCACTGAGCACTAGAGGCGGCTCTGAAAGAGACCGGAACCGTAATTCATCTACTGACCACTGAAGGTTGTTGCGAAAAAATGAAGCTGTAATTCATTCAACTAGACAACTAGAGGTTGCCCCGAAAGAAATGGAAGCTATAATTCATTCACTGACTACTAGAGGCTACTCTGTACGAAATTGAACCTCCGATAGAGAATCAAGCTGTAATTCATCCACTGACCACTAGAGGCTTAAATAAAAATAAAAGAATTAGCAAGAAGCAAAACATTGAATGGAAACCTATAGATTTACATCAAATGAAGATAAAAGTAACAGTTGTGAAAGGGGGCTTTGCTTTCACGCTTGATTGGCTGCTGAGTTACCGAGAAATTAATCAGTGCATTCCCAGGAAACTTTTGCTTTAGTTTATGTGCTGAGCATTCGACTGTGGAATCCATAACCTTTCTCACTCATAATTTGTCAGTCTTTAAGCGCTGCTGTTGTCAACAAGCATCGAGGGCACTCGCACAGCTAGCAATGAAATGGGCTCAAGCTTGGCCAGAGTTTGGTGGTTTACTTGGCCTTGGATATGAAAGGGAAAAGCCTTAGAGTCAGACAGATTTCCAATGTTTCTGGTCTCTGTCTCACATGCTGAGCATGCACAGAAGATGCCTAAGCTGAAGCTGAATGAATTGTTTAAAGCAGGGGAGCAGTGGATGTCACCCAAGAACACGTCAAAGATGATGAATGGCTGCGCGTGAAAGAAAAATATGGCTCTGCTTCAAATTTGTACAATTCATTGCGTCAGCAACACAGTTCGGACCACCTTAAAACTGGGACAAATATTCTGCATGTGGAGTCGAGCATCAGGGAACCTGTGAGCTTTTGAAAATTGATATAAAAGTGGACCATACATTGTGTATCTCGCAAAGAAAAAGAAATGTGGGAGTCTTTAGGGAGTTTAGTCTATGTAACTAAACGTCAGACCACCTTTAAGATGGAACAAACAACTTGGCACACGTCATCGCTTCTTGGGATGTTCTCTAGATGTTTGATGAATGTCTTAGACTAAAGGCTGTTTATTCCAAAAAAGTCTTTGGGTTAAACTATTCATTGCCACCTTTTGAGAATGATGGATATTGTTAATTCTCTGCTGATTGATCTTTACTCTGGTGACAAAATGATTGGTGGCTTTCTGTCAGTAGCCAATCAATAGCACAACATGTCAGACCATCGTGCAGATGGAACAAAAGTATGTGAAGTGAACTCTTCCGGAACTCAGAGAAACAGATTGAAATCTGTTTATTGTTGTGGCAGAACCTTCATGCAGGATTGCAAAGTCTGTCATGTACACTCGCAACGGCTCCTATCAATGAAGAACAAAGCTTCAGACGGCCTGGGCTTTGGGACCATGACTTGAACCTATGGAGTCTCTAGGATCTTTCACAGACTTGATGGATATTTTCAAGTCATTGATACGGCTGTAAAATGCAATAATTGGTGGCTGTCTTTCCACAATCCTACAATTCATTCCAAAACCAGCATTCAAGTTAAACAAAACCCTGACAACCTTAAAGCAGAACATCTCTGGAGGTCCATCTCTTGAACATTCGATGGATTGTTGGGTCTTTGCTGAGCGATCTTTATTGAAGTGACAGAATGATTAGTGGCTCTCAGTTCATCATCAATAATGGACCACCTTACAGAAATTGAACTTGTGGAAAAGGAAAGTTAGTAAGTCAAAGGCCCTTAGAAAAAGAGCCTCAGACTGACTTATACTTGGAACCAAAAGGTGAGCATACAGCATCTCCTGGATCCTCTTTGAAACTTACTTAAGTAACTATACGTAAGTAACTATGGAAAAGTTTTCTTTTCACAATTCTTAGCTGATGGTAAACCAAACTCCATAGCGCAACAAGCTTGGGTTACAATCAACAGAGCCTTTTCCGGAGATGCCTCTCAACTCATCAGGTCACCACCAGGCAGAAGACCTGTAATTGGAGTAAGGTTATGTTTGAAGTTGGAGGGGTGGAGCATGAAATGGATCGGTTCTGTGTTTGAGCTACCAAAGCTCTCAATATCAGCCAATCTACCCATGAGTATAGCTATATACTACGAGTGCCCTCTGTAGGGTGATGGGGCGCACCCTCAGAGAGGTTGCTGTCCCTTCACATCTAGAGGAGCCAGCTGAGGTTGCTCTGGCATCAGTTTTGATGCCTCTCTAGGGAGGTGTTTCAGTATGCCCAGGCCCTAGGCAAGGCAAGTTTATTTGTATAGCACATTTAATAAAATCAAGCATTAAAAAAGTCATATAAAATCATAATGATTAAAAACTGAAAATTTAAAAACATCAATTAAAACTGGTTAAGATGGTTAAGTGCAAAAATAAAATAGTTGTTCGACGTTGGTGCTCAGTCGACAAAAGCGCAACTAAACGTGTGAGTCTTTAGCCTGGATTTAAACATGACTAAAGTGTTGGCACCCTTGATCTCCTCTGGAAGCTGATTCCATCTGTGGGCCACAGGGTAAATAAAAGAGTATTTACCCTGTTTGGAATTTACCCGGGGTAGATCTAATTTATTTGATCTGAGGGATCTCAGCTCTCTGTTTGGTGTGTATTCACTGATCATGTCTGTTAGGTATTTAGGTGCTAAGTTATGTTTGGACTTATAGATGAACAGTAGAACTTAAAATCTATTCTGAAGGAGACCGGCAGCCAGTGTAGAGACTGGAGAAATGTGTTCTGACTTTCTAGTTTTGGTTAGAATTCGAGCCGCTGCATTCTGAACGAGCTGGAGCTATTTAATGGTCTTTTTGGAAGACCGATGAGAAGAGCGTTACAGTAGTCCAGTCTGCTGGAGATAAAAGTATGAATCATTTTCTCTAAATCTTGTCTGGAAACAAAGCATCTGATTCTTGCAATGTTTCTAAGATGGTAATAAGGTGATTTGGTCATTGCTTTAATGTGATTATTTAAACTAAGAAATAAAAAGACTTGGTGGGATGGTTAATCTTTCCACTGATGCAAAGAGAGTTCAAGTAACTCTTGCCGCGTCACGGTGGCGCAGTGGGTAGCACAGTCGTCTCACAGCAAGAAGGTCACTGGTTCTAGGCTCGGCTGGGGCAAGTGGCATTTCTGTGTGGAGTTTGCATGTTCTCGCATGGGTTTTCTCCGGGTGCTCCGGTTTCCCCACAAGTCCAAAAACATGCGGTACAAGTGAAATGAGTAAGAACAATTGCCCATAGTTTTAAAGTGTGAAATGTGTGTGTGAATGTTTCACATGGGTTGCGGCTGGAAGGGCATCCGCTGCGTAAAACATATGCCAGAGAGTTGGCGGTTCATTCCGCTGTGGCGACCCCGAAAGGGAAGAAAACCGACATGAAAATGAATGAATGAAAAACTCTTACCTAGCTGTGATTAATTCTGAGTTAAAAGCACGAAGACTCTCTATAAAGGTTGTAGTGGATGACAAGATTTTCTTTCAGCCTTCCTTTCATACCCTGAATTTTTGTTGAATTTCTCCAGGGTGTTTTTTGTCTCCCATGTTTCTTCATGACCGTTATAGGTGCGATGTCGTTTATAACAGACTTGATTTTTAAAGTAAATGCATCAAGAAGGAAGTAGGCTGTGCAAGCAGCTATGCTTGGTGTTTGAGATATGGTATGCTTCAACATCTCGTTAATGTGTCTCTTTCTAACAGAAATTGATTTTGCTGAGACTGACACTGGAAGAGATCAAGATCTTCTCTGCCCCAAATCTCGAGTGAAATGATTCAGCTGACTGAAAAATGTTCTTAAAATGGGTCAAAATTCCTGTCTTTTCAAGTTTTTGCTCTGAAGGCTAGTGTCTGATCGAGAGTTTTTAAACCTTTAGATGCCTTTTCAGACGAACTCCATTCATGCAAACCTCTCTCTGATTTCTCTCCTAGGCGGCGGGTTCTCAAGATCTCCTCTGGAATCGAAGAGGTTGGAGGCCTGCGCTGGGAACTTGCTCTCTGTCTCGCAATTGCCTGGGTCATATGTTATTTCTGCATTTGGAAGGGCCCCAAATCAACTGGGAAGGTAAAAACAAAGCAGTAAGCGGCATGGTGCTGAATGTGTAAGCAGTGAGGGCAGGCTGAAAGGAGAGCTGGAGATGTCTCAATGAGTGGCTCGGTGAATAGAGGAGCCCTACTGGCAGAGCGAGAGAAAGAGAAATGGGTAGAGAGTGAGACCAGGAGAGAGAGAATAGGAGAGAGAGAGATAAGGGATAGAGAGAGAGAGAGAGAGAGAGAGAGAGAGAGAGAGAGAGATGGATATATTTGATAGAGCGATGAAGCAAGCTCTCACTAGAGCCTAAGAAGAGCATGTGAGAGACAGAGAGATCGGGGGAAGGGCGAGAGAGAGCATGGAGAGAAGAGAAGGAGGGGGAGAGAGAGAGAATGTTTTTCTATTTATTTGACCTATTTGAAGTATGAAACGTTCCTGAATTAATTAATCTTAAATTAACTGATGTAAATAATTTTATGTAATTAAATAAATGTACGTTCACAGAAATGATGTAAAGCAGATTAAACTTAAATTAATTGATATAAAATGCAAATATCAAGAAAAGAGTAGAAAATGCATTTGAAATAAAGATTTTAAAGCCAAAGAAAGCAGAACTGGTTTACATAAAATATATTGAATTTAAAATTTGATACTAAATAAAAAATAGCATTGAAAGGATTTTGTGCATTTATATAAAATTATAACATCAAAATACAAAATATTCACATTTAAATAAACACAGCTATTTTACAATCGTGCATTCAAAAGAAGCAAACTGAAAAAATAAAAAGTAACTTCTGAGTTTCAATAAAAGAATTCTACATTTCTTAGATTAGATTAGATTCAACTTTATTTTCATTGTGCAAGGGACATGTACAGAGTGTTCAAAAGTGGTCTATTTACAATAAATATTTTTACATATTTACATAGATTACAGAGTGATAAGTGAATATACAATGATGCAGTGCCAAGTAACATTGTATGCATAAATATAAATGGATATATACATATATATGTGATTTTATAACACAGACAGACATGAATGAAATAAACAGTAGTGCTATTGATAGTTATTATTGTACACAGATGCAAGAGGATGAAATATAATAAAATAAATAGTGCAACTTGCAGAAAGTGGCAATGCAGAAGTGAGCAATTGTATGATCAGCTGTTTAGTGTATAAACATCTACTGGAAAGAACCTATTTTTCAGTCTTTTTGTGCAAGCTTTAAGACAGCGCGCTTAAATAAATGCTAAATTAAAGTAAGAGATGCACCCTGCTGAAAGCTAAAATTGTTTCTGTGAGCTGAGCGCAGCGGTTTCTGCTGTTAGAAGCCGGCTCCGAGCAGCTCTGAGCAGCTCCGAGCAGCTCCTCGTGTGGGAGCTTGATGCCTCCTCATTGCTCCTAAATCTCTGTTGTAAACTCCACTTTCACCTCGTCTCCACCACCTCTCGCCCCTTAGCTTCCTCCGTGAGCCTTCAGGAAGCCAAACAGACTCAATGAGCCAGAAAGAAGGTTGAAGAAAGGAAGAGGGATGTGTGAGGAAGAATAAATGGCTTCACATTGTACGAGGCCTGCATCTCCTGAAGCGCCTTTTGTTCCTTGTGAAGCGAGAGGAAAGAATGCTCCTCAACGGAGAGCCTTTAGCAGCTGTCCAAGATTGATTTCTGCATTCACCCACGGGAAGCGGAGCGTTCATGAGGAGCATGCAGAGTCCCTCTGGAGCGCTCCACTGAGCTGGAGTCAGCACTCCCCACAACGACGAGAGAGCCACGCTAGGTTCGACAGGGGCCCCTGACCTGATCCTTCCCTCAGGGTTATATCTGAGAGAAGGGGAGTTCCTCCTGATCCTACCATCAGGGTTAAAACTGAGCGAGGTGGAGCTCCTCCTGATCCTTCCATCAGGGTTATATCTGAGAGAGGTTGAGTTCCTCCTGATCCTTCCATCAGGGTTATATCTGAGAGAGGTTGAGTTCCTCCTGATCCTTCCATCAGGGTTATATCTGAGAGAGGTTGAGTTCCTCCTGATCCTTCCATCAGGGTTATATCTGAGAGAGGTTGAGCTCCTCCTGATGCTTCCATCAGGGTTATATCTGAGAGAGGTTGAGTTCCTCCTGATCCTTCCATTAGGGTTATATCTGAGAGAGGTTGAGTTCCTCCTGATCCTTCCGTCAGGGTTATATCTGAGAGAGGTGGAGCTCTCAGACTCTAAAGTTCTCAAAAATTCCACAATTCCATGTTCTTTCTCGCTATTCTTCTTCTTCCTCTTTTGCTATTGAAGTCAACAAATCTAAATGGTGTTCACGTCGAGAATATAATTTGTGTGGTTAGTGAGACAGTCATGTTAAGTTAATGGCTAGCTGTGCACCGCCTAATGCTTGGATGAAGTTGGAAATTTTGAACTCTTGACTCTCATTCGCAAAGGATATTCAAATCAGGGTTTGCACCAGCTAATCAGGAACTTCTTCTTTTTATGATGTGTTTTTTTTTTGAGGGACTGCATTTCCAGGGGGAAATTAATCAGCACTCTGCTGGTAAAATAGAAGCCTGTAGTTAGTAAACAGCCTTTTTCAGTTTTAAGATGGGAGCTAACGGGCGCCTGCTCATTTCTAGAGGCCGCTCCAGGAACTGCAGTTCAGTCACTTCCGGACTGACGTCGAATCAAAAGAGAGAGAGAGAGAGAGACCGACAGAGTTCTTTGATCAGGATTTGATCAAAACGCATTGAGATTAAATAATGAAAGTTAACACAGACTCCTTCCTCTGACATCACTCAAAAAATACTGTTGCAATGCCATCTTGTTGCCAAAAGATTTAACACAGATTTTTAAATTGTTAAAAAGTTTTATTAGCTTTACATTACACTAGTTAACAAATTGTCCAGATTAAACCTCTCTTCCTGTCCGCTCTCTTCCATTAAAGGTGCTGTATCATATAAACTCTTCTCAGATGTTTCTCTCATTATTGTCGTTCCTCACCAGAAACTCTCCTCAGATTCATGTTCCTGTAGTCCCGTTTTCTTTTTCTGAAGCTCAAAACGACTCGATGGCTGTAGCCACAACCCCTGACCAAAGCTCCGCCCACTAACCAATCAGATGAGCGCTAATGCAGCTCATCTCAATGAAGAATTTACGCCCTGACTGAGCTGGAAGAGAACCGTAGCAGAGCAGCATCGATAAGCAATGAAAAGAAAGAGTTTTTTGATGAAAAGTGATAAATATGATAAATCCTGCTTCTGAATGTTATTAAGGGTGCAGTTATAATCAAAATATTTTTCAATAATTTTAAAAAGCTGAAATGGCAACATTAAGTTAAAATCTTCCTGTTTGGATCTCCTGTTAAGCAGTTTCTCCGATGGCTATTAATTATGTTCCATGTAACCTTCGGACCCTGACTAACAATCATTATCAGATACTCAATTGATCAAAGCATTCACAAGCAGCTCGCTCCTTCACTGGTTTATGTATATATATATATAGAGACGCTCTCATAATCAGGATATGTGGTTGCCTACAGAGTTTAGGCGCAGTGCTCTCTAGTGGCCTGGAGAAAGAAATATTGTTGTCTTCATGAGAACATATCTCATGCACCTTTTCACCAAATGAACAACAACGTTGTGAGAATGTGTTCTCATACTGAGATGAACCGAGCCCTGTTGTATGATGGAGCTATCTGCAGCTCTCTTCAACTGAGGCATTTATGAGATATAATCAATCAGAGCTGTAGGTGCTTGGCCTCACATTACTGCTCTAGTTCTATTTATATTTAGTTGGGTCAAAAAAGAAAGAACAAACTACAACACTGCTTTTAAAGAGGAGCATTTTTATTCCTAAAAAAGTTTTGGTTGATTTGAAGGGCACCTGAAGTTCCTCAAAGCTTCCATGAAGCCATGTTTGTACTCCTCGTACGGAGCTGATCCGGAGCCAGAGGAACCAGAACCTAGCGCCACCCAGAGACAGCTTTGTTCAGGAGACTGAGAGCTCTTCCAGGCCTGGAGCCAGTTCCCTCAGAGGGAAGAGAGTTTCAGACTGGAGATGAGATCACTTGTAGATGAGATTACCTGTAGATGAGATTACCTGGAGATGAGATCACCTGGAGATGAGATCACCTGGAGATGAGATCACCTGTAGATGAGATCACCTTGAGCTGAGATCACCTGGAGATTAAATCACCTGTAGATGAGATATCCTGGAGATGAGATCACCTGGAGATGAGATCTCCTGAAGATGAGATCTCCTGGAGATGAGATCTCCTGAAGATGAGATCTCCTGGAGATGAGATTACCTGGAGATGAAATCTCCTGTAGATGAGATCACCTGGAGATGAGACCTCCTGGAGATGAGATGTCCTGGAGATGAGATCACCTGGAGATGAAATCTCCTGTAGATGAGATCACCTGGAGATGAGATCTCCTGGAGATGAGATCACCTGGAGATGAGATCACCTGGAGATGAGATCTCCTGGAGATGAAATCTCCTGTAGATGAGATCACCTGGAGATGAGATCTCCTGGAGATGAGATAACCTGTAGATGAGATCTCCTGTAGATGAGGTCATCTGGAGATGAGATCACCTGTAGATGAGATCTCCTGTAGATGAGGTCATCTGGAGATGAGATCACCTGTAGATGAGATCTCCTGTAGATGAGGTCATCTGGAGATGAGATTACCTGGAGATGAGGCGCTGCAGTGGTTCTGTCTTTACTGCAGGAGATCTTTAGAAAATCAAAGTGTTTTACAGAAGAATAAAACAGATGAGAGATGAAAACAAGGGTTAAGACAATAAACAAAGAAAAACAGAAGTTCATCAGCACATAGCTATTTGTACAGCAGAGCTCAGTCAGTAAATGCTTGTTTAAAAGAGTAAAAAGAGTTTTGGCCTAGATTTAAATGTGACTAAAGTTTTAGCTCCTCTAATCCGTTCTGGGTGCTGGGTCCAGCTGCGGGCAGCATAGTAACTGAAAGCAGACTCTCCCTGTTTAGAGCGAACCCATGGTAGATCTAACTGATCTGAACCTAATGATTAAAGAGCTCTGATTAGTTTGTATTCAGTCAGCTGATCTGTGATGTACTTTGTGACTTATTTTTAACATTCATCATGACTTATTATCTGATTTTAACCGTTTTTCTTTACAGGTTAAAAATCTAAGAAAAAATATTCTGTGTCAAATGCAAAGCTTACTATATTTAAGTGAAACCTCTCATCATAAAGAATCAAAGTAAGAATAAAAAAATATTTCCAAAATAAATTAGTTCAACAATTTATGTTTTGATGGATTTTTTATATGTGTTTGTATATGCACTTTTCCACTTTATAAACATAGTTTTTTTTCTCGTTTACCAAAACTCGCATAATTAAGTTATTATTAATATCTTGACTGCAATAAAAGAGTGGAAGACTACAGCTGAAGGCTTTTCTAGTCAGCCTACTTCTTGCTTTCACTACGCAGACAAAAGTACTGTGGACATTTATTATTGTGACGCCACCAAACTGAAAGCAGACCCCTCAAATCCAGCCTATATTGCTACCTTTTCCCCCTGCTATAAGCAACTGTACAAAGTTAAAAAGAGATCTATACACCCATTTGGAATCCGCATTGAATCTTTGTCTGACTCGTTGAGGATTAAAAACCAGGTGATACAACAAACAAGATTTGTGAAAACCCCACCGTGGACTTTTGGGGAAATTTCAATCAACATGGAATTAGCAAATTACAGAAAGAATGATACACATCCCAACTTCTACAAACAGTTACAACAACATCAGAACTTTATACCCAAACTATTCTCCAATATTCACAGATGGATCAAAATCAGAGACTCAAGTTACTGCAGCTGCAATCCTTGGAAATTATCAAAAAGTTAGCCGCCTTCCAGACAGTAGTTCCAGCTTCTCAGCAGAAGCGTATGCCTTGTTACTGGCAGTAGAAAGGATCGAAAGAGCTACTTAAAGGAACTATATTATCTTTTCTGACTCAAAGGCCTGTCTTCAATCAATGACATTCATGGGATCAAATCACCCGGCTATCACTTCTATTCTGATAAAAGTAATTCAACTTTATCTGAATAACTTCCATATCATCTTCTGCTGGGTTCCTGGCTATATTGGGCTTGTAGGAAATGAGAGGGTAGACTCTGCTACCAAGAAAAAAATCACAGAGATATCCCAACGATCAATTCCACCATCGGACCTGAAGCCAAAAATAACTTCCCTTACTCAGACCGAATGGCAGTCAGAATGGGAGAAACTACAAAGAAATAAGTTAAATGAAATTCAAACCTGAGATCAGAAGAGAACAAGTCGTCTTTACTAGAAGCCGAATAGGTCACACTAGACTAACGCACAGCTTTTTACTCAAAGGAGAAACTGCCCCAAAATGTAAACACTGTAAATGCAGACTCTCGGTCAGACATCTGCTCATAGAATGTCCTGTATATGATTCCATGAGGAAACAACATCTGAAATCTAACAACTTAAAATAAATCCTCTCAGTCCCTAGCAAACTATTACATTTTATTTTTAAAACTGACTTACCATACTTGTTTTAATAGTTGAGAAAATGTGATTTTAGACCTTTTTCCCTTTATTCATACCAAATACAACATGTAGCCATGAAATAACCTTTGCTGTTGTCTTGGCTATAAACAAACAAACAAATCGCATGCCTTTAATCGTAGTTGTGACAATGATAGAAGTGAATTGCCAATAAAACTGCATTTTCTTTGTTGTTTGTAGTATATATTAAATATATGATGACAATTTAATTGATGAATTAATAAAACGATACATGTAGGAATTGCCCTGCTTGGAAAGGATTTCAAATCTAACAGGCTAGATGTATAAATTTGTGTATTTGACATTGTTCTTTGAGCACTGGAAATGTGTGCTTTTGTGACTCGGGTGGTTTTATTCAAGAATAATAATTTTTTTTGCAGTAGACGGGCTTAAATATTTTCCCTATGAAACAGCTAAAAATATATAATATCATATATTTCATGCTGTTGCTGAAAAAACCAAACCTACTTTTACTTCATTTTATTCAATGTCATGTATCAGCAAGCTGTTAGCTTCTGCTAGATCCAGACGGGCACACATTTGGTTCTTAGTTCAGAGCTTTGTGATGTTTTCCAGAAATCTGAGAGAAGGATTGGTAGGGTTGGAGAAGCACAGGGCATGTTTGTGATTCAGATGTGACCCTGTTCTCATCCCTGTGCAGGTGGTCTACGTCACAGCAACCTTCCCATACTTCATGCTCCTGATCCTCCTGCTGCGGGGGATCACCCTGCCCGGCGCTGCCAACGGGATCAAGTTCTACCTATACCCCGACATCTCACGCCTGTCCGACCCTCAGGTAAGAGCACTGAATCTGTAGCTCTGAGGTTAAATCACCTGTTCATCTATAGATTAGGTTCTTCATGAACAGTAAGCTCCCAGAGAACTCCTGGTGTTTGTTCGGTCTTATGAAATACCCTCGCTCTATACCAACTCTCCGAAACACCGGGCGGTCAGTATTCCAGAAAACAGCCGAGCCCCTCGGGTCATCAGGAGGGTTTACAGGACACAGATCCTCACGAGAGGCTTCATCTTCCTGGAGAGCAGAAGTAGGCTGCAGGAAAGCCTGTGAAGCAGCATGGAGAGGCTGAGCGACACTCAGGAGATACACGGAGAGAGAGTAGGATAAAGGGCTGCTGTTTGAGGCAGAGTTTAATTAGCTTTCATGCCGCACAATAAGAGGTCTGTTCACCATCCCTAAACAGTGTTGTTTTATTCAGCAGCTCCTTTAGCAGTCTCATCACGTGGAAAGCAGGCCCACGAGATTAAAAGCAGCAGAACATCAGTAACAAGAAGATTTAAACCATGGATGAGAGAGCAGCGAGGATCTAAAAGAGGTCCGAAGCCTTCAGAGCAGAATGCTCGCTAAAATCTTATCTGCAGCTCAGAAAACAGCAGATCTGAGCGCTTCTTTAGCGAGTGCTTCCGGCGAACAGCTAGATAAACAAACTCTAAATTAGCCCCAACATCAATAAGCAGCTTTGAGAGAATCCAGCATTGTTGGAGTGGAGCACTGGCAGAAAACTGAGCACATCCCGAGGAAAGCGCTGCTTTTGGGGTCAGAAAGGTTCCCCTGGTTACTCGCCGGAGGAGGCAAACACTGCGCGGGGGCCATTGTTTGGCAGTGGAGGAGATTAGGGCTCAATGCTGATGTTAGGAGCATTTTAAATAGCTCACATGATCCCCACGGACAGATTTGTACCCGAGGCACTCCTTTTAGAGCGCTGTACGAGAATATGCTTCAGCCGTCGCTCCTAAAGCCTCTTTTCCCGGAAACATGTAGCTCTTAAAAAGTCAATCATGAGCTCTGAAAACTTTTGAATCCAGCTTCCTGTTCAGTGTTTATCCCCTGCTACAGAGAAGCACTGGAACAGAGTCCTGAAGCTTCTGTTTGTTTAAAAACCTCCGCAAGGGACTAAAGTCCAAACAAACTGCAAAATGCTTGAAAAACTCTCAGCGGAGGGCCTTCGACTACCAGAGAAACATCAGAATCACCTCAAAACAGAGCTATCCCACTGATTTGATCTCCATTCAAGGGTTAAACATCCCACATAAACACTCCAAACTCCAAAAAAACATCCTTAAGTCCTTAAAACTAGCAGCACCAGGGATCCTCCTGGGTCCTCAGGCAGCAGCTCGATAACCAGCAGCACCAGGGATCCTCCTAGGTCCTCAGGCAGCAGCTCGATCACCAGCAGCACCAAGAATCCTCCTGGGTCCTCAGGCAGCAGCTCGATCACCAGCAGCACCAGGGATCCTCCTGGGTCCTCAGGCAGCAGCTCGTTCACCAGCAGCACCAGGGATCCTCCTGGGTCCTCAGGCAGCAGCTCGTTCACCAGCAGCACCAGGGATCCTCCTGGGTCCTCAGGCAGCAGCTCGTTCACCAGCAGCACCAGGGATCCTCCTGGGTCCTCAGGCAGCAGCTCGTTCACCAGCAGCACCAGGGATCCTCCTGGGTCCTCAGGCAGCAGCTCGATCACCAGCAGCACCAGGGATCCTCCTGGGTCCTCAGGCAGCAGCTCGTTCACCAGCAGCACCAGGGATCCTCCTGGGTCCTCAGGCAGCAGCTCGTTCACCAGCAGCACCAGGGATCCTCCTGGGTCCTCAGGCAGCAGCTCGATCACCAGCAGCACCAGGGATCCTCCTGGGTCCTCAAGCAGCAGCTCGATTACCAGCAGCACCAGGCATCCTCCTGGGTCCTCAGGCAGCAGCTCGATCACCAGCAGCACCAGGGATCCTCCTGGGTCCTCAAGCAGTAGCTCGATTACCAGCAGCACCAGGCATCCTCCTGGGTCCTCGAGCAGCAGCTCGATCACCTGCAGCACCAGGGATCCTACTGGGTCCTCAAGCAGCAGCTCGATCACCAGCAGCACCAGGGGTCCTACTGTGTCCTAACGTGAGTGTGTGCAACTCTTGCAGGTGTGGGTGGATGCAGGGACTCAGATCTTCTTCTCATACGCCATCTGTCTGGGTTGCCTAACCGCTCTCGGGAGCTACAACAGTTACAACAACAACTGCTACAGGTGAGTGCTGAGTATCAGGAGCCAGGCCTGTTCTCAAGAGATTAGACCTAAAACGATTTGAGTCCGAATCAGAATCAGAATTCTGATCTGATTCTGGTTTGAGTCAGCAAAAACACACAGCGGTTCTCAGACCCGTACACTTAACCGGCAGTGCTCTGGGACACAACCCCTCATGGACTCATGATGACTGTGATTGATGACTGTGCATTCAGACAAATCTCAGCCATATAAAAGATAAAAGCACCCTGTTCCATCTTACCACAACGAATATATTAGTTTGCTAAACCTGGACTCCAGATAAGGGCCAGACATGGGCCATAACCAGGCCAAATCTCAGCCATGTCATATTCACACCTGATGTCTTGCACAGGACATCTGTGAAGCATTATCTCAGACTCAGACCATGATGGACCCACATATCCCAGGGCCAGATGAATGCCAGATAAAAGCCAAACTTGGGCTGTATCAGTCCATTTTTAGCAGACCCATTTTCATTGTTTATAGCACCAGTTAGTTTATAACTAACATGATGCTTTACTTTGGCTCAAGTAATACAGTGAATGAAATTACATTAATGCGTCATGCCTACATTCCATATAAGGGCCGTGATTGGCCCAAACCTCAGCCGAGTAAACATTACATTTGATGCTATGACTTCTGATTTGCACCAGACGAAGACTCTGTTTGCTCCAGTGTCCGTGTGCCTTATGATTGCCAGATGTGCCGGACTACTGCTAGTTTAGACCCAAAATGCCAGTCATTAGGGGACGACACACACCTTTTTATGAATGAGTTCTCTAGAGGCCACACTTCACAGCTGTGGCGGTTGTGTTTGAGCTCTGCAGATGCTGTTTTTCAGGGACTGCATCATGCTCTGCTGCCTGAACAGCGGCACCAGTTTCGTGGCAGGATTCGCCATCTTCTCTGTGCTGGGCTTCATGGCATATGAGCAAAACGTGCCGATCGAGGCGGTGGCCGAGTCAGGTGAAGATCATCAGTGAACACCTCGTGAGCCCTCCTGCTCTGAGCACTCTGGAAAGTTCTTAACGAATGACTTATTCAACAATCCATAAGCCTGTTCCTGAGAAAGAGTTAGGACGAGTAGAGAACAGCAGAAATCAATAATGAAACGGAGCATCTCTGCTGATCTCACAGCTGTCTCTGCTGTCCGAGCCTTCAGCAAAAGGGTTTGAGATTTTCTGCAGGTGTTCACTCTCAGGGGTCCTCCTGTAGAAGCAGCAGCTCTGTAGCAGAGAAATGAAGTAGAGCTATAATTCTATTCTGTTTTTTTCCCTCACTCTCATAACCCAGCTCCTCTGGTGTGTTCTGGTTCCAGGTCCGGGGCTGGCGTTCATTGCGTACCCGAAGGCTGTGACGATGATGCCCTGGGCCCCTCTGTGGGCCGCGCTCTTCTTCATGATGCTCATCTTCCTTGGCCTCGACAGCCAGGTCTCTCTCTCTGTGTCTCCTGTTCTCTCCCTCCTTCCCTCTCCTGTTCTCTCTCTCTCTCTCTGTTTTTATCTCATTATCTCTCTCTCTCCCTCCCTCCTTCCTTCCCTCTCCTGTTCTCTCTCTCTCACCCCCTCTCTCTTCCATCTCTCTCTCTCTCTCTCTCTCTCTCTCTCTCTCTCTCTCTCTCTCCCTCTCCTGTTCTCTCTCATTCTTACTCTCTCCCTCCCTCCCTCCATCCATCCCTCTCCTGCTCTCTCTCTTTCTCCCCCTCTCTCCTCTTTCTCAATCTCTCTTTCTCTCTCTCTCTCCTCCCCTCCCTCGCTCCCGTCCCTCTCCTGTTCTCTCTACCGCACCCCCTCTCCTCTCTCTCTCACTATCTCTCTCTCTCTATGTAGTTCGTATGCGTAGAGAGTCTGGTGACGGCGATCGTGGACATGTACCCCAAGACGTTTCGGGTAGGCTACCGGAGAGAGCTTCTGATTCTGGGGATGTCTGTCGCTTCCTTCTTCGTGGGACTCATCATGTTGACGGAGGTAACGTCACCTCTTCCTCCTCACCTCGTTCAGCAAGGGCCCCAAGCTCCAGAACCAATCACCCTCCAGAACCAATTATGCTTCAGAACCAATCATGCTTCAGATTTCTTCTCTGCGGTTTTCAGGGAGGTATGTACGTCTTCCAGCTCTTTGATTCGTACGCAGCCAGTGGCATGTGTCTACTGTTCGTGGCCATCTTTGAGTCCATCTGCATTGGCTGGGTTTACGGTAAAGCCTCCCTCCCCCTCTCTCAAGGCTCTCTCTCCTCCTCTCCCCTCTCTCCCTCTCCTCCCCTCTCTCTCTCTCCCTCTCTCTCTCTCCCCACTCTCTCTCTCCCTCCTCTCTTTCTCTCTAGTCTCCTTCCTCCTCCTCTCTCCCTCTCTCTCCCTCTCTGCCTCTCTCTCGCTGTCTCTGGTCTCTTCTCCTCCTCCTCCCTCTCTCCCTTTTCTTCCTCCTCCTCCTCCTCTCTCTTCCTCTTTCTCTCTAGTCTCTCCTTCCTTCTCTCTCTCTATCTCCCTCTCCCTCCTCTCTCCCTTCCTCTCTCTCTCTCTCTCTCGCTCCCCCTCTCTCCCTTCCTCTCTCTCTCTCTCTCTTCTCCCCCTCTCTCTGCCTCTCTCTCGTGATCTCTGGTCTCTCCTCCTCCTCTTCCCTCTCTCCCTCTCCTTCCTCCTCCCTCCCGGTTACTCGCTAGTTTCTCCCTCCTTTCTCTCTCTTCCTCTTTCTTCTCTCTCTATCTCCATCTCTCTATCCATCCCTCTCTCTCTCTTTCCCTCTCTCTCTCTCTCTGAGTGGTTCCACTAGTAAAGTTAGAGCTGTTTACTTTACTTGTGCTGCCCTCTGCAGATCAGAAGGAGGCGGTGCAGGCAGAGAGGTACTCTTAAAAGTAATCGAAGTAAAGCTGCAGTGATGTATCCAAGCACTGGAGCTCATCAGAGTCCCAGTTAAAGGAACGGTTCCCTCCCTCCAGTTAGAGTTAGGGCAGGGTTCCACGCTCCCTGAGAAGCATGTAAAGGGTTGTTCTGCATCTGCAGGGGGTGACAGGTTCTACCTGAACATCGAGGACATGATTGGCTACAAGCCCTTCTTCTTCATCAAATGGTGCTGGAAGTTCTTCACCCCCGGCATCTGCGCTGTGAGTCCACCACTTTATCTTTTCTGGTTTTTAAAGTTAAATCTGATAAGATTGGGGCTGGTTAGGTTGGTGACCGATATTCTTCAAGATTAAGGGTTTTTAAGTTAAAGCTGTGTTCCACTACTAACAGTTTGAACCTGTTCTGACCTTTAGTGTCTGTGGGTTTCCATGTCAGTGTTTCAGTGTGTCTGTCCTTCCAATTTCTCCCAGTGTATCTGGAAGTGTTCAATTGTTTCCACTCATCTGTCTTTGGAGGTCCATTAATTTAGTTTCTCCTCTGGTATTGTGATTTTTTAATTTCAAATTTTATTTTTGTTTACATTTCTTCTGAAATGTTGTCCTAGTTTGTCACTGGAATTGTTGTTACATGTTTTGGTTCAACTTGCCTGTAATTTTTATTCAATTATTTTATTTCAATATGTCTGTCTATGAAGTTCCATGGCATTCCACTGCGTTTTTGTTTAATGTAGGGGTCTCCAAATCTGCTCCTGGAGGGCCGGGATCCTGCACAGAGCATCCCCAAGTTGTTTCCGTGTGTCTGTAATGATTGTTCCATTATTTTATTTCAGTGTGTTTGTCATTTGTGTTTCAACATTTTCGATGCAGTGACTCAGGGCTTGGCATTCCAACATTTCTCTTCAAGGTTTTTTCAAGGTGTTTCATCCACAAAGCCCATTGTTTTTCCTGACGTTTCAGTGCAAGAAATGCATTACGGTTAATATTTGAAAGTTTTTTTTTTTGTTTCTTCTTTTTTCCAGTTTCTAGAGCTAATGAATTTGAGTAGAGCATTCCAAAGCTGTTTCCGTGTGTCAGAAAAAGTTGTTTCATAATTTTTTTCCAATGTCTGTCCTTGGAGTTCCAAAGTGTTTTTGTTACATTTTTTTGACCTTGGATTTTTGTTGTTCAAGATTCAGGGACATGCTGGACATGGACATGCTTATTATATAACTGCAATTTTTAACACGGTTGCGCGTTGCATCTTCACGTATCCCGAGCAGCACTGATGCAGCAGCATTTTCTCAAAGCTCCATATGGTTAATGAGGATGGAGCGAGAGCTAAAGCAGATCTTCTGAGATGTTCAGGACTACACAAGCACACAGCATATTTAATACCGGAATCACAGAACCGATGTGTCAAACCTCAACAATGTGTGTTAATGCTGCAGACACGCTCAACTCGTTCACACGCTAAAAGCACCAATTTTGAAAAAGAGTGAGTTTTTGTTTATGAAAGATTAATTAATGTGGACACAATTTTTTTTTATAAACGGAGGAAAATATTTTTATTTCAGCTGTTTTCATCTGGAGTTTCTGAAAGCAAAAAATGCATCACAACTTTGATTTTAATTTTGTGTGTTGATGAGTTTTGCCGCATTATTCCAAAGTTGTTCCAATGCGTTCCAATGCTTCGGTGTTGCATCTCTCTCAAGCCGTTCAAAACCAGTTTATCCAAATGTCTGTTTTCATCGAGGTAGACTTTGAGGTGAATTGTATTCATCTACATTTAGACCTACAATCTGTGTTCCAGCAACATTAAACAAGGCTTTAATGCTGGTTTTCCTCCATGAAATTGTTTCCAGGGAATATTCCTGTTCTTCCTGATCAAGTACAAGCCTCTGAAGTACAATAACGTCTACACCTACCCAGACTGGGGCTACGGCATCGGCTGGATGATGGCCATGTCCTCCATGGTCTGCATCCCTCTGGGAATCCTGTTCCAGATCTGGAAGACCAAGGGAACCTTTCGTGAGGTAACATAACCTTTCTGTAGTATCAGTAGTAAGATCTGAAGCATTAACATTTTCTGAGTGCAAGTTCCCACTCAGCGGAGAGTCGAGGACCTGTCACAAAAACAACAGCATTTTCCCTCAAAATAACTTCTGGACAGATCCACCTTAAATGTACACAACTGAGCGGAGAAATACTCAACAACAGTAAGGAAGCGGCACAAAAGAGTGCTGAGCGAAGATATCTACATAAATATCATATGCACGAATGAACAAGAGCTCCTTCTGACCATACACCTATAACGTGTAACGAACTGTTCCTCTTCTGCTGTTTTATAATATATTTATATATATATATATATATATATATATATATATATATATAAAATTTAGACGACAAAATCTCACTTTTAGCTTTTAAGCTTTCCTTCTGAAACTTCTAGTATATAAAGAGACCATGCCCCAATTATGTTTTCCAAATATAACAAATTTACATTTTTGTTTTGAAATTTCAAGTGTATCAATAAGCTTTGTCCCAGACACACAATTTTTACTCTTAAAATCTGTAAAATGTAAAAAACGTAACCTGAAAATTCCTAAACTAAAGCAATAAATAAAAAGTGGGACTATTGGGGGGTTTGTTTCACCCCTGCCCCCATTCTAACTGAGTCGCCCACCTCTGAGGTTCTGTTGTTCTTCTGTATTAAGGAGCTCAAAGCTTCAGGAACATGTCTAGACCATGCCTTGATTTTCTCTCATTAGCGTGATAACAGCTCAGAGCTCACAGGTTGTCAGTGGCTCGCTCACATTCACACTTCTTTTTTTACTTGTACATCATATAATTGCAAATAGATGAGTATAAATCTGTGTGATTGTTTGGCCCTAAGGAGCCCCCTGCAGGCGCTGCTCCAGGGCTTTCTGAGTGAGTTCCGGGCATGGTGGCGGCTCGTTTCTGCTCACTCAGAGCTCCTGGAGACAGTGGAGGGTGGCTGCATCACCCCTGACCCCATTGTGCCAGGTTTTATTGATGGCGTGTGCCTCAAAAGTCTCCGGAGCACGACAAGCCGCGTTGCTACAGCACAAACTCTTCCAGCACAGCTCAGATCTGGACAGAGCAGAGATGCATTGTTTGTTCATTATATTCTGGTTTAGCAGCCTCAAATAGAGTGAGTCGGAGCCTAACACAGAGCTCAGACTTCAGCCCCGAGAGATCACATCTGATCCGACGCCGGTCTCCCTCAGATGAGCTTCTCAGTCTGAGCGCTCCAAACAGGGTGTTCACACGACACACCAAACACGCGGACAGAACGCGTCTCTTGCCTATCTCACTGCTTTCAAACTTGTTCTCTTGCATGAGAACGTCCGCTCCAAGAACTGCACGGAACTAAACATTAGCTTGCCGAGAGAGGCACGGCAATAACGAGACTGGAGCTGCTGCTGATCCACTCTTTTTCTCGTATTTCTTTCCCCTCTCCTTCAAAACGTGTCTCTCAACCCTCTCCATCTCTTCCTGCACTCTTCCTCTGATAAATAAACTGATAAATAAACTAACTAGCATGCTTAGCTTTAGCTTACATCAGCGCAATATATATATCCTGTTGATTCACCCACCTCCTCACCCACTTAATTCCAAGAAAGGTCATTTTTTTCCCACATGGGCAATAATAAGAGTTATTTATTCTGGCTGGTCACAAACTGTATTTGACTCCTCCATTGTTGTTGCACATGTTCCCGCTTCATAAAACAATTATGTAAACTAAGCAAGCCCCTGATTGGTTGCCGTGCAAACGAACTTCGTCTGAATAGAATAACTCTCTATTCAAGCAATCAGTCCGGTTTGCCACACCTCTCGCTCTTCGTCTCTTGCATCTCATCTCTCGCGCCTTGTCTCTGGCACCTTGTCTCTGGCACCTCGTCTCTGGCACCTCGTCTCTGGCTCCTCGTCTCTGGCACCTCGTCTCTCGCGCCTTGTTTGTCTCTCCTCGTCTCTCACGCCTCATCTCTCTCGCCTCATCTCTCGCACCCTGTCTCTCGCACCGTGTCTCTATCGCCACATCTCTCGCTGCTCGTCTCTCGCACCCTGTCTCTCGCACCTTGTCTCTCACGCCTCATCTCTCGCTGCTCGTCTCTCACGCCTTATCTCTCACTTCTCATATCACGCATCTCGTCTCTCCTCATCTCTTGAACCTTGTCTCTCACACATCATCTTTCATGACCCTCTCTCATGCCTCGTCTCTCGGGCCTCGTCTCTTGTGCCTCGTCTTTCATTCCTCGTCTCTCGCTCCTTATGTCTCGCACCTTGTCTCTCGCACCTCGTCTCTTGTTCCTCGTCTCTTGGTCCTCGTCTCCCACACCTTGTCTCTCGCTCCTCATCTCTTGTTCCACATCTCTCGCGCCACATCTCTCTCTCCTTGACTGTCACGCCTTGTGTCTTGGGCCTTGTCTCTTGCTTGTCTCTTGTCTGGTCTGGACCCTTCACGTCGCGGGGTGTCTTATCACTTCTTTACATAGAATTTACATTGAAATCAGCCACTCTTGCTGGATCATTTGCACTTGATGTGTAGGCAGTATTAGGCTTCTGGGGTTTATCATCGAGGCTCACGTAAACATGTTCCTCACCGATACAATCTTCTGCAGAAGATGTTCTTTAACTGAATCTATCCCTCTGGGTCAAGGTACGCGTCAGAGAAAGCAGATTCTGGTTTTGAATGGAGATGTTTCTGTGTTTGTTAACCCTTTAACTGTATGAGCTAAAAAAAACACATTCTAAAATTCTGCTGAACAGAGAGCAGCATTGAGACGAGACCTCAACACCAACACGACTCCACACATCCCTGAAATATGAGCACTTCAGCTGAAAATCATAGTTCTGATGCTTCGGTGCAGTGGCTTTCTGCTGATTGGTTGGGTGTCATGTGACAACATGCACCAATTATGGGTTGAGATGGGAACGTGGGACTTGTAGTTTTCAGCTCCGTTGTGTTTATATATGTGTGTGTGTGTGTGTGTGTGTGTGTGTGTGTGCAGCGGCTGCAGAAGCTAACAACGCCGAGTGCTGAGCTGCGGATGCGGGGCCGGCTCGGCTCTCGAGGGCCCTGTGCCATCAACGACGCTGAAGCCAAAACCAGAGCGGACGGCAAGATCTCCAGCATCAGCGAAAAGGAGTCGCACTTCTGAGCCCCGTACATGCTTGCTCCGTCTCTCCAGAGAGGGGCACTATCACTGCTGTAGAGATGCTTCTTTGCACACACAGGCCAAGGTCGACCGATGCCCGCTTTAACGTAATCCTCCGCACGCATACAGTTCCTGATTTCTCGCGGTTTCACATCAAACTGAGCAGTTCCTGCTGCTCCAGGCTAATCTGGAGACACCTCCACTGGAGGAGAGGAGCAGGAGGAACGGCTTACTCCCAGCCGATGAGATATCAGGGGTCACTGAGATCATCGACTATTCCGTAACCCCTCCTGACCTCAGGCTTTCGTTCCGATCGATCAACTTTATTAGGTCTGATCGATCAGAAAACACAACCTCAGCTCACAGACATGATGAGAAGCTTCTCTCCTCTTAAAGGAGCTCCGCTTGACCGGTAGCATTTCACCAGCTGAATGTCTCAAATCAGCTCATTAGCTGTTTTTTGCTAGTCACATACTCTTCTGATTCGAGTCAATAATGAAAGCTGAGGTTCTCCAGCCCAGCATTGAGAGGAGCTTTCTCTGTTAGAACCATCTCAGAGCTTTGCTGCTTCAGGAGATCAAGCTTTAAGGTCTGAATTCAGTTACTGGTCTAACCCGATTCAATGATCTATGCTAAGTTAAGCTAAGTAAGACAGAACACTACTTAAAGCTCTACTTCGTTAACACGCTTTGATTGAAATGTTAATGATATTGGTTCTAGTCCCGTGATCTCCTAGAAGAGCTCTGCTCTAACAGAAGGATTCACTGCACGCTGTGCCGCACTCCTAACAGTCAGCACTCGCTGGAGAGAGAGGCTTGTCCTCGTAGAAACTGACAACGCAGCATCGGTCGCTCTCGGCTCACAGCTAACCGATTTCAGATAACGATTAAACCTTCTGTGTCTAACTCAGAGGAGCTCCATGTTTAGCATGGCTTCCTCATATTTAGAGTCTTGCGCACTGCTGGAGTGACCCGGATGAGGAGACGCGGACGGGTTTTCTCCAGCTCAGTGCTGTTACTTTAGAGATAACTCTGATCGCTCTGGGCCATGCAAACACTGGCTGCATGTTTGCTCACCTGTATCTACTATACATGTGAGAGATCTGCTTAGACGCCCACTTCCTCTCTCTCTCTCCCATCTTTCTCCCCTTTCCTCTTTCTTTTTATCCCCCTGTTCCAACTCTCTCCTCTCTCCCTCTCTCTCTGACTCTCTCTCCCCTCTCTCTCTCTGACTCTCCCTCCCTCTCTCTCTCTCTCTCCCTTGCTCTCTGACTTTCTCTCTCCCCCTCCTTCCTCTCTCTCCCCCCCTCTCTCTGACTCTCTCTCTCCCTCTCTCTGACTCACTCTCCCTCTCTCTCTCTCTCCTTCTTACTCCCTTCTCTCTCTCTCCCTCTCTCTTTCGCCCCTCCCCTCTCTCTACTCTCCCTCTCTCACGCCTTCTCTCTCTCCCCTCTCTCTCTCCTTTCTCACTCTCTCTCTCCCCTCTTTTTAACCCCTCCCGTGTTTGAGTCTGTCTCTCGTTTGAAAGGAGAGCGATCTCCTTGCGCTCATGCATGCAGCCCTCTGTTTCTCTGGGCCGCTCACCCTGCATTCACCCGTGTATACGATTAAACCCTTAACGTCTCAGATCTCTCTATATTTTTACATGTCTAAATGGTTGTGTTCTTTATCTTGAGGAGAATGTCTTTCTTCTCTGAGGACTTTTGTAAGTCACTCAGCAATTGAGCTCTAGGTGTGAGATGGAGATGTTTGCTCTTCACTGGATGTATGCAATTCTGCTTACTCATTTTTAAAAATAAACCGTTAAAAAGAGACATGTCTCTGTGTGTTTTTTTAAGTAATGGGACATTGTGGAAGGCTCAGGAAGATGTTTCAGGATTCAGAAGCTCAGGAGATGTTTGCTGACACAGACGAGTTCCAGATCTGTTTATTTCACCTACGATGAGAGCGTTATACCCTAGATCAACGATAATCAGATACAGTCCTGGAGCTCCCGAGCCCTGCACAGTTTAGCTGCTGAACTCTGCATGCATTCTACTGTAGCTCCAAATGAGCCCAGAGTGGCCTCATTAGGGTAACAGGTCGGTTGAACCAGAAGTATACAGAGCTCCTGATCTCCAGGAGAAGATCTGATGATGCCTGACATAGACCATCAGGATACTTTAAAAACATTGGTCCTGTAATAGTGAAAGAGCAGCTACAGATGCAGGAGAGCAGTTTAAGGTTCAGCTGGGTCATCCACCAGCAACACCAGTGAGGTTTCTCTTTCCTCACCTCTTCAGAGACCCGATTGACCGCAGAACTTCACTCTCTGAGTGTCTAAGAGGTTCAGATGGGTCCTTCACCACCACACCAGTGAGGTTTCTCTTTTCTCACCTGTTCAACGACCTGATCAACCCCCGAACTTCTCTCTCTGTGTGTCTGAGAAGTTCAGCTGGGTGTTTCACCAGCACACCAGTGAGGTTTCTCTGTCCTCACCTCTTCAGAAACCTGATCGACCTCAGAACTCCTCTCTGTGAGTCTGAGTGATTCAGATGGGCTTTTCACCAGCACACCAGTTTCTCTTTCCCCACCTCTTCAAAGACCTGATCGACCGCAGAACTTCTCTCAGTGTCTGAGAGGTTCAGCTGGTTTCTTCACCAGCACACCAGTGAGATTTCTCCTTCCTCACCTCTTCAGAGACCCGATCGACTCCAGAACTTCTCTCTCTTTGTATCTGAGAGGTTCATGAGGTTCAGCAACTCCTTCACAGTTAATAGCTTCATCTTACTTTTTCAATTTCACCTGCGCTCGTGTGTTCCACCTGCGCGCCTGCGCACCTGCGCTCATGCTCTATCTTTACACACCGAACAGTTGCTCCAGAGGTCACAAGGATGCATCTCACTTTGCTGACGTCTACTGAAGTTGAAGAAAAATGTTTGTGGCCATCCAAACAATTTCAACAAGATACAAGAACGCTGCAACCCTGTGTCACTGAGACAGTCTGGTCAACAGAAAACTTACTACCTACCACACAACTCCATTCACCAGCAGGTGGCAGCACAGTTTCTTTTTACACTATGTGGGTGTGCGGTGGGACACACTGTTCACACAGCTGTAGTGTGTAGTGTGACTGTCTCTTGATGCCCTCTGACCCCGTCTCTGATTGTGGATCATTAGCAGTGCGTTATAGCTCTTTCAGCGGGTCGAGCCTCATCGCTCTTATTCTGCAGCTGGACAGACTCACATGCCTCCGCACACACGTCAGCGCTGCCAAATCGAGCTCAAGCCTTTGTAGAGAGCAGGTAGGAAGTGTGTGATTAGCTGCAGTATCAGTGATTAGAGTAAGGATCCAGAGGCGAGTGAGCGGGAGCATGAGCAGAGGCAGATTGAGCTTTTCACTGATTGATTGAATTATTGATTGATTGAGTGATCGATTTACAGTTTTTCCTTTTTTTATTTATTTAAAGCTCAGATGCAGAACCCTGCGAGCTCTGTGTGAGTCCATCTCTAGAGCTTCAGCACCTCCTGAAAGAGCTGAAAAGATCTCTGTTAAAGTTGACAAAAAAAATATTTGACATAGTGCTGATCTCAAAGATCTCAGAATCTTTATCTCAGTCCTGTAAGTGTGTAACAATGAAAACCTTTTCATACGTCAACAAAAACTTATTTTTTTTACAGTTAATCTCTGGTTTGGGATTCTACAGAAAACTAGGCACTTCTCAGAGAAAAGAGTTTCTATCTTTGTTTTTATCTGTTTTATTAGTTTCTAACTTTGTTTCAAATTGCTGGGTGTGAACATAATCATGCACATTTTCTGGATTTATTCAAAAAAATGTGCCGAGAGAGGAGCTATGGTCCTGTATGAGGATGTCAGGAGTGGCAGAGAAGTACGTCAGAGTAGTTCAGGATATGTATGAGAGGAGTATGACAACAGTGAGATGTGCTGCAGGTCAGACGGAGGAGTTCAAGGTGGAGGTGGGGCTACATCAAGGATCGGCTTTGAGTCCCTTCTTGTTTGCTATGGTGATGGACAGGTTGACAGATGAGGTCAGACAGGAATCTCCATGGATAATGATGTTTGCAGATGACATTGTAATCTGTAGTGAGAGTAGAGAGCGGGTGGAGGGACACCTGGAAAGTTGGAGGTCTGCTCTAGAAAGAAGAGGAATGAAAGTCAGTCGTAGTAAGACAGAATATATGTGTTTGAACGAGAGGAAGGGAAGTAGAACAGTGAGGTTACAGGGGGCTGAGGTCAAGAAGGCGGAGGAGTTTAGGTATTTGGGGTCAACAGTCCAGTGCGACGGGGAGTGTGGAAAAGAGGTGAAGAGGCGAGTGCAGGCAGGTTGGAGTGGGTGGAGAAGTGTCAGGGGTGTTGTGTGACAGAAGAGTGTCAGCAAGAATCAAAGGAAAGGTGTACAGAACAGTAGTGAGACCAGCTATGATGTATGGGTTAGAGACTGTAGCAGTGAATTGGTGCAAGAGTAGAGGATACTGAGGCCAGAGTTAGGTGGAAACAGATGATTTGCTTTGGCGACCCCTAAACTGGGAACAGCCGAAAGAAGAAGAAGAAGATTCAAAAAAATTTTACATATCTGATGATTTCCATTTTCTTGCACTTGCTCTTTTTATGTGTTACAATTAAATATATAAAGCAAGCTGTGAACAGGTCTCACAATAACTATTCAAAAAACCACTCAGACAGGCCCTCAGCAAGAATCATTCTGTTGATCATTCTGTTTTTACTGTAATTTATATTTTTGTTTGTCAATATTTTGTCTGGGATTGTTATGAAGCACTGAGTTAACATTGATTTTTAACTTTTTTTGTCAGAGAGAAAAATTTGGACAAAACAGATTTTCTTTTGCGTTTGCTCTGATAAAAATGTAAAAGATGCCTGAAAAAGCCTCAAACATTTTCCTTTCTTAATCTGAAATTATTGTTTTTTTGCAAGCTAACTATTAGAAAATGACAAAAAGGCTATCAAAATTAATAAAATAATAATTATCATTGCGTAGATGTTAGTATTTTAAATAACATCATTTTAAGAAAATAGTATTAATCGTTTAGCCTCTGATGGTAAATTTGCCTGAAGACACTTTTAAAAAGCGATTAATTGGCACTAAGATCTTGAAAAAATAAAGACATTCGTGAATTTAAGAAAACCAGAAGAATGTTGCACATGAGCCACTGAACGAATCCCTCTCCGACACTATTCATTCCTACGAGTCACATTAAAGAGTCGTTCAAAAAAAACGAATTGTTCATGAACGACACATCACTACTCTCGGAGCGTCAATGCAGAGACATGCTAGCATCGCCATGAACTTGTATCATTATCTGTTGCCATCCACCCTGAAGAATCTAAAAGACAATGCCGTAAGTTTGTATATTAGTTTATCTGAGTGTGTGGTGCTGTATTTTGTTACTCTTTTGTTGAAAATTATCACGTTTATTTCGTATGTATGCATTTTACTTTATGTTTACATTGCTTTGCGGTGACTCAACGCTCTGTGTGTTTCTTATAATTTTCAACATCCAGTAAAGAAAAACTACTGTCTGCACCATCTCGAGGTTTCTTTTGCTGGTGGTTCAGCTCATGTTCCTGAAGACATTACAGTGAAAAGGCACCATCTGATGTTTCTTCATGGTCAAAATGAAAAAAAAATCATCTGTCACAATCCAAGGAAGAGCGTTTCTCAGAGAACTCGCAACGGAATGTTCAGAATGGGATACTCCACTTCCAGAGGACAAGCAAAACAAATGGGAAACTTGGAGAGATTCCCTCAAAGATCTGAAAGAACTTAAAGTCCCGAGAACTTACACTTCTACCTCTATCAGTCAAGCAAAATACAAAGAACTGTATGTGTTCTCAGATGCTTCGACCAAAGCGATAGGTGGTGTAGCGTATTTAAAAGCAGCCCAACTAGATAATAAAACTGAGGTAGGATTCATAATGGGCAAGGCAAGACTAGCTCCCCAGTCAGAACCTACTATACCCAGACTTGAACTGTGCGCTGCCGTCTTGGCAGTCGAGATGGCCGATCTAATTGAAGATGAGTTAGACCTACAGTTGGACGCAGTTCACTTTTACACAGACAGTAAGGTAGTCCTAGGCTACATCTGTAATGAATCGAAAATATTTTACACATATGTTCACAACAGAGTGCAGCGGATTCGCCAGTCCTCAAAAACAGAATAATGGCGTTATGTGCGTACAGAGGAAAATCTTGCAGATCATGCATCGCGGTCACTGACACCATCTCAACTTTCAAAAACAACTTGGTTCACTGGACCATCCTTCATCCATCGTCCACCTGCTGAGACAAAGTCAGAAAGTGGATCGTTTGAGTTAATTGAACCAGACAAAGACTGTGAAGTAAGGCCACAAGTTAAAACTTAAGCCACTAACCTTCAAATACTCTTTTGCAAATGCTTTGAACACTTCTCTACCTTCAAGTCCTTAGTCAGAGCAATAGCGTTTCTTATCCACATTGCGAAATCATTCAATAATACCAATCCAAACAATGAATGTAAAGGGTGGCACAAATGTCATTTGCCTCGGACTCTGGATGAAATGAAACTAGGCGCACCAGAGGTGGACAAGCCCAAAGTAAGCGCTGGGCCATCATGTTCAGCTGCATGAGTTCGAGAGCCATCCACATCGAGGTTATCGAATCTCTAGACACCTCCAGCTGCGTAAATGCCCTAAGACGCTTCTTTGCCCTAAGAGGCCCTGCCAAAAGACTCCTATCCGATCAAGGCACTAACTTCATAGGGGCATCTAAGGAGTTAGGAATGGACAGGACCATGCAACAGTATCTGAAAGACCAAGGTTGCAGGTGGGAATTCAACCCGCCTCATCCCTCCCACATGGGAGGCTCCAGGGAGCACATTATTGGCAGCGCTCGAAGAATTCTGGACTCCATGCTATTTCAAAATAAAGTACAATTAACTCATGAACTGCTATGCATGCTCATGGCTGAAGTTATAGCCATCATAAATGCAAGGCCACTTCTCCCAGTGTCCTCCGATCCAGATAATCCTTTCATCCTTTCCCCTTCAATGCTCCTCACTCAGAAATCATGCCTTCTTCCACCTCCTGGAAAGTTCCTTGATAAAGACTTGTACTCCAAGCAATGGAGACAAGTTCAGACTCTTGCTGACCAGTTCTGGACACGCTGGCGGCGAGAATACTTGCCCACTCTCCAAAAGAGAAAAAAATGGACTGAATCCCGTAGAAACCTTCAAGTTGGTGACCTTGTCTTGCTCAAGGACAATCGGGTCACTCGAAACAGCTGGCCCATGGCTCGAGTCGCTGCAATATTCCCTGGAAAGGGCAGTCGTGTAAGGAAAGTCGAAGTTAAGACTAGTGCTCAAGGGAATATAAAGATTTTTTCACGACCAGTAACTGAAGTCATTCTCATGATACCTATGGACTAATTTTGTAGTGGACTAGGTAGTTTATAGTGGCCTTATATAGGCCAGGCGGGGATTGTTGCCCTTAAGGCACTTGTTTGTGTTATAATTGTTGATTGTTAAATTTATGTGTTTAAATTACACAAAAATATAACTTTATTGTTAAAAATAGTTTCAAAGTAATGTACTGTTGTAATTCATAGTTTTTTCCATTTATAATTAAAAAGTAATGTATTTAGACGTCACTTTCGGTTTCGCCCCGGTACTTCCGGTTCAGGTTCTCGGAGCGTCAATGCAGAGACATGCTAGTATCGCCACAGTAATTTTTCTTTACTGGATGGTGAAAACCATAAGAAATACACAGAGCGTTGAGTCACCGTAAAGCAATGTAAACATTACAGTGTATTTTGAGGATTTATGAGGTAAATAAAACAACATAGCGAGCTGCTATATGCTTCCCTATATGGGGTTAGAATGCTTGTTTTGTGATGTTATGATTTGTTTTAGCGTTTATTTGAGTGAGGTTTTTTGTTGTGTTGCAAGCTCTAATGTGAGTGATCAAACGTAATGAACGCAACGTTGTTTCAATAAAGTTGCTCCTAAAGTTATTGAAGTGTTGTGTGGTATACATTTTTCTTCAAACCTTTCGTTGTTCATGCTGAAAGTTAAACAAATGCGTTGGGTTTGTTGTTTTGCTTAATAAACCTCTAGTTTCAAGTCATAGTGTTACTTATTACAAACGTCAGAGTTCCATCTTAAAGTAAAACAAATTAGTGTTTGTTGTTTTTCTAGATGAGCTTCTTGTTACAAATGAATTTCTATTCTCAAATGATCAGAATCAGAAAGATGTTTATTGCCAGGTGTGCAGCACACACAGGAGGAATGTGTTGTGGTACTCTCCAATGTTGGTACAAAAAAACAACACAATAACGTAACACAGGTTATATAAATAAATTGCTCAAGTAAATATAATATAGTAATATTCTAGAAATAGAGGTAGTAAAATATAAAGTAATAGAACTATAATTATAGAAGTTGAGATGTGCTTTGGAGGTAATGTGCAGACCAAAGTGTAAAGTAAAAATAAAGGCGTCAACAGAATGTGGAGCGACTGGAAATGTGCAAAGAGTCCACATCAGAGTCCTGTTGCTTCATGCAATATTTTGATAAAATATATTCATTCATTGGTGGGGGAATTTATGGAAACATATATGCAATCTTTAAAATAAGTTCAGTAAATGAAAATATGGTAAATTATAATATAACGTAGCGTCACGGTGGCGCAGTGGGTAGCATGGTCGTCTCACAGCAAGAAGGTCGCTGGTTCTAGGCTCGGCTAGGGCAGGTGGCATTTCTGTGTGGAGTTTGCATGTTCTCCTCGTGATCGTGTGGGTTTTCTCCGGGTGCTCCGGTTTCCCCACAAGTCCAAAGACATGCGGAATAAGAGAATTGAATAAGAACGATTGCCCATAGTGTTAACGTGTAAATGTGTGTGTGAATGTTTCCCAGCGATGGGTTGCGGCTGGAAGGGCATCCGCCGCGTAAAACAAAAATGCCAGAGAGTTGGCGGTTCATTCCGCTGTGGCGACCCCGAAAGGGAATAAAGCTGACATGAAGATGAATGAATAATGCAATAATATAACGTAGCAAAAGCTATAAATGATGCTTTATACTCCTCAATTGTTGTCTTTTGATACAACTTTTATAAACAAAAATAATTTCATAAATAATGCAACAAACAAGGTAGCGCTTTGGCCATTATGACTAATAAAATCGACATTTGTTTGTGGCCTTGTCACACACTTCCAGTGATACCATTACGAGGCCCACTCACGGCCCATGCAAGGCACTGTGTGGACACCAGATCTGTTTCATGGGTGTAATTCTGCCAAGCACCACTAGAGGAGTCCAGTAGAGATATTTGCCTGTTTAACCTTTTAAAACCTTAAGACATTTTTAAAATGAATCAATGAGGAAGAATTGGTTTGGGTTACGGTTAACTTTCGACTGGTTCTGGTTGCATGCTGGTCTTGTTACGGCAGATCTAGATCTTGGAGATGCTCTTATGAGCTCTCCTTAGACGCAGCAGGTTCCTCTGATGGGATGGGTTCTGGAAGGTTCTCCAGGACGTGCAGTGAAAGCTTCCCTGCGTCAGGAGTAAAAGTGCTCTGAAGATAATCCGGTGCAGCACGTGTCAGAGCTCAAGATGCACTCGCTCATTCTCTGCCTCCTCTTACATAACTCCTGCTTCCTCTTCTTGCAGTGCTTGGAGATCATGATTCACCGCTGCCAGGCTGACGCTGAAGCAATATGTCAGAGTGAGTTTTAATGAGAGCAGACGTCTCTACACTGATTTCATCCAAGTGAACATGTAAAGCAGTCATGTGATGGTAAAACTGAAACGGAAGCATGCATCAGTCTCTCTCTCTCTCTCTCTCTCTCTCTCTCTCTCTTTCTCTCTCTCGGGTTCTGCTGGAGGTTAGGCGAGCAGCTCCAGATCCTCATGGAGACAGGAGAACTTTTAAACTCACTCTAGCTGAGCTGGAACACCTCCGCTCTGTTCCTCGAGTAAAACTAGAGACTAGTGAAAATGTGATGTGTCGAATTAAACACGAGTGTCCTATTGTTTTGAGAATAAAAGACTAATGAGCCTTAATTCTGTTTCTGTTCCTCACGCTGGAGGAAAACTCTGATTCTTCTTGTATTTAAGAAGTGAGTGTTTTGAGTGCTTTCACTCGCAGCGAATGTTATGCTCTGCTGGAGAAGAATCCTCAAACCTTCTAAAAGCTTCCTGAAAAAACCCTAATCTCTCTTTGTTCATGCGCGTGCTCACTCTTTATCTCCTCCTGCAGCTGGAGAGCGAGAGAGAGAGGAGAGGGGGAGAGAGGCAGAGAGAGAGAGAGAAATAGAGAGAGAGAGGAAGGGAGGGAGGGGGAGAGAATAGAGAGAGGGGAAAGAAAGAGAGAGAGAGTGAGTGGTGGTAAAAAAAGACCTGCAGGAGCATCATGGGGTGTGGTTTTGTCAGGGGGAATGTGGAGAGTCATTGGTTGTATGTTTAGTATTTCTGTGTGAGCTCTCGTAGATTTCATGTTTTTAGCCGCACGACTACATCAGTTGTAGATTTAGACAAACCAATAGCCATCAAATGTTTTGTAACAGAACATTAACTTCAGTAAACTGAGAACAGAACCTCCTAAAGTGAGGAGAGTTGATCAATTCTAGAAGAACGCTGTTTTAAATAAAAAAAAAATAACAACTCAATAACTCCCGCTCAGTGTCTTAGAGGACATGACTGAAGCTGCAGTTCTCTTCCGGACCAGCAGAGGCGCTCTCCTGGAGTGAGCTGAAAGTGCTGAGAGAAGAGATGGTTATTCAGAGTTATTTCAGGCTTCTCTGAGAGAGAATAGTGGACCTCAGTGAGCTCCTGAAGAACGCTCAGGCCCTGTAGCAAGCCCTCAGGAGCGCTTGGAGGTCACTGCTCTCTCCTCCTTCCAGTCTCTCCAGGAACGCTCCTGTCCAGAGCTCGCCCTGATATGAGTGGAGCAAGAGCGAATCAGCGCCAGCGGCCCCGGTTTGGCCCAGTTCCTCTGTGATTGATGTCAGCGTGTCACACTGGAGGCTAGAAAAGACATCCATCTTCTCCGGAGAGGCTCCAGCACACACATGGGCCCCGGCTCCCGGGTCAGAGAGCACATTCACACACAGGCCGCGCTTCCAGCTCCGCTTTGTTCCCAGATTAAGCTCTGGTGATGGATGCGTGGCTGTGAACGTGGACGGGGTGAGAAAGAGCTCTGAGAGTGCTGAACGTGAGAATATTAGAAGAGAGAACCCCGAGCCACGCCCCATCTTTCTCTCTCTCTCTCTCTCTCTCTCTCTCTCTATCTCTCCCTCTCCCCCTCTTTCTCTCTCTCATCTCACCCCCCCCTCTCTCTCAGTGCTTCTTTATTCTAGAGAGATCTGAGTTCATCGAGGAACCGTCTATTTCGCAAACACATCCCTGATAAACACTCAAGACAAGTCTGCCTGCTCTTCACCTTGAGGTCCTTAAAGTCTCTGTATCTCTCAGAGCTGTCCACTGGTATCTAAGCAGGGATTTAATCAATGTACTCATATAAAATGTATATATTTGAACATAATTAAAACTACATTCTAACAACAAAAACATGTCAACATGATTAGAAACTTTTTGTAAAAATGGTAGCTGAAATAATCTTCTTGGAAACAACTTCCTGATGGTTCAGAGACTAAACTTCCTCTGGAACTCATGATCGTGAAGATTTATTTATTCAGTGTCAGCTGGAAAAACACACAGTAAACATCATTCAGCACCTTGTGGAGTGATCCAGCTGTTCACTTTCTCTTTCAGCGCCAGAAAACTCTGATCTCTAGAGTGTTCACTGTAGATCACATAGACGGAAAACACATGCAAAACACATCCTCAGAGGCAGGACATGTTCGTAGTGAAGGGGTTTGATTGGCTGAAGGATGCTCTCGCCCTTCGTCTGAGAGATCTGAGCTCAGGTGAGGAGACGCTCTTGACCCTCACCTGAAAGTTCTGAGCTCTGGAGATGTGATATGCTCTCGACCCTCTCCTGAAATATATAAGCTTAGGAGAATAGATGCTCTTGACCTTCACCAGAAAGATCTGAGCTCTGGAGAAGAGACATGCTCTCGACCCTCTCCTGAAAGATCTGAGCTCTGGAGAAGAGACATGCTCTCGACCCTCTCCTGAAAGATCTGAGCTCTGGGGAAGAGACGATCTTGACCCTCTCCTGAAAGATCTGAGCTCTGGAGAAGAGACGCTCTCCACCCTCTCCTGAAAGATCTAGGCTCAGGAGAAGAGACGCTCTTGACCCTCACCTGAGAGATCTGAGCTCAGGAGAAAAGACACTCTCGACCCTTTCCCAAAAGATCTGAGCGCAGGAGAAGAGACGCTCTCGACCCTCTCCTGAAAGATCTACGCTCCGGATTTTTTACCTCTATCTCGCGGGGGACATCCAGAATCAGTTCAGGAGACCTGGAGAGATCATCTACAGGGCTCCTCACGAGCTGAGCTTGATCCAGGCATCACAGGGAGTCATGGTTCATCACACGACCGAGACTGAACAGACTGGGCCCACACGTGAATAGGTCAAACCCCAGCTGAGTTAGCATCAGATATAATACCAGGCGAACCAGTCTCGCATTAAAAATGATCACCTCTGCCAGACACAAACCCAGAGTGTCACACAGAAGGGTACTCGAGCCATAGGAATGGCGAAGCTCGACAGAAACTGGTTTGCTGGCAGGGTTCAGGAGAGCGCTGAATCATGCAGTATCTCCTTTCTTCTCATTTCTGCTCATCTTCCTCCTCTGAGTGGCGAAGAAAGGTCAGCGTTAATAACTCTTAATTGGTCTGAGATTGATCAGAGTGGAGCAGCGCTGATTACCGCGCCCGAGCTGCGGCAGAACCAGCTCTTGCAATCACAGAGCGAGTGTGTTCCCTACGTCAGCGGATAGCAGAGGATACGCGCGCCAGGCATTCCTAATCGTTTCAAGCGCAGTAATTAAGTGCAGTAATCCGCCGTGCCCTGCCTCGCCCTTCAAACGCATTATAAGCAGAGTCTCCCAAACATGGTCCAGCTGCTGAGGGTCCTTCAGAGGTTCAGAGGGTCAGCTCTCACACCACCGCCCACCCACCGCTGAGTAACACGTCTGGTCCGAATGACACGTCTGAATGAGAGGGTGGAGATGCATGAGCTGAATGATATTTGGAGATCTTTTAATCAGAATAAGAGACAATACACATGGCTTCATGCCAGAGAAAACACTAGATTAGACAGTTTTTAATGGTTTTAATCATTAGCAGACTTTTTAAAGAAATGTTTTATGGTTCCAGTAGGTATCTCAGATCATTGTATGGTTCAGTGTGTTTTATCGAAAGAGAAGATCAAGCCCTCGAGTGCCTACTGGATTTTTAACACCACTCTTTTAGAAGATAACAATTTTAAAGACTCTTTTTTTTTAAGTCTGAAAAATCAGCTTTAATTCACTTCAGTTATGGTGGGATGTGGCTAAAGCACAAAAAAAAAAAAAGATTTCTGTCAGCAGTATGCTGTCAATGTGACCAGAGACATCGTTAGATCCTTAAGAGCCCTCGAAGATCAAATATTAGAACTTCAGCCACTTGAAACTCATGGAAACGGCAGGCATATAGAAGAAATAAAAATGAAAAAAGCTAGAATGAATTACCTATTAGACGTCACAGTACAGGGGGCGCTGGTCCGCTCATGCTTCAGGAGCGCAGTGAAGATGGGTGCCCTGTCAAAGTTCTTTTTCGGTCTAGAGCAGAAGAATGGACAGAAAAGATTGATCCATGCTGTGCAAACCGACATCACACTGCTTAAAAACTGGCGCCTGGTCTCCAGGCTGTATACCAACTGCAAGTTGTTCTCCAAAAAATGAGCCTCTCGACTGACGTCCCAAGGTAATTGGGAAGATCGTACATCATACCTAGTCGTACTGTGAGCCTGATAGGTCAATATTTGATTATATCTATTTAATTTGGGGCATCCTCAGTGTTGCCAGCCTTCTAGGCCTAAGGACTGGCATGATCTCCCTTGACCAAGAAAAAGCATTCGACTTGGTTGAACACCAGTACTTGTGGAGATTGATGAAAGTGTTTGGGTAAAACCCTAAATTCACAAATACGGTCAAGATTTTATACTGCGAGATTGAGAGTTTGCTGAAGGTTAACGGTGGTTTATGTGCTCCTTCTAAAGTAAGCAGAGGGATCAAGCAGGGCTGTTCCCTCTTAGGGATGCTCTACTCGCTCGCGATCAAACCTCTTTTAAATAAGTTAAGATGTTTTATCTCTGGTTTTAAGATTCCACACTGTGAGACTCTGATGATTTTATCAGCCTATGCAGACGACCTGATAGTGATGGTGAACACGCAGAGGGACTTTTCAAGTTATGTCCTCTGCCAAAGTGTACTGGGCAAAAGTGAAGTTGTTTTAATCAGGGAGTGGGGAGGGTAGTAGCCACCGCTACCAGAGGGGTTAGAGTGGAAGAGGGGTGGTTTTAAGTACTTGGGTGTGGTCCAAGGGGACAACACGTTTTTAAACAAGAATTGGGAGGGTTCTGTAGAGCACATGAGAAGCAGACTCAACAGGTGGAAGAGAGTACTGCACAAGATGTCCTACAGGGGGAAGGTGCTGGTCATCAACAACCTCCCCGCGTCCTCCCTCAGACTCAAGCTCGTCTGTTTGGAGCCACCACCGGACCTGATGACCACCCTCCAGCCCAGCTGCTGAACTTCTGTTCAGTGTTTTATTTCTGGTTTTAAGTAAGTGAAAAGTAAGAATAAGTGGCCGCTCATTAGTTTTATATTTGGGGAAGCAAAGATGGCTATTTACTTCTCCAGGAAGAACCTAGTTGCTCTGAACACGGACTGTGATGCCATCCATATTTTTAAAAGACTTGTGAAATCTAGGATTTCAATTTTTTTAGAGATGAAAAATGTTGAGTATTTTAAATATATGTGGTGTGTGGAAAATGTTTTATGTTGTGTACACGAAGAAATAATTGTTTTTATGCTAGAGCTGATGGAGTAGCTCTAAAACAGTGTACAAAACTGATGTGACTGTTAAAATACAAGAAGTGTAAAATAAAAAAAAAAAGTATCTCTCTCTCCCTGCTCTCTATCTCTCCCTCACTCCCTCCCTCTCTCTCACTCTCTCCTCTTTGTCTGTCTTTATTTCTCCCTCTCTCTCTCACTCTCTCTCCTCTTTCTGTGTCTTTATTTCTCTCTCTGTCTCTCCCTCTCTCTCTCACTCTCTCTCCTCTTTGTCTGTCTTTATTTCTCTCAGTCTCCCTCTCTCTCTACATCTCTCGTCCTCTACATTTTTTGCTTTCTCTCTTTTTCTCCTCTCCTTTATTTCTCTCTATCTCTGTCTGTCTGTCTGTCTGTCTGTGTGTGTGTGTGTGTGTGTGAGATAAGAGAGTGTGTGGTTGGGGAGGTTCTGGTAATTATGCTGGGCCGGGACAGAAAGCGCATGACTCTCCACATTAGTGTAATGATTTAGAGGAGGTCACGCGAGGCAAAGCCGGGAGGAAATTATCCGCTTCAGGTGACATCATTATGTTGTGCTAAATGCCGGGCTCTAATACCTCGATACAGATGCTGCGCTTCGATCCCTGACTGCTCTCCGAAAACATGATCATGAAGGAAACGGCTGAGAGAGTCCTCCTGAAGGCTTGGCGGTGGGCTAAAGCCTCAGCGGGAGCGAGGAACGCTGGCAGGGTCAGAGGTGCAACAGCAGCGAGATCAGCAGATCTGGGGCTTATTCTGTTACCCTGCAGATTGATGCGGGCTGCAGCTGATGGCTCCTCTGAAGGATGCTACTGAGGCTCATGTGATCCTGTAGAGCTAGCAGAGTTCTCCTACAGTCTGCGTTCGAACGAGAGGACTTCAGAGCAAACAGACTCCGACCACAGAAATGAACAGTGATGCTGTCTGACTTAGCAACCTTCTGTTACCATAGCAACCAACCTGGAGGCAGGGCAGTGGGGGTACCGGACGATAATGATGCTCATTCTGGATCAGACTGACATGATTAGAGGGAGAGAGGAGAGAGAGAGAAAAAAATTGTAGATGTTGGTAGAGGAGAAGAAGACATACAGTGGAACGCACACTCTCAGTACTGAAAGTGAAGAGCTATGGAGAGCGATGTAGTGAAAATTGTAGTGGATTGAAAATGATGAGACCGAAACCTCAGCGCTGATGATTGGCTCTAACTCGAGGAGCTCTGCCCCTTAATTATGCAGATCTTTAAATCTTAATATAATTAACAAAACATTAATAAAAAATGCACCCTTTTAAGAGGCATTGTGAAGGTCAGAGATAGCGATGTTTCCTCCTTTCCCTCTCAACGCCTAACATGAAGTGAGTGAGATGCAGTTCCTTAACAGCCTCTAGAGGCTGACTCCTGAAGGTAGCAGGATCTCATTCACTCCAATGTTAAAACTGAACAACTTTGGAGCTGAAAACAACATGTCTCCACCCCTGGCTCCATCAGGTTTGTGAATTCAGATCGCTAGTTTTGAGGAGAGTTATTGCCCAGTTTGAGCTTCATTGACTTTGCCAGAAACCTATGTCGGACATTACGAACTCTCCGTCCATCTTAGATACAGTGAATCTACTGAAAAAAACAGGTGTTAGAGTTTATTTCGAATGCAAAAATAAGATTTTTTTAACATGAGTGTCATTGAGAACCTGCTCACTTCTGGGTCCAGCCTCAAGTGGCCAGTCATGGAATGACGTCAATTTCTTCCAGTTACGTCGTGACTTTACACTTCACTTCCCAAGAGTCTGATGAACATGAGTTATTGCTAATTTACATTGAAAAAAATTCAGGAACACTGCTGGTCTAATCTGATCCTAGCATCTATGCTAAGCTATGCTAACAGTGCTAGAAACGGAGCAGATCTGGAACCGGAGAAGCAGGAGCGTGAGAAGCGGAGCTGTTTCCTCGTAGAAGACTATTAGCGTAATTGAACCCTGAGATGCAGCTCTGCCTGAAGCAGCGAGGGAGCCAACATTAGGTGAGGGGCTGCAGGAGCTCCTAATGAAGCCCTGGTTTGAGATGCTGTGACAGCAGAGCAGATTCCACTCCTCTAACATCAGCGGCATGCTTTTAATCGGTCACACACGGCTGCGCTCGCACTCAAAGCGGAGGACGAGCTCTGTGGACGTGATTGCATGTGACGGTTCGTTAAGATCTGCTCGTTTAGCAGCTGATGATGAAGCAAACATCCCGAGCCCTGCGCAGACGGGAGCCTGCTTTATTAGGACGAGAGATTACACAGAATGCTTTCAGAGCTCAAGATAGAGCGGCCCTTGATGAGTGCCCTCCAAAAATAGCTCTGTCTCGCTCGAAACTAATTAATTTGTGAATATTTAACTAACAAAGGATTAATGAGAGACTTTCATGTTTAATATAAACTCTGATCAAAGAAACTCTAGGCCAATAGTATTGCCTGGAAAGCTTCTGAAGACAAAATATCACTTTTTTTTATTTGACGATTATAATTGTGTAAAATGCTCAAGTGCTTTACAGACTTTGAACAGAAAATGGTCTCGCAATCCGTCAGCGTTCCTCTCTGTTCCGTTTCTGGATTTATTCTGTTTCATTCTGTTCTACTCGATTCCATTATCCTCCATTTCTTTGATCTCTGCTCTCTCCCGTTCCGTCTCTTCTACTCCTGTATACATTTCATTCCACTCTGTTCCAATCCATTCCTCTCCATTAGCCATCTCTCTCTCGATCTCTCTGTTCAACTTTACTCTAGCCATCCATCGCTCTCTCCTGTTTCAATTTACCTCTACTCCATCCGCAAACATCCATTCAGATTTGTTTTACTCTTTTTCAGCTCTCAATTCTATTGTACTGGGTTCCAATCTGCGAATCACTCTGCTCCATTCCATTCATCATCCATACATTTATCTTCATTCCCTTCGCCTCTGTTCAATTCTCTTTCTTTTTGTTCAATTCATTCCATTTTCCCATCCACTCTGTTCCACTCTACAGTTTTACACTAAACCTGGTTCTTTTCTACTTACTTCAACTCTACTCGGATCCATGTGCTGGTTCCATCCCACATCTTGTTTCATTCTACTTATTTCCACTCAGCTCCGTTTTAAAGCTTTCATTCTACTTTGTTCCCTCCTTCCTCTTTATTCCATTTTACATCCAATTAACAATCAACTTCGTTCCTTTTTCATCTTTCCATTCCACTCATTTTTTTTTGTTCAAGCTCTTTACATTCCATTTGTTCAGCTGCTTCAAATTCTACTATGTTTCAATATACAGCTTCACAAAAAAATCATTGCATTCTACATATTTTTACTCAATCCCATTTGTCACATTTACATTCTGCTTTTTATCTTATCCCACAACTTGTTCCATTCAGAATCAGAAGATTCTTTCTTCAATTTCAGCCAGTTCCATTCAAGGACTTTCTGTTCCATTTGCTACATTCTGCTTTTTAAAAATGAGCTTCTTTATATGTCTGTGCTTCAATTCATAATATCTGTTCAATTCTGCGGATTTTGATTTTTTATTTCATTCTGCATCATTAAGTCCCATTCTGTTTCAATCTACAGCTTCACAGTAAACTTGTTCCATTCGACTTGTTTCTAGTCCCCTCAAACACCTTTTACATATTTCCCTATCACTTCACCCCTTCTCACATCCTCAATCTGGTTTCATTCAGGATCAGAAGATTCATATTTCCATTCTCTCCGTTCCATTCTGTGTTTGTAAACCCTACTCTCTTAAATCTCTGTATGTCTTTCCATTCAGTTTGATACTGTACCCTTCCATTGTGTCTAATTACAGTTAAAAGTTATTTATTTAGTTCCGATTCAGTTCTCAGCCTCAGAGCTCAGTTTCTGTTACATTGTGTTTTATTTTATTGTGTACTTAAGTGTGTTCACTTTATAAAATTCATTCCTGTTCTTCTTTTTTTTTACTCCCTTTCCGTTACTTTCTTTCTTTAACTTTCCTTTCCATTTTTTATATCCGAATGTCTTCCACTACTTTTTCATTGAAGTTCATGTTTAGTGAACACATTTCCAGAAATGTTTGAAGTGACATTTGAACGGCTGCAGCTATTAAGCAAAGAGAGCTATGTACAGACATCACAGCTAGGACCCGTCCCAGCTGTGGCCCATGGCAGCATTGAAATCCAGTATCATATATAGATCAGATAATGACTTGTTGGTGCATCACAGGGCAGCTGTGGTCTGGTGGATAAGGAGATGGAGATCAGAAGGTTGCTGGTTCGTTCCCCAGATCCACAGAGTTGAAGGTGATGTGAGTGATGAAACACTTGCTCTCCAACTGCTCCCCGGGCAGCGCAGCCATGGCTCCCACTGCTTCGGGTGTGTATTCATGGTGTGTTTGTTCACTGCTGTGTGCGTACACTGGGATGGGTTACATTCAGAGCACACACTCCAGGTACGACTCACTCCAGATCTGGCCAACTGCTCACTTTCACTTGCATAACTCCTTTTTGTCGTTTATAAGGAGATAGTCTCCAGATGATCAGAGCCCTAAGGTGAATGGCACTCTTCTAGTTTGAAGTTTTTCAGTAAAATGCTATTTTGAATTAAACTAAAGTGCATTCTTGAAGAGAACTCCGCATCCTTGTTTATTTTATTATTATAAGAAAATTTTTAAATATGAAGTCGTTGACAATCACTATACACATTACAGTGAACTCCAAATTAATTAAACTTTGTTTACCTTAAAAATGATAACATGAAACATTATTATAACATTACGCAAAGAATGCCTTTTAAATATATATATATATATATATATATATATATATATATATATATATATATATATATATATATATATATATATATATATATATGAATATATATATGAATATATATATGTGTGTGTTCTATACATATACTATACAATATCAAGCCTCAATTGTGCATGATTCGCGTATTTGGGGCTGCTGCTTTTTGAACTTTTCATTCAAAAACACTCATGTTTCATTGTTTATCGACACAGCTCTGCTACGGTTCACTTCCGGTTCATTCAGCACATATCTTCTTCGTTGATATGAGCTGCATTAGAGCTTCTTCTGATTGGTAAGTGGGAGGAGCTTCGGTCAGGGGCCTTGGCTATAGACGTCGAGACGTTTTGAGCTCCAGAAAACAAAAACAGGATCAAAGCTACAAAGCTGAAGATGACTTGAGGAGGGTTTCTGATAAGTGAACGACAACCAAACATGAGAGAAAGTTTTAACTCAGCCATGGTTAGAGATTTCAGCACCTGAATACACTATTCACACTGAATCAAACGTGTAACCGTCTATCAAAGGGATAGACTACTCGAGAACTGAACTCCATCACTCTGCTCAGTTATGTTGTCTGCTCTCAGCGTGGCGCTCTTTTACAGTATGCTCCCCGCTGCAACGGATCATCAGGAAGCTCGTGATCTCAGGCAAAAAACAGTTTTCCAAGCGTGAAGCATTCCAGTCCTCCGTCAGATGCTTTCACAGCAGTCCCTCACCCCGGTCCGGGAGAATGCCAGCAAAAGATTTCCTGGAAGCGCCGGCATGCTCCGCATATGCTGGATGTTCCATGAAGTTCGCCTCAAGAGCTGCAACATGATTGGAGAATCTCAATTAGCCCTGCTCGCTGAGAAGGGAGTGTTCAGAGGAGTTTGGCAGCGAGAGAATAGAACGAGAGAGACACGGAGGATCTGCCTTCAGCATTCTAATCGAGCATGGCACGCTGAACCAGGCCTCTGCAGTGCCGAGCTGACTGCCGATAACTCGTAAGAGTTTGTCCAATCAGATCGTTTATCCGTCAGAGGATAACGCATGAGCTCTTTTGTTTCTGAATGAAGAGTGCTGCATCCTCGAGCATTCCCTCGCAGCAGCTGCAGAGGTGACGATATTCCAGACGGAGATGACAGCAGTGTGTCAGCTGCACATGGTATTCCTCTTCTAGATCTCCAGAGGGGGCGTCTGAAGAAGGGCCCCTGTCAGTAACAGCAGCGCTGCTGTCTCAGATACTCAGAAAAACTGATAGAGAGAGGGGGGAGGGGTAAAAAAGATACAGAGAGGGGGAGAGAGAGAAAGGAAGGAGAGAGGAAGGGGCAGATAGAAAGAGGGGGGAGAGAAAAAGAGAGAGATAGAGGGGAAAGGGAAGAGATATAGAGGGGTTGGAGGGGGAGAAACACTGTCATGATGAGGGTGAGATGCAGTGCTCTGTTTTTCTCTTAGAAGCAGATTCAGAGTTGAATCAAGCTGTTATGCACCAACCAGCCACTAGAGGCGCTCGTGTGTTTGTTTACTTTATATAACCCTGACACCATTACACAAAAAAAGGATAATCCATAGTTTTCCCTTCATTCAGGGGTCAGCAAAAGAAAACCATTCAGGTTTAAAGTAGAGTTGTTTCTCCACATTCTCTCGAGCTCTCATTGAGCAGAAACTACAGTAATGCAAAGATATCACAAAAAAAAATCATGCATTCAGATCCTTTGAATTGTTGCTTTGCCGTGACTGAGCTTTTCCTCCCTGCAGAAGAGAGATCATGGAAGAATGGTTTCTTCTCTGCTGATCCCTGGACCGAAGAGAATGTTGTTGATTCTCCTTATTTTTATTGTAAAGCTGTCTTAAGGAAATGCTCTGTTCTGAAGCCCGAGGGGTTGATTTCTAGCTGCGCCTCGAGGATCGGGTCAAAGTCAAAGTCAGTGAGATCCTCCCGGCTCTCCAGAGGCCCTTTCTTTCTCAGCTCTCCGCTGATTGCAGATAATTACCTCAGTGATTTGAGAGCGTCTGAGGGCCATTACTGTACATCCCGCCGAACAGAGCCTACGCCAGAAACAGCTGGAGAACACAGAACATCGCTCACAGGAGGAATAAGAACATGAGGAAACCCAGCTGGTGCGATTTTCTGAGATAAGAGATAATGTTTTCTACAGAGATGACTGCAAAGATTCTTGACAATCGTTCAACTAAAATATCAGATAGAGCGAGACAGAGAGGTGGAGTGGTAGAGAGAGGTGGAGTGGTAGAAAGAGGGGGAGAAGAGAGAGAGAAAGAGAGGGAGTTGAAGAGAGAGAGGGAGAGAGGGGTGACAAGAGAGACAGGAAGAGATAGATGGGTAGAGAGAACGATAGAGAGGACAGAGAGAGGGGGAGAGAGAACTAGAGAGCCGGTAAGAGATAAGGGGGGGGGGGGGGGTAGCGAGAGATAGAGAGCAAGGACAGAGATAGAGAGAGGGAGGGGCGGGAGTAGAAAGAGAGGGGAGTAGATGCTGAAATTAAGATCATGATGTGCTTGATTCTACAAAGGACCAGAGACAAAAAAAAAATCATAAATGATGATAAGAAAACCAGAGCCCAGGATGACACCCGGAACATGTGTATCAGATAGGACAACAGGAACCAATAGGACCTGGATCTCAGGGTGAAAGTCTAACCCCACATGAGAATGATCAGTTCAGACGACAATGGGAACCTGGAGGATAAAACAAAAGAAACTATGAAAAAGAACTCAACCGACAAAGATATTTGGTGAGGACCAGAATCAGAAATGGTGATGGGAATCTATGGATGGCATCACCATTCAACCTGCAGAACTCAAAGGAACCCAAGAGGAAATGGGTAGAAATGTAGGAAACCTGGGATGTTGATGGACACACTTCAAAAATGTGACTATGGGAACCCAAGACGATGACCAGAATCCAGAAAAATGGCTGAAACCCAGGACGATAAAAGTAACCACAAAAAAGTCTGGGACCTGGGACAACCTTGGAACTCCAAGACAATTATAGGAACACAAGACGATGGGTACAGATATAGGAACCCTGGAAGACCTCTACAACCTTAGATGTTGACAGCAACCTGGAACAATGACAATAATCTGAGACTAAACTGGGTATTCAGGACTATGATAGGAAACCCAAAAACACAGGAGTCCAGGAAAGTGACAGGAAAACCTGACCAAGGATTAAGACTGTGTCTTGGAGCTTTCAGGACATCTCTGGCGGAAAGCCTTTATGCAGAAGCCAACGAACCCCCTTTAAGAACATGAAGAATAAAGCTGGCATTACAATATGTGATGAAACTGAAGGCAAATAAACAGAATCCAGCCTACAAACCCATTTTTCAAACTTTATATGAGGCAAAATCAAAATGTATAAGATCATTAAGAAATACAGATCAGGCCTTGGTTAGACAAACTAAACATCAATCTTTCAAATCTAAGCCAAGTACTCTTCTTGCCCATCCCCCCATGGAATCTCCAGAGTGCGAAAATCAATCTGGGAATGGATGAATATAAGAAACACGAAACCCACCCTGATTACGACCATCATCACTACTTTAACATAAGAACAGTGTATCCAGATCACATACCTATATTCACTGATGGATCCCAAATAGAAAACAACGTAACAGCAGCAGCAGTAGCACGAGTCTCCACTAAACTATCAGATAATAGCACTGTTTTCACAGATGAAATGCTACATGCCATAAACACATAGAAAACACAAAAGACAAAAAAAATTAAAATTTTCAGATTCCAAATCAGTACTACAGGTTCAAGGATCTATGAAACCGATCCATCAAGCAGTTGTTGAAATAGTTATAAAAACAAATAACATACTGAGGACTGAATATAACATAGTATTCTGCTGGAGTCCCGATCATGTGGGAATAACAGGAAACGAGACAGCGAACAATATGGCAAAACGAACAAACCCGAGTCCTATTGTCAACATCTGAAACCACCAACAGACCTAAAACAGAAAATAAACCATCAAGTAGTTAAACATTGGCAGCAAGAATGGAACCATTCATTTATTCATTCATCTTCATGTCGGCTTTCTTCCCTTTTGGGGTCGCCACCCCGCATGAACCGCCAACTCTCTGGCATATGTTTTACGCGGCAGATGCCCTTCCAGCCGCAACCCATCGCTGGGAAACATTCACACACACATTCACTCTTTAACACTATGGGCAATTCAATTCTCTTATACCGCATGTCTTTGGACTTGTGGGGAAACCGAAGCACCTGGAGAAAACGCGATCACGGGGAGAACATGCAAACTCCACACAGAAATGCCACCTGCCCCAGCCGAGCCTAGAACCAGAACGACCGTGCTACCCACTGCGCCACCGTGACGCTTAGAATGGAACCAACAAACCTCAAAACAAATTGCATGAAATCTATCCAGAGCGAGGAGTAAATCAAACAATTTTAGGAACCAGAAGAGATCGAATATTATTAATCAGATGTCGAATTGGGCACACAAGATTAACTCATAGTTTTCTTCTTAAGAGAGACAACCTGGGAAATTAGTTCAGAAACCTACGACTTTGATGGGAACCCTGAAGAAAATTGGAATCCCAGGAAGCTTCCATGATGATGGGAAACCATGATGACAGTTGGTTCCCAGGATAATGATGGGACAAAGACAGCAACTAACTGAACACCAGGGTGATGACAGGTATAAAAGATGACTATTTAAACCCCAAACAGTTCAGCTAACTGGGAAAATGACAGAAATGAAAACCAAGAACCTGGGACAACCATAAGAAGGAGAAATTTAGGATCCCAGGATGATGACTGGAACCTCGGATGATGATACAAAATGATAATTGGTCCTCAGAACAATGATGGCAAATCCAAGCAATCTCATGAATATGGGATGATGATGGGAAACCATGACAACAAAAGGAACCCTGAACAGTGACTGCTTTCTGAAACAACTACGAGATACTACTACTACTACTAGAACTACTAATGATGACAGCAACCCAGGAAAACTACTGGAACCCTCAAGAACATCTGGAACTCAGGAAGATGACTGGATCGTGGGATGTTGAGCCAAACCTATGATGATTATGGGATGATGGGGGTAATCAAGGGAGAGGGAAACTCAACATCAGGAACCCAGGTCAACGATGGGAACTCGGGATGATGACATAGACCTGTAACGGAACACCTTAGGATCATGCAAAAATAGTCGGAATCTGAGACTAAACCGGCAGCTCCAGGACAATGAGAGGAACCCTCTAGACACCTGGAACTAAGGATGATGGGACTGAGGTGCATGGCTGTGGGGATTGGGTCCCTGGCAGGAGGTGATTAGGTGACATAGGTGGAAACAAATTGCAGAAATCACAGAATTCTCTGGTGACCCTCATGGAAGGCTACAATGACAAGTACAAGTTCTTACTGAAAACAAATATTTGAAGGGTTCTATAATAGGGTTTTGGTGTTTGCCATTTTTTTTAATTGTATGATGTGGCCATGAACTAGCAAGGAAAGAAGGAAGGAAGGAAGAGTCCCTTGGAGACGGTTCACTGGCCGCTGTCCGCCACTGTATAGAGACAGAGCTGCTCTTGAGTACCAGGTATTGATCGTCCTGCATCACAGAGACCCAACTCATCTACAGAAGTTAAATATGAGCTGTCTTCTGCTCTGTTTGGAATCATATTGCTCATTTTCTGTTGATGGTTCAACAGCCCTGCAGAATCAATGGCTCAATTTCCACAAACAGGCTGTAAATATTGTACTGGTGATTATGTTTCCAGAAACAACTTCAGAAGATTTATCAGAAAATCCCTTTATATGGGAAATGTAGTTTAACTTTTTTGAAGTTTTTCTTTTTTAATGTTAACCACTATCTTCGAAAGTCAACACAAGCAGATCTATGCAGAGGCCTTAACCCTGAAGTAAAATATAATCAGTTTATTATAGATTTGATCCACTCTCTCTCTCTCTCTCTTCAAACCTGAGATAGAAGCTTAGTTAGCGCTCACTCTACAGCAGTTTGTCTTACATAAGATCTGGAGCATCTCTAAATGTGATGGAGAGTCTGCGGGACATGCTGCCGGCAGACGCCCGTTAATGAAGCCGCTGCTCGGTGAGGTCACTCTTTAGCATTTACAGCTTCTGATGATTCAACTGTCCTCCAGAAACCAGAAGAAATGCCACATGAATCAAAGAAGGCCCGGGGAGAGGCTTCGGGAGCGATTCGGCGCTGACGCGGAGGGAAAAAAGCTCTGTGGCACTCAACGTGAGCAAGGGATTTACTTCCAAATCTGAATCGTTTATCTGACGCGCTTCAGAACTTGCTATTAAACCCACTCAAAAAAAATTAGTGCAGCCTGGAAACAGCCTTTAGATTCAGTTTTGCCGTTCTCTACTGCAAGCTTTTTTTATGCCGAGAATAAGGGAGAGAGTGGAGAGGGAGATACAGAGAAGGTAGAATAGAGAGAAAGGAGGACAGTGAACCAGAGAGAGTAAAGTGAGGGGGAGAGGAAAGAGAAAAGAGAGGGATAGAAAAGGAGAGGGTAGAGGAGAGAGAGAGCTGGGAGAGAAGTGAGAGAGAGGAAGAGTGGAGAGCGAGAAAGAGTAAATAGGAGAGAGAGTAGAATTAGGGATGAGAGCGAGAGAGGAAGAGCGGAGATAAAGAAAGAGTCAGAGTAGAGTAGAGAGGGTAGAGAGAGAGGGAGAGATGGTAATGACAAGAGGAGAGGGAGAGTAAAGTGAGGGAGAGAGAGGGGAGGGAACAGAGGGAGATGGAAGAAGAGAGTGAGGGAAGAGGGAGAGAGGAGAAAGAGAAAAGAGGAGAGAGAGTGGAGGGAGAGGGGAGAGAGTAGAGTGAGTTAGGAGAGAGAGATAGAGTAGAGTTCGGGAGAAGAGGGGTGAGAGAAAGTAGAAGAGTGAGGGAGCATAGGGGTGAGAAAAGTGAGAGAGATGGTAGAGGAGAGAGCGAAAGAGAGATGAGAGAAAGTAGAGCAAGCAATTCCACCTCTGCCAGACATATTTGGCACACACTCTGTGTCCTAGCAACAGATGAATGCCAACTTGGGCAGGACATTTTTTTTGAATGCACAGGTTTTGAACACTTTAAAGCCTGGAGAAGTGTCCGGAAAGATACAAGCGCTGATTTGCTCTCAAGCATTGTGTAGAAGAACTGTAGGACCCTGAAGCATCTCACACTGATGCTTCTGGATCTCACATTGATCACAGTATCTTTATTTATTATTTATTGATTTTCTAGTTTTCACACTGAAGCATAAAGAATATTGAAAACAGATAAACCCTTGCATCTAATCAATATTGGCAGACAGACACAGGGTGAGCAACAGCAAACCGACTCACGCTAGTTACCCTCACATGATTTAATATGTTTTAGCAACTCGTTCGTTATTCTCCCATCTGGCACTCGTGCGGGCCAAACATGGTCCAAATCTGGCATATTGCGGCCAGTTTTTATGTGTTTTAATTCACATGGCAGAGACTCTTCCTCTTCTGGAATGTAAATGTCTCTCAGGCATGTTCGTAACTCATCATGAGGAGCTGAAGACACGGAAAGGGGGTGTGGGCCAGAACCGGGACAGATAAAAAGAGCTAAGTGGAAAGGGACACACAGCCCGGAATGAGTGACGTTTCAACCGCTGTATGAGCGCCGAGCGGAAGCTGCAGCATATCTGTGACGAGTGGCTCCGTGTGCAGCGATGGAGGACCCTCGAGTGTGTTTCAGGCTTGTGTGCAGTACATTAGTGTAGCGTGTGCTCCTCCATGCACTCGCACTCGCTCTCTCTCTCTCACTCTCACTCTCTCCATCAGCCTCCAGGCCGTCCACGTCTGCAGAAGACACATACATACACACACACACACACACACACACTCCAGTTCTCACATCACTCCAGTCCCAGTTTAAATCTCACGCATGCTTCCTGGTACACACACACTCTAACGATCCGACATGAACACAACCTGCAGCACGAAACCGACACAACACAACACACTGCACAACACCCTTCAGACTCACGCGGCTCTGCAACCAATCAGAGACGAGTGCGCTCGGGCGTAAAACACAACAATGAGAGGCTTCAAATTGACAGGCCTGATTACAATCATGAGTACGGGAGCGAGAGCGATGGGGGGCCGACGGAGCCATCTTTGTTTGCTCTCGACATCTGCAGAGCGCTGATAATTCGAGCCTGCGCATCTACAATTATCTTCCTTTTAGCCGCGCTGCTGTGATAGAAGAGTTCAGAGTCATGAGTTCCTCTCTCTCTCTCTCTCTCTCTCTCTCTTTCTCCCACCCGTGTCTCTCTCTACCACTATCTCTATCTCTCCCTGTCCTTTTTTCTCTCTCTCTCTCCTCCCCCGCACTATTCCTCTCTCACTCTTCTTCCCTTCTCTCTCTCTCCCCTTTTCTCTTTTGCGCTCTTCTTCCCTTCTCTCTCTCCCTCTCTATTTCTCTCTCCCCTTTCTCTCTCTCCTCTTTGTCTGTCTTTATTTCAGTCTCTGTCTCTCTTTCTCTCTCTCTTTATCTCTCCCCTCATTCTTTCTCTCTCTCCTATTTGTCTCTGTTTCTTTCTCTGTTTCTCGGTCACTCCTCTCATCTCTCTTTTTTCTCTCTCTCTCTTCCCTCATTCTTTCTCTCTCCTCTTTGTCTCTCTTTATTTCTCCCTGTCTCTCTCCCATGTTTCTGCATTCGTCACCTCAAGTGCCCTCGCTCAGAAGCGAAGCGTGCTAACCACTGCACCACAGAGTTTCTACATAGAGCAGGGTTTTCCTAATACAGTCCTGGAGCACTGGAGCCCTACACATTTTAGTAGTAGCCTTGCTCAACAGATGTGTTTCATGATGGCTCTGGCTCTCCAGGAGTGAATTTGGAAGCCCCTGGTATAGAGCATGACATTTGATGAGAAACTGAGGAAGGATGCCAATAGTTACTGAAAACTTTGTGAGGTCACAGAGGGGTGTGTCGCTGGGGGGAGATGTTCTCCTCCTCTGTGCCTCCAACAACAATTCACAACAGGCTGTTATAACTCAAGAATAAATACTCTTGGCTCCTAAGCTTGCAGAACATTGTTATTCTACATCATGAAATCAGCCGTTGTGACTGAATGGATTGAGCTACAGTAGTCCTCGTGTTTGTAAAGAAGTCCTTTATAAGTAGATTCAGAAGAAGAAACCAAGAAGAGAAAACAGAAGAGATGAAAACGTTGAAGAAGAGAATACAGATACGTAGCAGCTTGTGGCATTCGTGTTCGAACAGAGCGTTTGTTTGGAGCTAAACAGCTACTGTGAAATTATATAACATGGAGGTAAAACTCAATAGCACTAAGACTGAGTTTTAATTGGTTAAATATCTTCACGCTCTAAAATATAGACACACACAGTCTCACTGAATGGCGTAACAACCATCCCCATCTCTCACCAGGCCAAAAGCTTGGGAGTCATCATCGACCATACTCTCTCACTGGAGCCACACATTAATTCAGCCACATGTACAGCTTACTTCTGTATCCGGAAAATTCATCAACTCAGTGTATCCACTTGTACAGTGCTTTCCGCAGTAGCCAGGATCTGCAAACTTTTAAATCCAGACTGAAAACACACTTTTTCAGACATACGTTTAACTGTTAGTACGTTATCATATTGTTTGTGTGTCTCTTTTATTGTTCTTGTTGTGCCCTGATATTTTACTGCTGTGTGAGGTGTCCTAAAAGGGGCCAGTAAATAAAATGTATTAGTATTATTATTATTATTATTTGACCTCGTGTGACTGTAATCAGCGGAGCATGTGTCTTCTTAGCTTTGAGAGCGCTAGCCTGACACACAGATATCAGCAGAAGAAGCTGGCAGCTCGGAGCGTGTCCCCTAGCACATCAGCCCCGGTCTGAGCCAGATCCGGCATGGCACATGGAGAGCCGTGTTTGTGTTTGTGCTCTGGAACCACGTCAGCTCTTTGATTACACAAGCTGATCCGCTCTGAAGCTCTGGAGGATGCTAACCGCTGATGGATTCGAAGCGACGAGAGCGAACGACATAGACTCTGGAACTTGTGAAAACATCCAGGAGAAACACTTCAGAAGAGCTCGGCATCACACCAATGTTCTTATCCTGCGACGAACCCAGCCCTTGAACGAAACACTTCTCTTCACGGTTAGCTTTACCTGTTTCCCTCCTCATACACACCTGCAGCCTGCTCCAGGCACTTAACTTCCTTCATGCCTTGCGAGTAACCACACTAATTTTCAGCTGGATCAGACATTTCGTCTAGGACAGGGGTCGACAACCCATGGCTCTGGAGCCGCATACGGCTCTTTAGTGCTGCCCTAGTGACTCCCTGGAGCTTTTTCAAACATGTTTGAAAATGGAAAAAGATGAGGGAGGTAAATATATTTTTTGTTTTAATATGGTTTCTATAGGAGGACAAACATTCTTAACGTTTTTCAATGCTGTAAAAATGTTATCGAATGAATATTTAATTTCAACATTTCTGTCAACGAAGATTTGCGTCATAACCTGCGACACACGAGGAGAACAGAGGCTTCAACGTTTCTTGGACCGAATGGATTGCATTAATTCCCAATGCGGAAGGATTGCCTGAATGTTTGCTCTGCAGTTAGAAGTTGTCAAATACCAAGAAGAGTAATGTGGAAAGACATTTCCAGGGAAGACATGCATGTATTTAGTAACAAAGTGGCTGTTTTTATAAAGTTATTTCTTATTTTTGTCAGTATATATTTGGAATGACACTTAGAGATATGAGCCAGGTTTCAGTTAAGCATAGTTCGTCAAGGTTAAATTCTGAGATTAATTAATTTATGATTACAGCTTTGGGTGTAAGAGATCTGATGTTTATGAGTTAAAATTTTAGAGAGTATGTTTGCGAGTTGCATGATTTATAGTCTAATTTTATGTTGATCATATTATTGGTGTTAACCAAATTGGTGTTTTTAGTTTTTTTTTATTTGTTTGTGATGTTCGATAGCAAATGTTGGTATTGACAGTTATTAGGTAAGTTTCTGAGGCGATGTTCTAAGGTGTTGTATTAGAATTTTTTTTGTCAGATGCTAATAAGAGCCCTATAGATGTTATCTGACAGACGTTTAGAGCCTAGTTTGCTTGGATGGAGGATTAAAACCTAAAATATCCGGTTTTCTGACCAATTTTGAAACTTGACCCATTGGACTTTCTTGTAGGTCTTAAGGTTCTACACACATGTGACAAGTATTCAATAGACTTCCTGAAATAGAAGCATAAAACAAAAAAAAAACTGGCTTTCGATGCTCGCCACTAGGTGGTGCTATGACTCATTGTTCATTGTCATATGACAATGCTTGGCTTGCTTGTTTGAGCCAGATCGAATATTCTATCACCCAGTTATAACAACTTCCTGTTTCAAATCGAAATTTGGACATTGGCTGGCCGCCATGACAATTTCACATGCCATATACCTTATGATGATATTGAAGAAGTTTGGAGATGTTTAGATAAAATCTGTGGGAATAGTTTGTCAAAGTGTGGAACGAGTAAAAATTCAATTTTTAGAGGTTTTGTGAAATAACCGACTTCCTGTCTGACTTAGGGCAGTTGTGGTCCGGTGGATAAAGAGATCGACTAGTGATCTGAAGGCTGTAGATTTGATCCCCAGATCCACAGAGTTGAAGTTGGTGTGAGTGATGAAACACTTGCTCTCCTTCTTCAACAACCACAGCTGTGGAGCCCTTGAGTTGCTCGACTGCTCCCTGGCACCCCACCCATGGCTGCCAATTGGTCCGGGTGTGTGTTCACGGTGTGTTTGTTCACTGCTGTGTGAGCACACTGGATGGGTTAAATGCAGAGCACAAATTCCAGGTATGGGTCACTCCATATCTGTCCAACTGCTCACTTTCACTTTCAGTTTGGAAACAGGGTTTATATTAGTAAAAATTGCAGCTTGGTACTTTATACATGTGTACCAAATTGAAAAAACGGGTTAAGTGGTGTTATAGAGTCATTTTTCAAAATCAGTTTTCAGACCAAAATTGACATACTTTTTAGTTTTGAGACACGAGAGAGAGAGCCTGATCTGGGATGGTCTTAAATATCACGTGACTGAAGTAGTTGTTATCACGTGATTACACTAGACGTGAGCGAGAACGGAACTCCTTCTTTTTCATTCCTATGTTATAAATATTCATATAATAGATATAACTCTCTCTATATTATTGTAGTGCATTTATTTTGCATATGCAATAGAATATTTAATCATTGTAAGTAATTCTCAATTAAGATTGAGTTTGTATGTTGACTTGGGAGGGAAGTGACGTAGAATGGCGGGATGTATACTGAAAGGAATCTCAATGGGGTTACCTGTTTAGGGGCTTTCTCTCTCTCTCTCTCTCTGGCCCTGCTCGCGGGTGGATGTGTGGCACCCGCTTTTTCCCTTTCTCCTCTTCTTTCCTCTCTCCTCTTCTTTCTCCCTCTTCTTTCTTCCTTTCTCCCTCCATGATTTTTGCAATGTGATCACATTCTTCATTGACATCAAGGTATGAGCTTAATTCATGTTTGGAATAAATAATGAATTGCTGTTTGCGATTGTGTTCATAAATCATGTCTCATGAGTATCAATATTTCCATTACACATTTAAAAAAATTAGTCCTATTACACAGACAGAGAGAGATCTTTGAGAAAACTCCTTCCGCCCAAGCCCAGGGGATTGTGGGTAATATTAGCCAGTAGAGCGTTCATCGATCTGCTTTTCAGAATCTAACCGGAGACAGTTGTCATCCAGGACCTACTCGGATACTCTTTTGTTCACTACGGTTTGGGATGCACTAATTCTCATTTTGCACCCTTAAAAGTGTGGGTAGTGCACGGATTGGGACGCAGCAAGGCAGGACCTCATCAGTGACAGAAGAGGTGGGTTTGCTGCTCAAACTGGGTTTGAGTGCATTACTGCCCCCTTCAGGTCAGGGGTGCATCTCAAGGGGATTGTAGTGAACTTTTTGTAGCGCTCGATTGTGCAATGCAGGGTTTACCTTAACCTTAATGAACTAAAGGTGTTTTCATTTATTTGGTTTAATTTGGTGCACATTAAGAGAAACAACTGATTCATTGCTGTAATCTTCTGCTGCTTTAGCCTTCGTTCACATCACACCAGAGGATCTGGTGGCACTAGCTGAACGGAGAGGCACTATCTCTCTTCCCCCCCCCCTCTCTCTCTCTCTTTCTATCTCTCTCTCCCTCTCCCTCCCTCTCTCTCTTCTCCTCTCTCCATCTCTCTCCCTCCCCTCCCCTCTCTCTTTCTCTCTCTTCTCTCTCCCACTCTTCCTCTCCCTCCCACCCTTCCTTCCTCTCTCTCTCACACACATAAGACCGATGTGCTTTTATTTATCTGTTTTCTGGCCGAGGCTAGAGCTGGAGTGAGTGCGTCAATGATGTCACGCCTGTCGGAGCCTGTCTGTCAGAAGCGAGGGTGAGTGAGACAGAGCTGTGTTTATGATAATCAGTCTCAGATTTAGGATTGTAGAGGAAATAGAGCGCTGGCTCGGAGAGGTGATGTGAGTCAGGGTGTGTCTATACAGCAGTCAGGCCCCTGGTTCCCTCTCTCCTTCTGACATCTGACCCCGCGTCCCTGAGACCTCCTGCTCCCACGTGTGTTCGGCCTCTAGTGGTCTGTACAAACACTACAATTACCTGAAGAAGCAAAGCTGAAAATATTTAAGTGTTTTAACATCGACCTCAAAAACAAATTCTGGATTTTAGCGATGAGACGCCGAGAGAGGGAGGATCAAGTTCTTCTAAATGTTTTTGAGAGGTTCTGGGAGCCTCGCGGTACAGCGTTCTAAACGCTGTTCTTTATTTGGGAGTAATTTTGGGCTGAACTGGAATAAGAAAGAAAACGAGGGTAAGTAGCGGTTTTATCCATTTCTCCACATCTGACAGACTCCAGACTGCACTGTGATGTTCTCACTGGGTAAGTAAGGTTTGTTACTCTAAGAAACTAGACAGAAAGAGGCAGACCCTCAGCACTGAGCTGTGGCCCATAGACTGCAGTGCGTCCACAATAATGCTGTGCTGGACCTCTCCAGACTCACAGCTCAGTTTGTAGGGTTTGAATCCTCTCGAGATCCTGGTTCTCACGCTGAACCCAGAGCTCAGTTCAGGAGAGAAGAGAGAGAGAGGGAGACAGAAGGAGTGAGAAGGAAGAGGGAGAGGAGAGAGACATAAGGAGAGAGAGAGATGGAAGAGAAGAGAGTGAGGAGAGAGAAAGAGAGAGGGAAGCGAAGAGAGAGGGAGAGAGAAGGAAGGGAGAGAGATGGAAGAGAGAGAAGGGAGAAATGGAGAGAGAGATGGAAGAGAGAGAGGTGCTTGTTTGTTGGTTCTCAGACGGTAGAGATAGACGAAAGAGAGGATCCTCCCCTGATCCCGGAGCTCAGTTCGGAGCAGCAGAGAGCTCTGAGGGATCTCCAGCTCTGGAGAGCTGCTCAGACTCTTAATGAAGCGTGAGGCATTCAGAACCTCGCAGCGTCCCTTTCAGCAGCCAGTGCCTTTGAGGGCCCTGAAACAAAAAGAGCAAGAAACAGGGAAATCCTTCTTCCACACAAACACACTCTCCAGTTTACGAGCGCCCTGGGAACTCATGCTGCTCATTTTTAGATAAATCAGCGTGTTTGTGCAGGAGCATGGCACCTCGGAGTGGCTTTTACTTGGAGCCTTTATCTCCAGCACAGAGAGCTCTTCAGAGGAGCTCGTGTGAGGAGCGAACCCAGAACGCCTGAGAGGGGATGCAAGCAGTGTAACGGATCGATCAGGAGCAGGTAGCAGAGCTGGATGAGAGTTTTCACCTCTCTTCTGTCGCTGGAGCGGCTCGTTTCTGAGAAGAGCTACAGTTTAATCTGATGTTCTTCACAGAGGCGTCTTTCGGCTGTTTCCCGCTCCGAGTGTGATTAAACACACCTGACTGAACTAATGAACTCGTACCATAGGAGCGGTGTAAAGCAGAGCCTGTAGCGGCAGTGTTTCATCTCTCCAGATATGAAACCAATAGCTAAGTCTGGTGCTTAAGGATGATGGTGATTGGGAGGAGGCCCAGGTAGGCCCTGACCAGGAGGAGGTTCTCCTCAGAGAGTTTTCTCCCCAGAGAGGCATTATCCTCAGAGCAGGATCTCCTCAGAGAGGTTTCTCCTGAGAGAGGGGTTCTCTTCAGAGCATGATCTCCTCAGAGCGGGGTTCTCCTCAGAGCAGGTTTCTCCTCAGAGCAAGTTCTCCTCAGAGCGGAGTTCTTCTCAGCGTGGGGTCTCTTCAGAGAGGGGTTCTCCTCTGAGAGGGGTTCTCTTCAGAGCAGGATCTCCTCAGAACTGGTTCTCCTCAGAGCTGGGTTCTCCTCAGAGCGGGGTCTCCTCAGAAAGGAGATTCTGTTCTCCTCAGAGAGGGGTTCTCCTCAGAGAGTGGTTCTTCAAAGAGCGGGTTTTTCTCAGAGCAGAGTTCTCCTCAGAGCGGGGTTCTCTTCAGAGAAGGGTTTTCTTCAGAGCAGGGTCTCATCAGAGCGGAATCTCCTCAGAGCAGGGTTCACCTCAGTACAGGGTCTCTTCAGAATGGGTTCTCCCCAGAGTGGGGTTCTCCTAAGAGAGGGTTCTCCTCAGAGCAGGTTCTCCTCAGTGAGGTTTTTCCTCAGAGCGGGGTTCTCCTCAGAAAGGGGTTCTCCTCATAGTGGGTTCTCCTCAGAGAGGGGTTATCCTCAGAGCAAGGTCTCTTCAAAGCGGGGTCTCCTCAGAGAGGGGTTCTCCAGAGGAATGGTTCCCTTCAACACCACACAGCTAACTTTAGCGTGCCACATAGAGGTGGAAAACGGCTTCTAACCTCATGAGAGTACATTCATTTAAATCTAACAAACAGATAACATCATCAAATTACACTCATAAAGAGATTTTATAAGGGAAGAAGAGAAGGAGAAGGAGGGAGAGTAGAGGGTGGAGAGAAAAAAGGAGAGAGAGATAAGAAGAGAGGGAGAAGGGGAGAAAGAGAAAAGGGGGAGAGGAATGAGAGAAAGGGAGAAAGAGAAGAGAGGGAGAGAAGAAAGAAAGAGGGAGGGGAGGGCTATAAAAAACAAGGGGAAGAAAAAGAGAGAAAGATAGGGAGGGTGGGAGAGGAGGAGAGAAAGAAGTAGAGAGAATAGAGAGATGAAGAAGAGGGAAGAAAAAGAAGAGGAGAGAGAGATCTAGAGAGAGAGGAAAGAGAGAGAGGAGAAGGGGAAAGAAAAAGGAGAGAAGAGAGAGAGAGAAAGGAGAGCGAGAGAGTGAGTGGCAGCAGTAATTACTGAGAGGTCCTCAAGGAATCTTCTCTCCTGACATGATGAGTCCTGACGCTTGTCAAAGTCAAGAAGGACTTCTTTTGTGTCGCTCGTCGTAACTGATGAGTGAAAATCTATTGCTCATCACAGCTCTCCTCAGTGACTCCAGAGCTCACGTCCTGGGCACACTGAGGACCTGAACTAGCGCAAGGCTTAAACAAAACAACTCTCAGGTCTCTCCTAAACCATCTCAGAGCCTTGCAGACCTGCAGCCTTGTGTTGAGCAGGGTCTCAGGTTTATAAGAGCAGCATCACCTTTCAACAGCGCCACGTCTCAACCAGAAGCATCCCAGATGTTCCTGCTCTCCGAGTTGAGCTGCTCCGAGCGTGGAATGGACTCCTTCAGAGAGAGAGAGAGAGAGCGAGAGAGAGAGAGCAGATGATGAATGTGAGCGCTGTGTTCTCGGGGCTCCGGAGTATTAACGGAGTAATGTTGCGTGACCCCTGGGCCCCCATGTGTGTGTATGTGCGCCTCTCTGGAACTGAATTGCAGGAGGAAAATGGAGGCTCCATCACTCACTGCCTGCAGTGTTGCAGTCTCAGACTCAGGAACAGCGTTCAGCGATTATCACGCGCAGCAGCTAATCTCCGGACCATTATCAGCAGCTCCGTGATGAATCCTCGTTCTTAACGTGAAGCTCTGCGGGAGACGAGCAGTTCATCACGGCCCCGGAGCCTAATGTTGAGCTCTGCTGGAGATCCGCAGAATTTACCACTAAAAATGTTTTGGTTCAGGACAGCTTTGCAGCGAAATGAGAGAAACAAGAAATTGTTTGTGGTTGAAGCAAATGAACTGATAGACAAAATATTCAACAACTAAAGCAGAACATCTTCCTTAATGCCTCAGAGTTCTCTTAATTATTGCCTTCACCTTGCAGGGGCCGAGCTTCCTGAATCACACCAGCAAGAATCCATCTATATCATGGGGACAGAGCATGCCTCAGAGTGTTCATGAAGGTCAAAACTAGCAATCTGAATATTAAACATCGCAGCACCAGGGGTGAAACGTGTTTTTTGAGTTCCAAAGTTCAGTTTTAACATTGGAGAGAATGAGAACCTGCTCCCTTCTGACCCCACCCCATTGTGGCCGTCGAGGTACTTCATCAGTCACTTCCTGGGAAAGCCGCTTGATTGAATGACACGTTCATCCTGTTGTCTCTGCTGTAGGGAAACATGAAGTGAACTAAGCTGTAGTAGTTCGACTGGCCACTGGAGGCAGCGGTCAGAAGAGAGCAGATTGACACCCATAGAAAAAATGTCACACAAATGTAGAACAAAAAATCTCACAAAACCCCTGATGCATAGATAAACCCTCTGCGCACATGCACCAACATATTCTATGCTGAAAATTGTTTTTTGCATACACAAATTTTGTTTTTTCTACTTGAGAACATTGAACCTACAGAATGCATCTCGGCTGAGTGCAATTGAACTTTTTACACTCTCAAAATGTGAGTTTTTAAGCTCAGAATTGTGATGCTAATATAACCCATAGTTAACACACCACTCCCATGCCTCTGCTGAGGATCTCTCGCTCTGAGCTACGATGAAAACCTAAACCCAAGACCCATACTAAAACATTCCTCGAGTTACTCGATTAACTTGATTACAAAAACTGATCGAGGCAAAATCCTCCACCTCGAAGCTTCTATTGATCACTTTTATCCCATGATCCTTCTGAATACTGTATTCTAACCGAGGTGTTTATTTGCTCTTTTTATCCTTGCGTGACGTTCATCACAAACAGCTGTTCTTCACGGTTCACTCGATGCGGGCGCTGGATCACACCTCAGTAATCGTTCATGGATTCGCTCTACTTGGACTCTTTTAGCGAGAATATTTTTTATTACATCAACCACCGTTTGTGAAGCTCCACTAGACTGAAACTGAGAAACATTCAATCCTGAAGAAAGATGAGGGCGGCGTCATTCAGGAAACCCAGAGAATGGAGTGACTGATGTAGGGGTCCCAGTGCTTGGCCCAGAAACGGATTCCATTTGGCATTGAAGGCTCACGTGTTCTGTCTTCAAACAGTGCAAAGGATTTGTAATAATTCACATAAACTTGTAAATCTGACTCCATAATTGATCTATGAAGGTTTTATCTTTACCATGATTCTTAGTTATGACCAGAGAAATTAGAATGTTAATCATTAATGTTAATATTAAGTTTTAACCCACCCATTGACGTTTAATTTTACTCACACTTGATGTTATTATTCTTATTAACCCTTAAAAGTGTTTCAGTAAAAGAAGAATGCCTGAAAAAGGTTCAAACATTTATTATCATTGATGTGTATAATTAAACAATACATTATAAAAATCTATTCTCTGCCTCTGAACACTTCTTCAGACAGTCTCCTCCTAGAGAGGAGTGACCTAACCAGGAATACTCATCAGAGAGCATCAGTCAAAGCTGTTGGGAGTTATTATAGATCTTAAGGCATACATGATTGGCTCTCTCAGAGAAAAGGTGAGGCTCATCAAAAGACAAAGCTGGTGAGATTTAGGTGTGAAAGAAGGCCTCTGGGCTAGTCCATGGGCCTCTGATTCTCAAATACACTCGATTCAGTAAACACAGTGAGGTACATATCACTCTGACACCCAGAACCGTTTTTTGGCTATGTGCTTCGTCATCCAAATGTCTGAGTCAAGCTGTGAAGTCACTCTTGATTCTCTTCCAAAAGGACAGCTGTTTGTTTAATTCGCTTAACCAGGTCAGAAACATCTGCTCTATCTGCTCCTTCTGCCTGATAGTCATGTGAATAGATGGCAGTCCTTGTTGGTTACTTCTCAAGCAGATCACACAAAAGCATAATTAAGTTTCTTACACTGTTACGGATGGTCTTCTAAATTTTCACAATAAAGGAAACCAGGAGCTTCACATTGGCGTCCGTCTGTTCTTATTTATGTTAATATGTTAACGTTACATTAAAGAGATTGTTGTGAAGTAACACTTGATGTTGGGGGGGGGGCCTACTCATAAAGTTCTGCTTGATTTTAAACAGAAAGTGTGTTTGATGTTGTAATAATAATAAAGTTTCCACCTTCATCAGAAACCTGCTCCATGCTTCACATAGTGATGGATAGTAGTCAATTTTTTTCTGAATTTTTGTTTTGTTTTGTCTCCAAACGCTACGATACATATTTTAGCACTTAAACATAATCTAACATAGCAATTACAACATTTAAAAAAAAATCAATTTAAGAATAAACTTTTTTTAAGCTTTAGTTAGATGAAGGGAGGTACAGCAGAGTCTCTCTGGAGCAGGGAGCAACTGCTGATTGGCTGCAGCTCCAAAAAAGTACTCCAGATTCCACACAGGTAACGGAAGCAGTAGAAGTGTTCCATTGGTGAACTGTAGAAATTAATAAAAGTAATAATCTGGCTTCAGCACTCCTCGTTAATGAAGGAAAACCTCCCCCCTGCGCCTGCGTCTCTTTCGCCCCCGCAGAGGAAAACTTTGAGAGTTGAAACTAATGAGTTGAGCAATGACTTCCATGACGTTCAATGTGTTAACTGTGAACAAACAAAGAAATATTTAAAAGTTGGCTTCACTAATGATGAAATCGTTGCATTGTTAGCAGAGCAGCATGAATCGTATCTAAGCAAACGTTCTCTTGAAAAGATTTTAAGCACGAATCGGTTGCACTGTTTCCAACTCCTCAGTAAGAAAAGTTGGGTTACTTTGTATTATAAATGATGATGATGACGATGGATGTTGTGTGAGGGAGGAAAACCTCACACAGGCATAGGCTTCTATTCTTGTGCAAATATGTAAACAAAACATTTTATAGTACTCTATACTAGTACTAGTATAGTACATTCATTCATTCATCTTCATGTCGGCTTTCTTCCCTTTCGGGGTCGCCACAGCGGAATGAACCGCCGACTCTCTGGCATATGTTTTACGTGGCGGATGCCCTTCCCTGCCGCAACCCATCGCTGGGAAAAGTATAGTACATTTTATAGTATTTTTTTTGCAATTAAGCAAAGTAATCCTTTATTTCCTAAAAAGACTAAGACTAATTTTAGAATATAAATGAATAATAATAGGCAAGGCAAGTTTATTTGTATAGCACATTTCATACACAGGGTAATTCAAAGTGCTTTACAAATAAAGAGTAACAAGAAAGTACATTTAATAAAATCAAGCATAAAAAGTCATGAAAAATCAAAGACATTGATTAAAACAGAGATTAAGATGGTGAAGTGCAAAGGTAAAATAGTCGTTCAGACGTTGGTGCTCAGTCGACAAAAGCGCAACTAAACAGGAGAGTCTTTAGCCTGGATTTAAACGTGACTAAAGTGTTGACACCCTTGATCTCCTCTGGAAGCTGGTTCCATCTGTGGGCCGCAGGGTAAATAAAAGAGTATTTACACTGTTTGGAATTCACCTGGGGTAGATCTAATTTATTTGATCTGAGGGATCTCAGCTCTCTGTTTGGTGTGTATTCACTGATCATGTCTGTTAGGTATTTAAGTGCTATGTTATGTTTGGACTTATATACAAGAGGCAGAACTTTAAAATCTATTCTGAAAGAGTCCAGCAGCCAGTGTAGAGACTTAAGAACCGAAGAAATGTGTTCTGACGTTCTACTTTTGTTTAGAATTTGAGCCGTTGCTTTTTGAACGAGCTGTACCTGTTTGATGGTCTTTTTGGGAAGACCGGTGAGAAGAGTGTTACAGTAGTCCAGTCTGCTGGAGATGAAAGCATGAATCAGTTCCTCTAAATCTTGTCTGGAAACAAAGCATCTGATGTTTCTAAGATGGTAATAAGCTGATTTGGTCCTTGCTTTGACATGATTATTGAAACTAAGATCAGAGTCCAGAATCACCCCGAGATTCCTGACCTGATTTGTAGTTATTAGGCTGTAGTTATTAGATAAACGTTCACCTTAGCAAGCTCGCTTTTGCTTCCGAATGCAATGACTTCAGTTTTGTCCTTGTTTAATTGAAGAAAGTTGTTTTTTTATCCAGTTTTTAATCTCATCAAGACATTGGCAGAGAGAGTTTATGGAGTTGTAGTCATTTGGGGAGATAGCTAGATAAATTTGTGTATCATCAGCATAACTATGGTATGATTTCTGGTTCCTTCTCATAATTTGGGCCAGTGGAAGCATGTACAGGTTAAATAGTAAAGGAGCAAGGATTGAACCTTGAGGGACTTCACAAGACACTGCAGTCCACTTGGAGATGTAATCACCTATATTTACATAGAAACCTCTTCCTTCTAGTACGATCTGAACTATTTTATCACGGTTCCTGAAAGATCAACATAGTTTTCTAGTCTTTTTTGTGGTCAACTGTGTCGAAGGCAGCGCTCAGATCGAGTAGAACCAGGACAGTCATTTTTCCTGAATCGGTGTTTAACCGGATGTCACTGACAATCTTCAGTAGAGCTGTCTCTGTGCTGTGATGAGCTCTGAAACCCGACTGATAACAATCCATGTGTTCAGTTTGGGTCAGGAATTCAATCAGTTGTTTTGCCACAATCTTTTCCATAATTTTACTAATGAAAGGGAGATTTGAGATGGGCCTGTAGTTGCTCAGTACAGTATTGTCTAAGTTTGTCTTGTTCAGTAGTGGCTTTACCACTATGATTTTAAGGGATTTTGAGGAAAAGCCGGAGCACAAGGAGGTGTTTATAACTTCTAAGAGGTCCTTTTTTAGACTCTTAAGAACCATTTTAAAAAAGACTGTTGGTAGAGTGTCAAGATTGCATGTTGATGTTCTAAGGCTCTTAATCATCTCTATTAATGTTTTGCTATCGATTAGATTGAAAGTGCACATTGAGAGTGGAGGCTGAGGATGTCTATCCCCAGCCCTGCAGGGGGAAGCACTAATGCCTTTTCTAATGTTAATGATTTTATTGATGAAAAAATAAGCAAACTCATGGTATTTATCCTCAGACAGAAGCTCATTTGGAGTATGATTTGGTGGGTTGGTTAACCTCTACTGTTGCAAAGAGTTGCACAGTTCGCGTATTGTTGAAGTTGTTAATAATTAAGTTTGAGGAAAAACTCTTGCCTAGCTGTGATTAATTCTGAATTAAAATAAGAATAGGAAATTATAATAGGAAAGGTTAATTTTCCCTTCTTCATATATAGTTCATGCTTCTTTCCAGTTGGTGGCGGTGAAAAACCATTAAAAAGACTTGCAAACTGCCTTTAAAGAGCAGAAGAAGAAGAAGAAGAAGAAGAAGAAGGACCTGTCACAGGCCGGGAGCATTGATTATTATATAAAGTGAATGGCATTGACGGGGAGCAGGTCTGGGGTGGGGGAGCAGACAGTGAGTTACAGAAAGGCTCAGCTCAAACACTGCAGCCGTGTTCCTCCATCTGAAGATCCGTTAGCCAAAACAAAAAAGCCAGGAACAACAGAAAAAGTCAGCAGATTTGTCGCTAGTCGCTAGGATACAAAAAAAGTCAGTAAATGGTCTGAAAAGTCCCTAACTCTAGCGACAAAGTCGCTAAGTTGGCAACACTGATCATTGACCTAGCGAAAATGGCCTTCCATAGGTCGCCGTTGCTCTGTTGCTGAGTTTTCATGCTTCTCCAGCGCTGTGCTCCTCTTTGTTTGTGTTGTTTTCTTTATTAACTGTTTATTTGTGTTGTGTTTTATTTTTTTTTTATGATTTATTGTGCAGTAACCTTAAGAGCATACGTATTATATATGTATTAATATTAATGTTATGAATTAATTCATTGTGGTGATAACATGTAGGGATTTTGGATTTATGTTTGTTATTAATATTCATTTAATTCCATCCATCCATCTTCTCCCGCTTATCCGGGGCCGGGTCGCGGGGGCAGCAGTCTAAGCAGGGATGCCCAGACTTCCCTCTCCACAGACACTTCTTCCAACTCCCTCCAGCGCGTCCTGAGTCTTCCCCGGGGCCTCCTCCCAGTGGGACATGCCCGGAACACCTCCCCTGGGAGGCGTCCAGGAGGCATCCGGAACAGATGCCCAAGCCACCTCAGCTGACTCCTCTCGATGTGGAGGAGCAGAGGCTCTACTCTGAGCTCCCCCCCGGGAGCTCTCTAAGGGAGCGCCCAGCCACCCGGCGGAGGAAGCTCATTTCGGCCGCTTGTATCCGGGACCTTGTCCTTTCGGTCATGACCCAGAGCTCATGACCTAGGTGAGAGTAGGGACGTAGATCGACCAGTAAATCGAGAGCTTCGCCTTTCGGCTCAGCTCCCTTTTCACCACAACAGACCGATACAGCGACCGCATCACTGCAGATGCTGCACCGATCCGCCTGTCGATCTCTCGCTCCATCCTCCCCTCACTCGTGAACAGGACCCCGAGATACTTGAACTCCTCCACCTGAGGCAGGAGCACTCCACTAACCTGGAGAGGGCAGGCCACCTTTTTCCGGTCGAGAACCATGGCCTCAGACTTGGAGGTGCTGATCCTCATCCCAGCCGCTTCACACTCGGCTGCAAACTGCCCCAACGCACGCTGCAGGTCCAGGCCCGAAGAAGCCAACAGGACAACATCATCCGCAAACAGCAGCGATGAAATCCTGAGGTCCCCAAACCGGACCCCCTCTGGCCCCCGGCTGCGCCTTGAGATTCTGTCCATAAAAACTATGAACAGAACTGGTGATAAAGGGCAGCCCTGCCGGAGGCCAACGCGCACTGGGAACAGGTCTGACTTTGTGCCGGCAATGCGGACCAAGCTCCTGCTCTTGTTGTACAGGGACCGGACAGCCCTTAGCAGAGTGCCCCGGACCCCATACTCCCAGAGCACCTCCCACAGGACACCACGAGGGACACGGTCGAACGCCTTCTCCAAATCCACAAAGCACATGTGGACCGGTTGGGCGAACACCCATGACCCCTCGAGGACCCTGCAGAGGGTATAGAGCTGGTCCAGTGTTCCACGACCAGGTCGAAACCCGCATTGTTCCTCCTGCATCCGAGGTTCGACTAGCGGCCGAACTCTCCTCTCCAGTACCCTGGCATAGACTTTCCCCGGGAGGCTGAGGAGTGTGATCCCCCGGTAGTTGGAACACATCCTCCGGTCCCCCTTCTTGAAAAGAGGGACCACCACTCCGGTCTGCCATTCCAGAGGTACTGTCCCTGACCGCCACGCGATGCTGCAGAGACGTGTCAGCCAGGACAGTCCCACAGCATCTAGGCACCTGAGGTACTCAGGGCGGATCTCATCCACCCCCGGTGCCTTGCCACTGAGGAGCTTACCAACCACCTCAGTAACTTCGGCTTGGGTGATAGACGAATCCACCTCAACTACCCCAGCCTCTGCCTCCTTGACAGAGGACGTGACAGTGGGATTGAGAAGACCCTCAAAGTATTCCTTCCACCGCCCGACCACATCCCTGGTCGAGGTACTGCTTTCCCCTCCTGAGGCGCCGGACAGTTTGCCAGAATTTCTTTGAGGACGACTGATAGTCTTCCTCCATGGCCTCCCCGAACTCCTCCCAGGTCCGAGTTTTTGCCTCTAACACAGCATTGGCTGCTGCGCGCTTGGCCTGCCGGTACCGGTCGGCTGTGTCCGAAGTCCCACAAGCCAACCAGGCCTGATAGGACTCTTTTTTCAGCTTGACGGCATCCCTTACTTCCGGTGTTTACCACCGGGTTCTGGGATTGCCGCCACGACAGGCACCAGAGACCTTACGGCCACAGCTTCGCACTGCGGCATTGACAATAGAGGTGGAAAACATGGTCCACTCAGACTCTATGTCTCCAGCCTCCCCCGGTATCTGGTGGAAGCTCTCCCGGAGGTGGGAGTTAAAGCTCACTCATTTAATTTGTTTATTTTAATTATTTAATTATACATTTTGTTATTTATTATTCATTTATTATTATTTTCATGTGTTTTTTATTTATTTATTATTCTTTTATTGATGTTCTTAATTATTTATTTTCATTGTTTTATTCATTTATATTTCTATATATATATTTACTTATTTATCTTATATTGTTGGTATTATTATATGTAATTAGGTTGTTTATTATATTGCTCTTAATTATTATTTAATTGGATTTTATATTATTATTTTATTTATTTAACTAGTTTATTTTAATTAATGCATTTAATAATAATATGATTATTTTATTTGCTATTTTATATAATTGTTATTCTTGAATGATTGGTTTAAATGCTGAAAACCTGTTAAAAGCACTGGATTAGATGCTCCTAAAATTATTTCTGTTTGTTTTAGTTGATATTGAAATATAATTTTTAACTGAAGAAATAAACTGTTTAGGAAGAGAAGAGAATAGAAGAAGGAAAAAAGGAGAGACGGAAAGAAAGAGGGGAGAGAGGGGTAGAGAGAGAGAGAGCTCCTCACTGTAGATTATTCACTCGTTCTTCAGCGCCCGTCAGAGAGAAGGAAATTAAAAGCTTGTCGTGACAAGCTTTGAAAAAATTGAAAAAACGACAGGTCCATTCAGAGCGCTAATTAATGGAGAGCAGGAAGAAAGAACAAGAGATGCTGTCTCACCCTCCTTCTCTCTCATAAATCCTCCCATCAGCAGCGCTGGATTAACAGCATCTGCCTGCTTTAAAAGCGCTCAATAAACAGATTTATCAGGATCGTGAGCGCTGTCCAGAGACGTCTGAGATCAATGAGAGTGGACAGAGCCGTGTGCGGCGCGCTGATAAGAGTGCAGGATTAGCACAGCGTTGCGCAGTGTGTGTCTCAGAGAGAGAGAGGGAGCAGAAGGGGGTGGGGAATGGGTGAGAGAGCAAAAGAGTGAGAAAGAGAGAGATAAAGATGAGGGAGAGAGAGAAAGGGGGGCAGAGAGAGGGAGAAGGTGGGACAGAGAGAGAGATAGAGGAGAGAGAGAAAGATAGATAGATAAAGATGAAGGTGCGAGAGAGAGAAATAGACTTTCATCTCATCAACAAACTTTAGTTGGGGTTAATATCAAGCTCAGTTTTTCACACAAAGAATCGCAGACGATCGCTCGGAATCTTCTAGAATACTTTATTTTAATCATAGAACATATTGCAATCATGCTTCTCTTATAACACCAGCTAAAGACATTTATTATATATCTTTTCTTTACACAGAGTATTTTACATTAGGCCCAGACAGTTAGAAATGTACAAAACCATATTCTGTTGGACTAAATATCTCATCTATCCTCATAGAAGCTTCCGTCTGTTATTGGTTTGTTATTACAACTCTTTTTTTTCTTTTTTAACATTTCAGAATGATCTGTGCTTTAGTTTCTGAGAGGATGCATTATTGCAGTAAACAGTGATAGAACGTTCTTCAACAAGACGAAACGGACATTCACAGGAACGTTCACACGCTACAGATATACAACAGTGTTTCTGAGAGCAGTCTGAGGAACGCTAGATTTACAACTCTTCTCGATTGCATGATTCACCTTCCCCCGGCTGAGGCTCTGCACTCTGACTGCTTGGGTGTGAGGCGCTTCCTGTCCATCTCATCTGAGTTTCGTTTTGTTTAAAAGGGTCATGAACTGACAGCAGGGGATCAGGTGGATCTTTGGACTGCACATTTTAAGATTTGGAACTCAAAAACTGGACTGCCGAACCATCAAATAACAGACTCAAAAACGGTAAACAGAGCTTTTAACACTACAGACTTTAAAACAAGCTATAAAAAGATCCAGATGTCAATGAGAAGGTGCTCAGTCAGCAGGCAATGAACTAACTCAATCGCTGGACTTCCGACCATCAAATAACAGAGAAGACTTAGACTTTTAAACAGAGTTTTAACATTGAAAACTTGTGCTAAAAACAAGCTATAAAATATCCAGATGTCAGTAAAGAGGTGCTCAGTCAGCAGACTATGAATATATCAGTGGCTGAACTGCCGACCCATCAAATAACAGAGGAGACTCAGACTTTTAAATAGAGTTTTAACATTTAAAACTTGTGCTAAATACAAGCTATAAAAAGATCCAGATGTCAGTGAGGATGTGCTTGTTCAGCAGGCAATGAACTTATCAATGGCTGCACTGCCAAGCCATCAAACCCTTTAAGTTTAATGCTTTCTTTTTAAAACTAGAGCAGGTATGAAGGTGACGAAATAACAATAATTTTTACACCAATTAGCACTGCTTTTTGACTCCAACCAACAACACAAAACAGTTCATGACCCGTTTATGCCAGATTAATAAGTCTGATTGGGTGATCTCCGTGTACGTGCAGCCGGGGGTCGGGTTCCTGTTCATCTCGTGTGGCGCCAAGAATTAAAGCTTGTGCTTTTCATCTTCTAATAAACCAGTGGAAAAAACACTCCTCTCTTCGCCGCACACACGCGCTCGCTCTCAGACCCAAGCATGCACATGCATTCCTTAAAGAGACAGTTCATCCGAAATCAGAATCTGCTCCGAGTTTCTCAGGATTCTAGCGAGAGATTGTGGGTGGAGCGAATGCTGTTTAGTTAATGACCAAACAAGGACAAATCAAATAGAGAATAGGTGCAGCAAAGATGGAATACTAACCCTGATTTACACCAAAAAATGTAAAACAGCAACTAGCAAGTTACTAGCATGATTAGCATGTTACTATGATGCTACTAGCACAATTAGCAAGTCCTTATGATGTTACTAGCATGATTAGCATGCTTAAAGCATGATCAGCATGTTACTAGCATGATTAGCATGCTAGGAGAATGATTAGTATGTTACTAGCATGATTAGCATGTTACTAGCCTGCTACTAGCATAATTAGCAAGTCATTACGATGCTACTAGCATGATTAACATGTTACTAGCATAATTGGCAAGTCATTATGATGCTACTAGCATGATTAGCATGCCCGGAGCAGGATTAGCATGTTACTAGCATGATTTGCATGCTAGGAGTATGATTAGCATGTTAGGAGCATGATTGGCAACTCACTAGCATGCTACTAACATAAATAGCAAGTTACTAAGAAACTACTAGCATGATTAGTGATCGTAGTGAACAACTTAGTGAACCAGCAATGGTTTATGAGCGATAAACATGGAGCAGAAGACTCGTTGGTGCCTCTAGTGGTGTGAATCGGACCCTGCGGGCTCTCTGATGCTAGCTGAAGAGAGAAACTGGGAGCGGACCTGCTCTGAGTGAACTCTCTTTTCAGTCCTTCAGCTTCGGTGCTGAATTGATTTGTTGCCCGGTGTGTGTGTCTTCACAGCATTTGATTTCTGATTGAAGCGGGAGAATCGCAACAGAATGAGCTAGGAACGATGAGTTTTGTGCTCTCAGCTTTCCTTGGAGAGGAAGTGGGCAGGGTTGGGAGGCGGGAGAGAAGGTGAGGGGTCTCAGAGAAGAAGTGGGCGGGGCTGGGAGGCAGGAGAGCAGGTGAGGAGAGAAGATGTGGACAGGCACGGAAGGCAGGAAAGCAGATGAGGGGAGAGGAAGTAGGCAGGGGCGGGAGGCAGGAGAGCAGGTGAGGGAAGAGGAAGTGGGCAGGGGCGGGAGGCAGTAGAGCAGGTGAGGGGAGAGGAAGTGGGTGGGGCCAGGAGTGGGAGAGGAAGTGGGCAGGGGCGGGAGGCAGGAGAGCAGGTGAGGGGTCTCAAAGAGAAGCTAAGCCACAGATCAGAACCAGAGCGAATCTCCTCGCTGAGACCAGGTTTGGAGCCTCTAGTCCTCCTCTACTTCATCTCCCGCCATCACACTCACTCAGGATCAAGAAGAGAGACAGTTTTGGTCACGTTTGCCACATTTCCTGAGGACTGGCATGCAGATGTGGACTAACAGTGTCTTCCCGGAGAGCACTCACCCCAAAAATGATTTTTTTTTTTTTTTTGCAAAGAGATTCAGCGCTCGCAAAAGTCAGAAGCATAACTCATGAATTTGGTAGTTCCTCTAACTCGGACATAGAAAACACGTACTAAAACGACTCTAAAAAACACATAGAAAGTTATTCTTGTCTTAGAAAATAAAAGGAATAAAATAACAGTCTTCTCTTGACGTCGATTGGCCACCGCGGCTGATATTTCACCCCTGGTGCTCGTAAATCCAGACTGGTTTTGTGCTTTTCAGGTACCAGACGCTCAGGTTTCTGGCTACTAAAAAATGGCCCTTTTGCACACTCCCTGCTTTAGTTTAGATATATCCATGAATGCTTTATATATATTTATATATATATTTATATATATAGATACAATCAAATACAACTCGATCCTAACCTACAACTCTATTTTTATATTTTAATACATTAATTACAAGTAATACCAAATGAACACCATGCTGTTGGAACTCCACTGGGACGCCGGATCTCATTTTACTCCGTCGCCCTTGTTGACTCTAAAATCTTGCATATGGAACACAGATTGACCCTAGATTGCTCTTTTTTGGACCGCGTACCGAAGGGGTGATGTGGAGTCAGGTTGGTTTCCCCTGGAGGTAGGTGAAGATGCTTTAGACGCGGAGCTCAGCTCATCCGTGACTCCTGCAGGATGGCGGGGGGCATGTTAGATATAGGCCTCGTCGTTGGGGGGGTTGGGGTTTTCGGGTTGCTGTTCAGGGCCGTTCTCTTGGGTCCGCTGCACCGCCGTGGGCTGGATCATTATCCGCAGGCGCTGGGAGAGAGAGAGAGGAGAGAGAAGAGAAAGGGGGGAGAGAAATAGTAGAGAGAAAGAAGGGAGAGAGAGAGAGAGAGAGAGAGAGAGAGAGAGGGACGAGAGAGAAGAGAGTGGGGGAGAGAGAGGAGAGGGGGATAAGAGAGAGGGGGGAGAGAGAGAGAAGAAGCGGGGGAGAGGGAGAGAGAGCAAGTGAGAGAGAGGTGAGTGAGGCTGTAGAAGTGCCAGGAGCTCAACCATTAGGAGGCAGGCAGAAGAGCCATGAAGGCAAAGACGAATTTCGGCACGCTACCCCTAGTGGTCTGGAGATGTAAAGAATTATATTATGACATAATTTTTAAAAATCTGATCAGATGACCTTCCGAGTCGGACCACTAAAAGTTGGATTCATCGAACGGTTTTGTAATGTCGTGTGAACACATTTTTCATAAACTCACCAAAACAATAAAGGCTTTGAGATATTATGATCAAACTTGTTACATGACATCCAAAACATGACCTGAGATTGCCTGCAGAGTTTTGGCGTAGTGCCCCCTAGTGTCCCGGGGATGTAAAGAATAGCTAATTTAGCTAATACATACCTAGCCATACACCCAAAAATCATTGGTCTCTAGACATTCGGACTTGTTGTATTTTCTAAAAGCATTGAGAAAAAAATTTGAAACTCATCATGCCGTTTAGCACGACTTCAACTTCGTACCAGTGCCACCTTGTGGTTAAATTATATAACAAAATGTAGGAAATTGCTAATAATTTGCTCACATGGTTGCTCTCATCAGTTTTCCTGGAGTGCCGAGAACATAGACTTTTTCAATGTTTTGCCTTATTTGGCTTCACTTCGTGTCCGCCATCTTAACTTAACGTGAACTCTCCTAGTGGTCCGGAGATAGGGGAATTGCCTGTATGGACTGATAACCAACTAGCTTTTGTCCAAACTGGATTTAATAAACTTACACCAAACATACACGATCTGAAGTCACCAGTTACGTTTTGGCTTTATGCCTTCTAGTGGTATTGACATATGGTAAGTGGCCACTTTGGCAGTGGGTCTTTAAATCAGAAGTATTGTCTCTCAGTGCTCGAGGTCTCATGCTGGTTCAGACTGAGTATTTTTCTTGGAGTGGTCGATGGATCCAGCCCCCAAATTGCTGCTTGCAGCTCTTGAAAATGGCTCTTCTAAATGTACTGAAAGAGCATAAAATACAGCTTCTCTGTGCTGTGCACACTCCAGGGAAGCGCGTTTAAACCGTGCTTTGGGTGCACAGACCACCGGGTGTGCTGCACTCATCAAGAACAGTTAGAATGCAATTAGAAGGTGTTTCTGATAGCAGTATATGGAAGCGATCAGTATCTATAGAGGAGCACGCTCCCCCGTACTGAGGTGCCGTCGTTAATAATGCATAATCAATGGAACTCAATCAGCGGTGGCTCTTTTATGTCTCCAGCTCCTGCACCTGGAAGCACTAGACTGCTGTGTGTCTTTAAGACCAGTAGGAACACTGCTTCTGTGACATTCCTCACTGGAGCGAGCATTCTGTCCATCCATGCTTAATCAATCATAGCAATAACTTGTATTGATACGTTCTCAATCAAATCAAATCTGCGCATGCTGATGCTGTTCCCATGCATTCTCTGACTTATACAACGTTTGCTTTTGAGTGTTTGGACATTTAGTTGTGTGCTCTGCGCTGCAGCACAGAAAGCCCCATCCACACTTCTATTGGTTCTGTCATGACTGAAATTGTGCTGAGCCAATCAGATCGATCATAACTAGGGATGTCCCGATTTGATCACTTGATCAGAAATTGGGCTCGATCACATGATTTGAATTCGATTGGAATTGTAAGTTGCTTCCGATTACAATTTATAAATTTTATAATCTTGAACAAAATATAAACATACGTATTTACATACATTTTTGAAACATCTAAACAAAAATAGCAACATGTGAGGCACATCATGATTTTGTTAAGACGCTATTGGTTAAAGCAAAGCTCACGCTGCAGGAGTCTCTCCTGAGCCTTCCCTTGCAACGGATCAACTCGAGCTCTGTTCTACACAACGCTACATGTTCAGGAATCTCACAGATTACACATCGCAGAGCGCACCCAACACATACCGCATTCACCCAGTACCATATTCTGCCCCCCTGTTCCCGCTGCTGTCCCACGTTATTATTCTCCCATAGATGTCTTGTGCTAAGTTATTGTAGGGAGTTTCGCACATTTTGCCATTTTCACACACTACACGCAAGAGTTCTCTCACATAAATACTGTATTATGACAAAGCTCACTAAGGAATAGCGCTATATTTTAACGCTATATGATCACCAGGGATACAACAAAACAACATCGGGAGAGTTCTGTGCACACATCATTGCGACAGCCCTTGCCATAACAATGCGTATTTGACATCAGTAGCCAATCAAACAAAAGCTTTTCATGTGCAAACATCCACTGACACCTGCAGAGAGATTTGCTGCTATAATCCAGATCCACAAAAAAAAATATTTAAGCAAAGAACACACACAGAATTGTTTATCTACGCTATTACGGTTAATGTGTTTTCTTTGTTGTGTTTGAAGCACCTATAGAGCATCTCTTCTGTAATTTCCACATTATGCTACAAAACTGTGATGAAATGAACAGTTCTACTGTTTCTTCAGTGTTTTTTAATCTTAATTTTCTTATTAGAAAAGTTTCAATCAGAACTCATTCATTCATTCATTCATCTTCATGTAGGCTTTCTTCCCTTTTGGGGTCGCCACAGCGGAATGAACCGCCAACTCTCTGTTTTACGCGGGGGATGCCCTTCCAGCCGCAACCCATCGCTGGGAAACATTTACACACTCATTCACTCTTTAACACTATGGACAATAGTTCTTACTTCTTCTTCTTCTTCTTTCGGCTGTTCCCAGTTTAGGGGTCGCCACAGCAAAACATCTGTTTCCACCTAACTCTGGCCTCAGTATCCTCTACTCTTGAACCAATTACCTTCATGTCCTCCTTCAGCACACCCATATAACTTGTCTTTGGCCTTCCTCTTGCCCTCTTGCCTGGCAGCTCCATCTCCAACATCCTTCTACCAATATAACTACTATCCCTTCTCTGCACATGTCCAAACCATCTCAATCTGGCTTCTCTGACTTTGTCTCCAAAACAACCAACCTGAGCTGTTCCTCTGATGTGCTCGTTCCTAATCTTGTCCATCCTTGTCACTCCTAAACTGAACCTCAACATCCTCATCTCTGCTACTTCCATCTCTGCCTCGTGTCTCTTCCTCATTGCTACAGTCTCTAACCCATACATCATAGCTGGTCTGTAACCTCACTGTTCTACTTCCCTCCCTCTCGTTCAAACACATATATTCTGTCTTACTACGACTGACTTTCATTCCTCTTCTTTCTAGAGCAGACCTCCAACTTTCCAGGTGTCCCTCCACCTGCTCTCTACTCTCACTACAGATTACATTGTCATCGGCAAACATCATTGTCCATGGAGATTCCTGTCTGACCTCATCTGTCAACCTGTCCATCACCATAGCAAACAAGAAGGGACTCAAAGCCGATCCTTTATGTAGCCCCACCTCCACCTTGAACTCCTCCGTCTGACCTACAGCACATTTCACTGTTGTCATACTCCTCTCATACATATCCTGAACTACTCTGACGTACTTCTCTGCCACTCCTGACATCCTCATACAGGACCATAGCTCCTCTCTCGGCACCCTGTCATACGCTTTCTCTAAGTCTACAAAGACGCAGTGCAGCTCCTTCTGACCATCTCTGTACTTCTCCATTAGCATTCTCAGAGCAAAAATTGCATCAGTAGTGCTCTTCCTGGGCATGAAGCCATACTGCTGCTCGCAAATCCACTTCCCTTCTTAGCCTAGCTTCCACTACTCTTTCCCAAAGTTTCATTGTGTGGCTCATCAACTTTATACCTTTGTAGTTGTTACAACTCTGCACATCACCCTTGTTCTTAAAGATTGGCAGTAGGACACTTCTCCTCCATTCCTGGCATCTTCTCGCTCTCTAGAATCCTGTTGAATAACCTAGAATGTAACTCCACTGCTGTCTCTCCTAGACACTTCCACACCTTCCACAATGTTCACCTCTTCTCCCCTTCTTTCCCCCTCATTCATCAACTCCTCAAAATACTCCTTCCATCTTCTCTGCACACTCTCCTTACTCGTTAGAACCCTTCCATCTCTATCTTTAATCACCCTTATCTGTTGCACATCCTTCCCATCTCTGTCTCTCTGTCTTGCTAATCTGTACAATTCCTTCTCACCTTCCCTCGTGTCTAACCTGGCATATAACTCATCATATGCCTTCTGTTTGGCCTTTGCCACCTCCCTCTTCACCCTGCGCTGTGATTCCTTGTAGTCCTGTCTACTTTCTTCAGTCCTTTTGATGTCCCACTTCTTTTTAGCTAGCCTCTTCCTCTGGATGATGTCCTGTACTTCTTCATTCCACCACCATGTTTCCTTATCTTCTTTCCTTCTTCCTGCTGACACACCTAGCACCTTCCTACCTGTCTCCCTGATTACTTCTGCTGTAGTTTCCCAGTCCTCTGGAAGCTCCTCCTGGCCACCCAAAGCCTGTCTCAGCTTCTGTCTGAATTCCTCACAACCGTCTTCCTTTTTCAACTTCCAACACTTGGTCTTCTTTTCCATCTTTCCTCCCCTCTTCTTCCTGACCACCAGAAACATCCTACACATCACCATCCGATGCTGTCTGGCTACACTCTCTCCTACCACTACTTTGCAGTCAGTGATCTCTCTCAGATTGGCTCGTCTACTTAGGATGTAGTCCACCTGCGTACTCCTACCACCACTCTTGTAGGTAACTCTATGTTCCTCCCTCTTCTGGAAATAAGTGTTAACTACAGCCATTTCCATCGTCTTGGCAAAGTCCACCACCATCTGTCCTTCTGGGTTCCTTTCCTTAACACCAAACCTGCCCATCACTTCCTCATCACCTCTGTTGCCCTCGCCAACATGACCGTTGAAGTCTGCTCCCACCACTACTCTCTCCCCTCTGGGAATACTCTCCATCACCTCATCTAACTCACTCCAGAATATCTCCTTTTCTTCCAGCTTACAGCCTACTTGTGGAGCATAACCACTCACTACATTCAACATCACCCCTTCAATCTCTAACTTCAAACTGATCACCCTGTCAGACACTCTTTTCACCTCTAAAACATTCCTCACAAACTCCTCCTTCAGGATCACTCCTACCCCATTTCTCTTCCGATCCTCATCCTGGTAAAACAGTTTGTATCCCCCTCCAATACTACGTGCTTTGCTACCCTTCCACCTGGTCTCCTGCACACACAGAATATCTACCTTCCTTCTCTCCATCATGTCCGCCAGCTCTCTACCTTTCCCGGTCATTGTACCAACGTTGAGAGTCCCTATTCTCAGACCTATACTCTTGCCTTTCCTCTTCTCTCTCTGCCTACGAATCCTTCTCCCTCCTCTCCTTCTTTGACCAACAGTAGTCCAATTTCCACCGGCACCCTGTAGGTCAACAGCACCGGTGGCGGTCATTGTTAACCCGGGCCTCGACCGATCCGGTATGGAAATCGAATTGATGACTTGCATATTTGGTTTTGGCATTTTTTACGCCGGATGCCCTTCCTGACGCAACCCTCTCTATTTATCCGGGCTTGGGACCGGCACAGAAGTCACTGGCTTGAAACCCCTGTGGCTAGATTCGTTCTTACTCAATTCACTTATACCGCATGTCTTTAGACTTGTGGGGAAACCGGAGCACACGGTGAAAACCCACGCGATCACGTGGAGAACATGCAAACTCCACACAGAAATGCCAACCGCCCAGCCGAGGCGTTTTAGTATCTGTTTTAATAAAAGATTTAGGTTAATTTAGTTATGTTAGTATTTTCCTGCAACTCACCCTTTTTTTTTGTCTAGTTCACAAGTTTCCTCTTATTTACCAGAAGCTTACATCAGCTTTCTGATGAACGACTCTAGACGAAGGAGAAGGAACTGAAGAGTGAAAAGCTGCTCCAGAGATTCTCATCCGCTTCGCTCCTTCTCATCTGATCACATGGCCAAAATAAATCTGTTCTTCCTGTCAATGACTTTGGTTCCTGTGAACAGCTCAAGGAGCCCCAGCTGAAGGCGATGAGCAATCAGCCAGCTGCAGCTCATTGTCTGCTAAACCTGCTTCCTCTGCTCCATCTCCTCACTGGCTCCACGCTGTACAAGCAGGAGTACTTAAGGTCTGTGTGTGTGTGTGTGTGCGTGCGTGCATGCGCGCGTGTGTGTGCGTGTGTGTGTGTGTGTGTGTGTGTGTGTGTGTGTGTGTGTGTGCGTGCGTGCGTGCGTGCGTGTGTGGAGGGGGGGGGGTACCTCTTTATAGGAGCCCTTGAGCGTGAGGAACATGTAGCCCATGTAACCAGGGATCAGGACCATGGAAGATAGTGCCATGCACCAGCCCACCCCCTGACCCCATTTGGGGAACACATAGTTGTTCAGGGTGAGTGGCACCATCTGAACGGCGCTGAAGAGGAACACACCCTGAAACACAGAGGAGACACATTTATAGCACAGAAGCATTGTTTACACACTAAAGAAGCTTCCTTAATCTGTTTTCAGTGATTGGCTTTTTATTTACTTAAACTTTTCTGATGCTAAACAGATGGAAAAAGACAAGAACCTTGTGTCCCTGATCACAACTCTACAGCTCTAACGTTCCAGCTTATCTCAAAAGCCCCTCCCTTTCCATGATCAGTAAGAAATAAAGTCTTTTTTATTCAAACGCTTTTTAATGTAAAGGAGACGCATAAAGTTTTCACTTGGGTCCCAGAACCAGCCTCTATATTTCTCTTGAAAAACAGAGAAGGAGTTTTTGAAAAAAATAAATCAAAAATCAAGTTTTCAGCCCCATGTTCAGTGTAAAATCTGGGGAGGAGAGAGGGAGGGGGGAGGGAGAGAGAGAGGGGAGAGAGAAAGAACGAGGGGAGAGTTAGGAAAAGAGAGAATGACAGGAGAAAAAGAGGGGACAGAGAGAGAGAGAGAGAAAGACTGAGGGGAGAGAGAGAAAAAGGGATGAGAGAGAGAGAGAGAGGAAGCTCCAGGAAGCTCTGTGTCTCAAGCAGCGGTTCTAAAGCTGATTCCTCTGATATCTGGAGGAACTGAAGGGTAACACATTGTGTGCTGAGGGTTCATCAAGAGTTGAGCATCCTGCAGCTCCAAGCCTCTCATGAACACAAAGGGCCTCTGAGCGATGCAATCCTCTCTTCATGAAACAACCTCTAAATAAAAAGCTCAGAGCCTGAACGTCTCTCTTACCGCCACGATGAGCGGAGTGAAGACCACCCAGCAGAGCTTCCACCAGATGCAGGGCTTGTACCCGATCATCTCCTCCAGGTTCCCATAGAACTTGTTCACTCCTGCGGAAACAAGCATCGGAGTGCTCAGAACCTCCCTGGACCTTCTCTTTTAGAATAGTTAGCAGCTCTTCTGTGAGCATGTTGCTGCTTTTCCAAGCTTATTTTCAGACTTTTATGAAGGTTTTTTTTTCAGCTATTTATAGCTTATTTTGACACTTTTTCTGGGGTGGTATAGTGGCCTTTCTTCCAGCTGTGTTTTCTGAATTTTCCAGCACTTTTTTAGAAACTTTCTCTATGTGTCTTTAGCTGTTTTTTGGAGCGTATTTTGGCCTTGTTTCAAGATCTTTAAAGTGTGTTTTGTGAATTCTGCAGGACTCTCGGTTAATTTTGTCTGTGTTTATTTTGTGACTTTATCTGGAGTTCTTCAGCGACTTTTTCTAGCCGTGTTTCATTAATTTACCTGAACTCCAGGACTCTGTTTCAGGGCAAGCAAGTGCTTTAAAGAGCTAGTCACAGAGCACCCTTCAGGGGTTAGTTAGCCCCCTTAAAAGATTAGGTTGGGCCTATCAGGGGTTAGTTAGCAGGGTTAGTCAGCACCTATCAGGGGTTAGTTAGCACCATAAGGGGTTAGTTAGCAAGGGTTAGTTAGCACCTATCAGGGGTTAGTTAGCACCATAAGGGGTTAGTTAGCAAGGGTTAGTTAGCACCTATCAGGGGTTAATTAGCACCTATCAGGGGTTACTTAGCAAGGGTTAGTTAGCACCTATCAGGGGTTAGTTAGCAAGGGTTAGTTAGCACCTATCAGGGGTTAATTAGCCCCCTTCAGGGTTAGATAGCACCTAAGAGCGGTTAGTTAGCACTCTTCAGAGGTTAGTTAGCACCCTTCAGAGGTTAGTTAGCACCTATCAGGAGTTAGTTAGCAGGGTTAGTTAGCAAGGGTTAGTAAGTATTTATAAGGGGTTAGGTAGAATCTATCGGGGTTAGTTAGCAGGGGTGAGATTTGAGGATTTTTACAACTCTTGCTCTGAGTTGTTTCAGGCAGTGGGTGCTGATCCAGCTCTGCAACCAGAAAGCAAGCTCCAGCTCTTGTGTGGAGCTGAGGATCACTGGGGCTTGTGACACACATATCACACACACACATATACACAAGCACACACACACGCACCCTCTTCATTTATGCTAATGGAGAAGAGAGCAGTCGTTTGCATAATGGAGCTCGTTACACTCAACAATTAGCATCCTGCATGTTCCTCCTCATCCCATCAGCTGAGTGTGGAAATGAGTCTGGCACATATTAGAACGAGCTCTCATGAGTACTTATAATCGTCAGCATGCTCAACGTGCTCCATGAGCTCTGGCTCATTATCAGTCAGCACGTTTCAGGAATCTTCTATCAGCTCCATTGGCTTTTATTGGTTATTTTAGCATTTGCGGATTGTTACTGATTATAAAATAGATTTTTCTCTCTCCAGATTCAGTTTAACAATATCAACATCTCTCTGAGATTTACCACTGAAACTGAGTGGTGGCAGGTGTGTTTACCATAGAACCAGGAGATGGAGACACACTCGAAGAACACCAGGAAGAGCAGACACATACCGCTCGCCGAGTAATAGTCAAAGAGCTTGAACACGTACAGACCGCCCTGCAGAGATAGAGAGAGAGGAGTATTTATATGTATATTTATTTACCACTGGCGTACTTTAACTGAAAACATCTGAGGGACACAAAATACATGGGTCACACATTAAATTCAATGTTACTTGGTTGAGATTCGAGCCAGTTGCAGCCCATGTGTGACCCTCTTAAATCTGGCTTAAATCAGTTCTATGTAGTTCTAATTCAAAGTGAAGCTAGTTGTGGTGAAGGATAGGATCGCGACGGCTGGGCTAGGGCTTCACCTGGGTGATGTTGGAGAGGCCGATCACGTAGGACACCAGGCAGACCACAGCGATGAAGATTTCTCTTCTTCCTCGAAGCACGCGAGGAAACTCATCCACCAGCGCTGTGATGAATCCCTCCACTGTACAGAACTGCACACAACCAAACCTTCTCTTTAAGAGCTCCCGTGATCATGTTTGAGAGAGCTTGTGCTCTGCGAGAAAAAACAGCTCTGTCCTTCAGGAGGCTGATGCTGAACATGCCTTTATGTGCAGGGGTTACCTGGCTGTCGATGCCGAGCATCAGGAGCATGGAGAAGAAGAGTACAGCCCACAGTGGAGAGATAGGCAGCTGAGTCACCGCCTCCGGGTAAGCCAGAAACGCCAAGCCGGGTCCTGCACAGCATCACCATAGACTCCAATCAGATTTTAAGACGAGAGCACAAAAGTACTCTTCCAAATTCTCCTCTAGAGGTGTATCTAATATACGCATGCCCCCCAGAGCTAAAACAGCACAGGCCCATGTGTAAGCCCTCATTTGGGGAGCCACTGTCTCTGGTTCTGACAGAGGCCAGAACAAGATCCATCAAAGCATCACAGAAAAAAGCTACAGCCAAATTAAACCAAGGTTGCTAAAACATGAAAGGCAAGTTAGACTATAATCAAAACAAGAAAAATACCTAAAAACAACTACTCAAATGCATCAGTTAAAAATGCAGCCACAACAGGGTAGTCCACAATCACAAGATTTTTTTTTAACGGCGAGACACTATGAAATTAAATCAAGGAAGTCCACAATTATAAAAGGCAAGGTAGTTAAAACAACACCCTTCACAATCTGAAATGACAATTCTACAAGCAATTCCATAACAACATCCAAATAGCATGATAAAACGTTTCAAAATCACAACAGGGAACACAGTCCCAAATTCCAACAGGCAGCACAGTCCCAAATTACGAAAGGTGACACAGTACAAAGTTCCAACAGACAATACAGTCCCAAATTTCAACAGGCAACACAGTCCCAAATTCCAACTGGCAATACAGTCCCAAATTTCAGCAGGCAATACAGTCCAAAATTCCAACAGGCAATACAGTCCCAAGTTACAAAAGGCAACACAGTTCAAAATTCCAACAGACAATACAGTCCCAAATTTCAGCAGGCAATACAGTCCCAAATTCCGACGGGCAATACAGTCCAAAATTTCAGCAGGTATTACAGTAGAAAATTCCAACAGGCAATACAGTCCAAAATTCCAACAGGCAACACAGTCCCAAATTCCAACAGGCAATACAGTCCCAAATTTCAGCAGACAATACAGTCCCAAATTCCAACAGGCAATACAGTCCCAAATTTCAGCAGGCAAAACAGTCCCAAATTCCAAAAGGCAATACAGTCCCAATTTGCAACAGGCAATACAGTCCCAAATATCAGCAGGCAATATAGTCCCAAATTCCAACAGGCGATACAGTCCCAAATATCAACAGGCAACACAGTACAACATTTCATCAGGTAATATAGTCCCACATTTCAACAGGCAATACAGTCACAAATTCAATTGGGCTATTAATACAGTCCCAAATTCCAACAGGCAGCACAGTCCCAAATTACGAAAGGTAACACAGTCCAAAGTTCCAACAGACAATACAGTCCCAAATTTCAACAGGCAACACAGTCTCAAATTCCAACTGGCAATACAGTCCCAAATTTCAGCAGGCAATACAGTCCAAAATTCCAACAGGCAATACAGTCCCAAGTTACAAAAGGCAACACAGTCCAAAATTCCAACAGACAATACAGTCCCACATATCAACAGGCAACACAGTACAACATTTCAACAGGCAATATAGTCCCACATTTCTACAGGCAATACAGTCACAAATTCAATTAGGCTATTAATACAGTCCCAAATTCCAACAGGCAATACAGTTCCAAATTCCAGCAGGAAATACAGTCCCAAATTTCAACAGGCAATATAGTCCCAAATTTCAACAGGCAATACAGTCCCAAATTCCAACAGGCAACACAGAACAACATTTCAACAGGCAAGACAGTAAAAAAAAAATTCAACAGGCAATACAGTCCCAAATTCCAACAGGCAACACAGAACAACATTTCAACAGACAAGACAGTAAAACAAATTCAACAGGCAATACAATCCCAAATTCCAGCAGGCAATACTTGCCAAAATTCCAACTGGCAATACGGTCCCAAATTTCAGCAGGCAATACAGTCCCAAATTCCAATGAGCAATACAGTCCCAAATTTCAGCAGGTATTACAGTAGAAAATTCCAACAGGCAATACAGTCCAAAATTCCAACAGGCAACACAGTCCCAAATTCCAATAGGCAATACAGTCCCAAATTTCAGCAGGTATTACAGTAGAAAATTCCAACAGGCAATACAGTCCAAAATTCCAACAGGCAACACAGTCCCAAATTCCAACTGGCAATACAGTCCCAAATTTCAGCAGGCAATACAGTCCCAAATTCCAACAGGCAATACAGTCCCAAATTTCAGCAGGCAATACAGTCCCAAATTCCAATAGGCAAAATAGTCCCAAATTCCAACAGGCAATACAGTCCCAAATATCAACAGGCAACACAGTACAACATTTCAACAGGCAATATAGTCCCACATTTCTACAGGCAATACAGTCACAAATCCAATTAGGCTATTAATACAGTCCCAAATTCCAACAGGCAATACAGTTCCAAATTCCAGCAGGAAATACAGTCCCAAATTTCAACAGGCAATATAGTCCCAAATTTCAACAGGCAATACAGTCCCAAATTCCAACAGGCAACACAGAACAACATTTCAACAGGCAAGACAGTAAAAAAAAAATTCAACAGGCAATACAGTCCCAAATTCCAACAGGCAACACAGAACAACATTTCAACAGACAAGACAGTAAAAAAAATTCAACAGGCAATACAATCCCAAATTCCAGCAGGCAATACTTGCCAAAATTCCAACAGGCAATACGGTCCCAAATTCCAGCTGGCAATACAGTTCCATATTCCAACAGGCAATACAGTCCCAAATTCCAACAGGCAATACAGTCCCAAATTTCAGCAGGCAATATAGTCCCACATTTTAACAGGCAATATAGTCCCAAATTTCAACAGGCAGTACAGTCCCAAATTCTGGCAGGTAATACAGTCGCAAATTCCAGCAGGCAATACAGTCCGACATTCCAACAGGCAATACAGTCCCAAATTTCAACACGCAATATACTCCCAAATTTCAACACGCAATAAACTCCCAAATTCTAACAGGCAATACAGTCCCTAATTGTAACAGGTAATACAGTCCCAAATTCAGGCAACACAGTACATTTCAACAGCAATATTGTCCAACATTTCAACAGGCAATACAGTCACATATTCAATTAGGCAATTAATACAGTCCCAAATTCCAACAGGCAATAGAGTCCCAAATTCCAGCAAGCAATACAGTCCCAAATTTAAACAGGCGATATAGTCCCAAATTTCAACACGCAAGATAGTCCCAAATTCTAACAGGCAATACAGTCCCTAATTCTAACAGGTAATACAGTCCCAAATTTCAGCAGGTATTACAGTACATTTCAACAGGCAAGAAAGTAAAAACAATTCAAAAGGTAATACAATCCCAAATTCTAGAAGGCAATACATGCCAAAATTTCAACAGGCAATACGGTCACAAATTTCAACAAGAAATAAGGTCCCAAATTCCAGCTGGCAATACAGTTCCAAAATCCAACGGGGAATACAGTCCCAAATTTCAACAGGCAATATAATCCCAAATTTCAACAAGCATCACAGTCCCAAATTCCAACAGGCTAATAATACAGTCCAAAATTCCAACAGGAAAAACGGTACAACATTTCAACAGATAAGAAAGTAAAAACAATTCCAGCAGGCAATATTTACTGAATTCCAACAGACAATACAGTCCCAATTTCCAACAGGCAATAGTCACAAATTTTAACAGGCAATACAGTCCCAAATTCCAACAGGCTATACAGTCTCAAATTTCAACATGCAACACAGTACATTTCAACAGGAAATACAATCCCAAATTCCATCAGGCAATACAGTTTAAATTTCAAACAGGCAACACAGTACAACATTTCAACAAGCAAGAAAGTAAAAAAAAAATCCAACAGGCAATACAGCCCCAAATTCCAGCAGGCAATACAATCCCAAATTCCAACAGGCAATACAGTCCCAAACTCCAACAGATAATAAAGGCCCAAATTCCAACAGGCAATACAGGACAAATTTTAAACAAGCAACACAGTACAACATTTCAACAGGCAAAAAAAATATTCCAACAACTGCGTCACGCACGGTAGCGCAGTGGGTAGCACGGTCGTCTCACAGCAAGAAGGTCGCTGGTTCTAGGCTCGGTTGGGGCAGGTGGCATTTCTGCATGTTCTCCCTGTGATTGCGTGGGTTTTCTCCGGGTGCTCCGGTTTCCCCACAAGTCCAAAGACATGCAATATAAGTGAATTGAGTAAGAACAATTGCCCATAGTGTTAACGTGTGAATGTGTGTGTGAATGTTTCCCAGTGATGGGTTGCGGCTGGAAGGGCGGCTGGAAGGGCGTAAAACAAATGCCAGAGAGTTGGCGGTTCATTCCGCTGTGGCGACCCCGAAAGGGAATAAAGCCGACATGACGTGAAGATGAATGAATGAATGAATACTGTCCCACATTCCAGCATGCAATTCAGTCCCAAATTCCAACAGGCAACATAGTACAACATTTCAACATTCAAGAAAGTACAAAAAATTCCAACAAGCATTGCTGTTCTAAATTCCAGCAAGCAATACTGCCCCAAATTCCAACACGCAATGCAGTACAACATTTCATCTATCAATACAGTCCCAAATTCCAACAGGCAATACAGTCCCAAATTCCAAAAGGCAATTTAGTCCCAAATTCCAACAATCAATACGGTCCCAAATTCCAACAGTCAATACAGTTTTAAATTCCAACAGTAAATACAGTACCAAATTTTAAGAAGCAATACAGTCTAAAATTCCAACAGGCAATACAGTCCCAATTATCAACAACCAATACAGTCCCAATTTTCAAAAGGCGATATAGTCCCAAATTCCAGCAGGTAATGCAGTCCCAATTTCCAACAGGCAAAATAGTCCCAAATTCCAACAGGTAGTACAGTCCCAAATTCCAACAGTTAATACAGTCCCAAATTCCAGCGGGCAATACAGTCCAAAAATTCCAGTGTGCAATACAGTCCCAAATTCCAGTGGGCAATACAGTCCCAAAATCCAACAGGCATTACAGTCCCAATTTTTAATAGGCGATACGGTCCCAAATTTAAACAGGCAACATAATCCCAAATTATAACAGAAACACAGTCACAAATTCAAACAAGCAATACAGTCTAAAATTCCAACAGGCAATACAGTCCCAAATTCCAACAGCTGATACAGTCCCAAACTCCAACAGGTAATAAAGGCCCAAATTCCAACAGGCAATACGGTACCAATTTTAAACAGGCAACACAGTACAACATTTCAACAGGCAATAAAAAAAAATTCCAACAAGCAATACAGTCCCAATTTCCATCAAGAAATACTGTCCCACATTCCAGCATGCAATTCAGTCCCAAATTCCAACAGGCAACACAGCACAACATTTCAACATGCAAGAAAGTACAAACAAGCATTTCATCAATCAATACAGTCATAAAATTCCAACAGGCAATACAGTCCTAAATTCCAACAATCAATACAGTCCCAAATTCCAACAATCAATACAGTCCCAAATTCCAAAAGGCAATTTAGTTACAAATTCCAACAAGCAATACAGTCCCAAATTCCAACAATCAATACGGTCCCAAATTCCAACAGGCAATACAGTCCCAAATTCCAACAATCAATATGGTCCCAAATTCCAACAGTCAATACATTCCCAAATTTGAACAGGCAATACAGTCCCAAATTCCAACAGGCAATACAGTCCCAAATTTAAACAGGCAACATAGTCCCAAATTCCAACAGAAACACAGTCCCAAATTTCAACAGGCAATACAGTGTAAAATTCCAACAGGCAATACAGTCCCAATTTTCAACAGGTAATACAGTCCCAATTTTCAATAGGCGATACAGTCCCAAATTGCAACAGGCAATACAGTCCCAAATTCCAGCAGGCAATACAGTTCCAATTTCCAACAGGCAAAACAGTTCCAATTTCCAACAGGCAATACAGTCCCAAATTCCAACAGGCCATACAGTCCCAAATTCCAGTAGTCAACAGAGTCCCAAATTCCAGCAGTCAACACAGTCCCAAATTCCAGCCGGCAAAACAGTCCCAAATTCCAGCGGGCAATACAGTCTCAAATTCCAGTTGGCAATACAGTCCCAAAATCCTACAGTCATTACAGTCCCAATTTTTAATAGGCGCTACAGTTCCAAATTTAAACAGGCAACATAGTCCCAAATTATAATAGAAACACAGTCCCAATTTTCAACAGGCAATACAGTCCCAAATTTCAGCAGGCAATACAGTCCCAAATTCCAACAGGCAATACAGTCCCAAATTCCAACAGGCAATACAGTCCCAAATTTAAACAGGCATCAAAGTCCCAAATTCCAACAAAAATACAGTCCCAAAATCCAACAGGCATTGCAGTCCCAATTTTAAACAGGCGATACAGTCCCAAATTTAAACAGGCAACATAGTCCCAAATTCCAACAGAAACACAGTCCCAAATTTCAACAGGCAATAAAGTCTAAAATTCCAACAGGCAATACAGTCCCAATTTTCATCAGGCAATACAGTCCCAATTTTCATCAGGCAATACATTCCCAATTTTCAACAGGTGATACAGTCCCAAATTTAAACAGGCAATACAGTCCCAAATTCCAACAGGCAATACAGTCCCAAATTCCAACAGGCAATACAGTCCCAAATTCCAGCGGGCAATACAGTCCCAAATTCCAGTGGGCAATACAGTCCCAAATTCCAGTAGGCAATACAGTCCCAAATTCCAACAGAAACACATTCCCAAATTCCAACAGAAACACAGTCCCAAAATCCAACAGGCATTACAGTCCCAATAATCAACAGGCGATACAGTCCCAATTTTCAACAGCCGATACAGTCCCAAATTTCAACAGGGAATACAGTCTCAAATTTCAACAGGCAATACAGTTCCAAATTTCAACAGGGAATACAGTCCCAAATTCCAACAGGCAATACAGTCTGAAATTCCAGCAGGCAATACGTGACAATTTCCAACAGGGAATATAGTCCCAATTTCCAGCAGGCAAAACAGTTCCAAATTCCAACAGGCAATACAGTCCCAAATCCCTAAATGCAAGACAGTCAAAATTGCAAACAGTAAAGACACTCCACAACAAGCAAGACCATTTAAAGTCCCACATTAAATAAGACCATCAGTCAAGACAGCCTTAAATTACAACCAGACAGTACAGTTCACAACCTAGTCCTCAACCCAGGCTACATCAGTTTTTTCTCAGTCAATCAGCATCACGCGTTCTTCACAAAGGTGTACTGTACCTGATGCAGCGACGTCAGCTATGGGCCGTTTGGTGATGTGTGCCATGAAGCCCACGATGGAGAAAATAACGAATCCAGCGAACATGCTAGTGAAGGAGTTTATGCAACAGACGATGATGGAGTCTCTGAGGAGCAGATAACGCATGCTGTTAACCCTCATGACTCTCCTGTCCTCATCCAAACCTGCCTGGAACACGCTGACTATTAATGATCAGGATATTCTTACTCTTAATCAGAAGAAACCAATGATGTTTAACAAACCTAGTATCTAAAAGAAAATTTAGATTTTAGTTGATCTTAAATGACGTCTGGACCCTGGAGACTCTTGAGAAGTGGCAGACCAATGTCACAGTCTCAGATGGAATAAATACAGTCTACAGACGAGCATCAAGGTATGTCTGAGGCTCGCCTGATCAATCTGACAGTTTGTTTCATACTTGTAAACGTTGTTGTGGAAGGGGTTGTAGCTCCCGAGCGCGATGAGCGAACCCAATCCCAGACCGTAGGAGAAGAAGATCTGCGTGGCAGCGTCCAGCCAGACCTGGGAGAAGATAATCAGAAAATCTCCTTTACACCGTGCTCTCTCGCTCTCCTCTCATTTCTCAACAGAGGGACAGTACTGGGGTCAAAAAGCTGGAGGAGGAGATAGGAGTCCCATGAGGAGCGAGTGAGGGAGGGAAGCTGTACCTCTGACTCCTTTAGTTTGCTGAATTCAGGCGTGATGTAAAACAGAATGCCTTCTTTGGCTCCGGGCAACGTCACTCCGCGGATGAATAGGATGAAAAGCATGAAGTACGGGTATGTGGCTGAGAAATACACCACCTGAAATAGACAATCAATCAATGCATCAATCAATCAATCACTTAATGAGTATATCCACCAACGTCAACAAATAAATCAATTCAGCAATCATTACATCAATCAATAAATCCACCAGTCATTAAATAATTCGATCAATTAATCAGTATGTCCACCAATTGCTTATCAATATTTAAATCAATCAATAAATCTACCAATCATTAATTCAATCATTCAATCAGTAAACTCACCAATTAACCATCTAATCAATCAATAATTGAATCAATTAATAAATCCATCAATAAATAAGTCAATCATTCAATAAATCCACCAATCATTAAATCAACCAACAAATCAATTTATATTTATATCAATCATTTAATCAATAAATAAATCCACCAATCATTGAATCATTCAATCAGTAAATCTGTACAAATTATCGAAACAATATATGAACATTGAATAATAATAAATTAAACAATCATTGTAAACATTATATTTAATAAACATTTGAAAATAAAAATACATACGTAAATAAATCTAATAATAGATTAATTTAATGTAATTATTTTTAAATTAAATTACAAAATAATGAAATAAGTGAATTAAAAGTAAGCAATTAAAATCTAAACTAAGTTAACTTTAAGTAAGTAAACTTTTAAATTGGAATGAACTATTAATTAATCACGAGTTAATACAATAATGCATTGTTTAATTTGTTTTGGTTATGAATTAAAAAAAACTATTGTTTTAGAACATCTATAAACACAAAAAAACCCTGTCTCTAAATAATAATTGAGTAATTGAGTAAAACATAAATAAATAAATGCTTAAAAATAATTAAATATTCACCACCTGAAAACATATAAACAGCCTCAAGCTAACGTGAAAAAAAGTAAATAAATAAATAAGTTGATGAATAAATAAGCGGGTCAGCTTTGATGCTCCTCGCGACTGATTCCATCTCTGGTAATTATGAAGCTTGCTGAAGCGTGACGTTTGCTTTCGCTACGCTGATCTCAGAGCCTCCAGCGCAGGCCCAGAGATCAGCATCATCCATATTCATCGTCCCTGAAACGGTCTAGATCCAGAGACACAAAACCAGCTGACACCCTGACACTTGCAAGAGCAAGTACCTTTCCGGTCCAGCCCACGCCCTTCCAGATGCAGAAGTAGACAAGGACCCAGGCAATGGCCAGAGTGATAGCCAGAGGCAGCCGGATCTCCCCTGGCTTCTCCAATCCGTCCGTCAGCTGGTGCATATTCCTCCTGCACCACAGGAAACACAATTAGAGCCAGAAGAGCTCGGTTCAGGGTTAGTGTCTGAGAGCACCGCATTTGAGGTGAGTTTGGTGTCATTAACAAGTCACGAAACCCCTCAAAGATGCTGCACCAGGCGAGAGGGAAGGTAAGTCCCTCGGTGCAGCACAAGCGCATGTGCGTGCTCATCTCAGGAAACACAGATCGACTTTTTACTAACGAGTGCCAGCAATTATAGATAGTGCTGGCTGATGCGTCACTCTGTACTGTGTTGTTCCATAAAAGGATAATCTAGAGTTGTAAAAAACCTTGTGTAGGCCGGAGCTGGGCCAGATTCAATAGCTCAGCGTGGATTGAAAGGATGGATGATGAAAGGATGATGAAGTGAGATCAGCAATGGTGGAAAAATGGCCCCTGAGTGGGTTACATGGTTACATTCATGTTAAGTTCTCCCTCAGCACACCTGACCACACCTGAAGCAGCAGCCTCATGATTAACCATCAACACATGAGACTATACATCACTCTTTCTGTTTGGAATGAAACATGTGTGAATGCTTTACAAGACCCCACTTTAGATGAGCCCACAAAAACAGTAATCTAGCAGCTAGTAAATGTGTTATAACTAATCGTGAGTTACAGTAGGATTAGGAGTTAATAAAGCTATTATTATCACTCTGAGTAACTCTTACTCTATCTCTGATGTGTGATAAGAAGATGTGTGAATGTGCTTTAAACAGTTTAATAATCATTTATTAACACATTCTAAATTATCTCATGAGTCACTAACAAATAATAACTAACTTGTTTTAAATAGTGAAGAGATTAATTTATAAATGATTAACTGTGCTTTAATAAAGCCTGAAATTAATGTTATTCATCGTATTATATAGATGCCAGGAATGAAGAGCTAAAAGTTATATTTATAAAAAAATTTGTTAAAAATGTGTAAAAAATGAGCACAGAAACAATGCTTTATAAATGATGAATAAACTCTTAAGCTAATACTTTATTGATGGTTTAGCTAGAAGCTAGAAGCTAGAAGTCTTCATGTCACATTCTGATATTGATCAGATTAGAGACAGAGCTTCTACAGCAGCAGCAGATGAATGTAAGAAGTTATATTTATAGGATTTATGATCGTGTCGTAAATAAAATCTCTCTTTTGTTAGCATCTGTGTGGTGTTTTGGTTTGTTAGGAGTTAGCGTTCCTATTGCATCGATACTGATCAGAGCATAGACAGCACAGACGAAGCACACAACTATCAATGCTTTGTTGGGTTGCTAATGGGCGCGCGGAGTTTCCGCAATGAGCGATTCATAGAGTTGAAGCACAACTATAGCTATGTCTCTATCCAGGATCTGAATCCTTTGGAGTACGCATTTCAGGACTGCTTCCCAATATCCCAAGGTGCTTTTCGAAGAGCACTATGGAACTGCTCCGTGTCCCATTTACCAACGATTGATGCAGCCTTTGGAGAATCCGGCGAAGCCTTAGCCTCTGGAGGCTGGGAAGGCTGCGTCCTCTGAAGGATCCATACCCTGGATTGAGACATAGCTTATTAATGCGGCTTAAGACGCTGAAGCGGAAGCTTTCGTAACCCACACCGCAGAGGTTCAGAAATTAGAAATCTGGCAGATATTCACAGCCATGCAGGCACGTGCACAGGTAGGGCTCAATCTATTCAGAGCACATGCCCCTTTTTTAATTAAGCTAGGAAGTGCTCTTTTTGTTGGGGGAGTTAAAAACTTTAACAAGCGCATCTCTAATAACCGTTCAAACTGTCAGTCAAACATCACAATTCCGGCCCCCTGAACACCTAACATTTCAGCCCATTTAGCACATTTGTTAATTTTACAGCGACGACATCTTTCAACAAACATGCTAAACAAAACTGGTGTTTTAAGACCTCGCTGTTTCAGCGTGATTTCTCCCAAATGGCAAATTTTACGACTCAAATGAGAACATGGAGAGCATAAAAAACACGAAAGTTCATTGAAAAGTGTTCATTGAAAGCAGAATGAACTGTTCAGTTTTTGCTTTATTTTGCCAGAGAGAATGCTAAACCATTGTGCCTGATATAATGCAAAAGGCAGCAGTATAAAGCACCATTTAATGTACTTCCAACTATTTATTACCCTCTAAATTCCCGATATGCACATACAAGAGTTTGCTTTCTTCATTAAACGCAATCACTCTCTCTCAAATCTCTCTCTAACTGTATCTCTCTCTCTCTCTTCTCTCTCTATCTCTTTATCTCTCTGTCTCACTCAAAGTGGTGAAGAAAAAGGAATTAAATTGTAAGTTAATTATTAGAAAGAAATTGCTCATTATAAATATATTGCACAAATAGAGATGACAAAAACATGAATATATGGCCCTAATATTATTTATAAAAGTCATTAAACACTCATTAATTAAAAGAACATTATTGTGCGTTATTTCATTGGTGGTAGGGTTTCAGGGAGGGGTTGAGGGATATCTTTTTTCTGCTTCCGCACATACCCCTCAAAAGGTCTGTGCATGGCCCTGTCCTGCAGCCAAGCCAAGTAGAGCGGTGCAACCGAACGATAACCGTTTGGTAACAATATCGATTTCAGATTTTAAAGATAAAACACCCCAATGTAATCCAGAATAAAGGATCCCTGGGTTTATGGTTTACTTCATGCCTGCGCTTGCGCACTAATGGGGGCTCAGAGAGGATTTCAGGAAACAACTGAAGCGAAACATTTGTTAACAGCTCGCGCCGGTTTCACTCAGATTCGATTCGGACTCTATTTGGACTCTGCTCAGACTCACTAGGACCCGACTCAGACTCTACTCGACTTGGACTCAACACCATAGAGCAGTGCCAGGCTAGCACCAGCTGCTAACATTAACATGATATATAAATGCAGACAATAAAACAGTTCAGGATTGATAAAACATGTTTAACAAATAGTAACAGCAAAAGCAATAAAGTAATAAAAAGTAATATTGCATTAACATGAAAGGAGTGTGTCTTTCTGTTTTCTCTCACATGATCCAAAGAGAGAGAGAGAGCTGTTTCGAGAGACCCTCAAAGAGTAATTCACTTTCACTCTGTTTTTATTCTGAAAGAGGTTTCATTCTTTAAACCAAATGTTATTTTTTACATTATAAAGGACACTGTGAGTCTGAGGCCTCCGTTTGAAAATATTTAAACTAGCAGCAGATTGATAGTTTCTATTAGTACTTAACGTTGATTTGATGTTTTTCTCATCTATATATCTCACCACGCAAACCCCTTTACGACATTTTTAATTATTTTTAGCTAGTTATTTATTTATTGCTGGACAGCTCCAGGTCCCTCAATTTTCTTTAATGGAAGCTGTGAGGGCCCGCTCGCCTTTCTGCCGATTCTGAGCCGTCCCTTCAAACACATCGCTAGAGAGCTCCGTGTGAGGAGCATTTAGAACAAAAAAGCTCTGTGTTTCCAGTTCTGTGTTTAGAAGGAAACATTGTACCTCGAATCGTTCTTCAAACACACGTGAAGAAGAACCGTAGAAAGACTTATACCAATTAAACAGATATTATCAGAGAATGAAAGTGTTTTTGAGCTGTTGGAGACTCAAAACCAAGGATGGGCCCTGCCGACAGCCTAACAGGGGCCCTTCCAAGCTCTTGAAGCCGAGCCGTGGCTCTGATTAGGATTCAGCTCCTGAAACCCTTGCAGACACTACGAACACACTGGGAAAATCGAATCAATGGGAGCAGCCGCTAGCAGCTAATGGGGGAGCGAGAATCTGTGGTTCTGAAACAGAGCTGAGCTAATTGCTGATGCCAAACATCGGAACGCGGCTCGTCTGCCAAGAACAGCACAATAGCTGCGTCTCGGAGCATCAACAGAGCTCCGGCAGCACAAAGGAGAGTGTTTGCATGGAGATGAATGGAGAAACTGAGAGGAGAAGAATGAGCGCTTACTCCCAGAACTCCACCACGGCGCTCGTCATGTTCCCGATGTTGGCGATGCTGTAGTTGGAGAAACACTTCTCTGTGTTCCAGGGGTTATCACATGACTTCCACGGCAGCTCCTGCAACAGCAGAGTTCACTTCAGTTCTGCTCAACCTCCACACCAGAGCAGAGTTCTCTCAGTTTGATTTGGTTTCATTTGATTCATGTCACTATGGTTAGTTTCAGTTTAATTTGATTCAATTGACTTTTGTCTAATTTCAATTCATTCGGATTGGTTCAAATCAGTTCACAGCATTTTGATTTGTTTGGTTCCGTTTGGGTTGATTCAGATAATTATGATTTTATCTGGTTTTATTTGATTCAGTTCACTATAAGTTGATTTGGTTTAATTTGAGTCATTTCAATTTGGTTTTATTTTATTAAGTTCACTATGATTTGATTCAGATTCATTTGATTCAGTTCACTATGATTTCATTCGGTTTCATTTGATTCCGTTCACTAGGTTTTCGGTTTGGTTTCATTTAATTCAGTTCACTATTATTTAATTAGCCTTGATTCAAATCAGTTCACTATGTTTGGATTTGGTTTGGTTCCGTTTTGGTTGATTCAGTTCACAATGTTTCAGTTTGGTTCGATTCAGATCATTATGATTTGATCTGGTCTCATTTGATTCAGTTCACTGTGAATTGGTTTGGTTTATTTTTATTCAGTTCACTATCAATTGATTTGGTTTCATTTGATTCAGTTCACTATGAATTTATTTGGTTTTGGTTTGATTCCGTTCACTATGATTTGATTCAGTTTAATTTGATTCAGTTCACGATTATTTGATTTGGTTTCATTTGATTCAGTTTAGTATTATTTGATTTGGTTTCATTTGTTCAATTCACTGTGATTTGAATCAGTTTCATTTGATTAAGTTTACTATTATTTGTTTTGGTTTGATTCAGTTCGCTATGATTTGATTCAGTTTCATTTGATTCTGTTCAATATGATTTGATTTGTTATCATTTCACATTTTCAGTTTACTATTATTTGATTAGCTTTGATTCAAATCAGTTCACTATGTTTGGATTTGGTTTGGTTCCGTTTTGGTTGATTCAGTTCACAATGTTTCAGTTTGGTTCGATTCAGTTCACTATGAATTGATTTGGTTTGGTTCGATACAGCTCACTACGATTTTACTTGGTTTCATTTGTTCAGTTTACTATGATTTGATTCCCTTTGGTTCGATTCAATCCACTATGATTTGATTTGGTTTCATTGATTCAGATCACAATGATTTTATTCGCTTTGGTTTGATTCAGTTCACTTTGATTTGGTTTACGTTGATTCAGTTCACTATTATTTAATTTGGTTTGGTTCAATTCAGTTCCCTATTAATCGATTTGGTTTGATTCAGTTTAGTTCCATTCAGTTCACTATGAATTGATCTGGTTTAGTTTGATTTAGTTCACTATGAATTGATTTGCTATGGTTCAATTCACTTCACTATGATTTGATTTGCATTCGATTGATTCAATTCGCTATGATTTGATTTGGTTCGACTCAGTTCACTATGATTTGATTTGGTTTCATTTAATTCAGTTCATTATGATATGATTTGCTTTATTTCGATTCATTTCACTATAATTTCATTTGGTTTGGTTCGACTCAGTTCACTATGAATTGATTTGGTTTGGTTCAGTTTTGTTCGATTCTGGGCACTGAATTGGTTTGGTTCAGTTTAATTTGATTCAGTTCACTATGAATTTATTTGGTTCAGTTTGATTTAGTTCAGTGTGAATTTATTTGCTATGTTTGGTTTCATTTGATATAGTTCGATATGATTTAATTCGGTTTGATTCAATTCAGTTGACTATGATTTGATTTGGTTTCATTTTATTCAGTTCACTATGATTTGATTCACCTTGGTTCGACTCATTTTACTGTAATTTGATTTTGTTTGATGCGATTATATGCACAATGATTTGATTTGGTTTCATTTGATTCAGTTCACTATTATTTAATTTGGTTCAGTTCGATTCAGTTCACAATGAATTCATTTGGTACGGTTTGATTCTATTCCTTATGATTTGATTTGCTTGGTTCCATTCAGTTCGTTATGATTTGATTTGCTGTTATTTGATTCAGTTCACTTTGATTAGCTTTGGTTTGCTTTAATTTGGTTCCGTCTGGCTGTGTGATTTAGTTTGATTCAACTTTGTTGGTTCAGTTTGACTCAGTTGACTGATTCCTTTTCTTTCGAAAGTGCTCAGTAGGTTTTTTGGCTGTGAGCAGCATTGAATAAAGCACGGCGCAGGATTGTGGAGCTTTAAAAGCTCCCCAGTGAACTGTGAGCTCAGACGACTCCTGGCTGACCCCTTACAGGAGCCCCTCTGACCTCCTTATGCACTGGAGCTCACCGTGGTGAAGGAGTTGTAGAGATAGTAGATGGCCCAGGCGATGATTACGATGTAGTAGATGTTGAGCCAGAAGGAGAGCACGGCAGCAGCTAGCCCCACACCTGCAGCCAATCACAGCAGAGAACACACTCAATTCACTCAGAGAACACCACGATGGGATCGAGACGTCCTCACAGCATCAGATGACACGAGCACGGTCTGAGAACCTCTCATCAGAGCACTCAAATGTAACGGACGAATGCCTACCTTTATCAGCGACATCTTCAACACAGCATCAGTCTGTTTACTGTGAATAATAACTCTAAAAACAACATTATATCCAGTTGGAGCATGATTGGGACGCACATGGCTGACCTTCAGCTCTTAAAAAAAAAGAGTTGTTTCAACTGCACTTTAAAACCAGAACATCACAGAAGCAAGAAGGGTTTGTGAGGAGAGCATGATGGGAAGCATTTCCTCTGGCATCAATTTTACATAAACAGGAAATAATCTTAAATGGGAAACAATTTACATTTCATCGTGTCCAAATACTCACGAGTCAACGGAGAGAATTTTGGAGATGGAAAATTTTATAACAAAATGAATGAATTAATGGTGAAGATGATCGCAAGTTTAATCAAACAATGAAAGACGTATTAGCTTATTTATAAACATAATATAATTATTAATTAGTCTTTCTTTATTCCAGGAGAAAAGTGTTTATTAGAGCTCCAGGTTATCTCACTGATTCAAAAATGTTTTGTTGCAGATTTTTTTTGTGAGAATAATTTGTTTCTGGCTTTAAATGTTTCAATAATGACAAAAAAGTGTGTGTCTGTGTGTACAATTGCATTTATTTATGCACTGCTCATACAAGAGCGTGGAGGCAAAAACATCTAGGTCCCATCTGAATTTCTGTAAAATTGAGGATTCTGATTATAAAGATTATGAAAAGGTTTTGAAAGCTTACACATATTTATAGCTTACAATTTTTTTTAAGCTATAATATTTTTTCTGTCAATTAGCTATTAATTTAGTATCCGTCTTTTAATTTAAATAATGAGCTCTGGTTTGCAAATCCTTTTCCAGTCTGCAGAATAATTTCATGCAAAACAGTTTACATTTACATTTACACACAGTATGGCAAATACACTTTTATCTGTAGATATTTACAATTCTGTAATAATAATAGTCATATAAATAATAATAATAACGTTGATACTAAAACTAAAAATCTTAAGAGTAAAAGCTAAACACGTTTTTAAGAACGTATTTTAAAAACTCGAAAATCGTTGTAGGTGTGGGATTATTTAGCAGTTCGTTTGAATGTTGTAAACGAGTGAAATGAATCGCGCGTTGTTAAAGAGGGATGCGTCGAGACGCAGCGGAGACGCGAGAGCTTCTCTCGGGCTCCTGAGGGCCCCTAAGGGCTTCGGCTGTGTGGCTGATTTCTTTCGATGCCTCTCGAATGAGAAGACAGAAGAAAACGCGCTGGAGACTGAACGCAGCTCCAGACAAAAGAAACGCGCGCGCCCCCCGAGCCGCGCGAGCTCAGATTGAACTCGATCAATGTTTCTGATTGTTGTGAAATACAAGAAAAAGAAATCATCTTCGATTCGATTCCGGACTGTCGAGCGCACAGACCTGCGAGATGTATTAACTAAACGTGTAATTATTCATCTAAAATCATGAACGCGCTCTCATTAAAATATTTTGCGCAATTCAAATATTTGCATTTTTTTCTATTCTGACACTGCACAGCTTGGTGATTAAAATCATTACTAACAGATTATCTATTTTATTTGTAATCATTTGCACATTTAAAACGGGAAAATAGCGCGCGCGGAGCTCCTGAGAGGATTTTCACGCGAGACGCGCGACGTGGAGAGTCGGGAGAATCGGAGCCCGCGCTTACCAGCTTCTTGCGCGATCACCGGGAGAAAGAGCCGTCTGGCCCTTGATCTCGGGGTTTATTGAGGGCCCTTACCTTTGAACATCGGGGCCAGTTTCCATACCCCGAGGCCCCCGATGGAGGTGAACTGTCCAAGCGCCGTCTCCAGAAAAAACAGCGGCACTCCCGCGAAAATGAGGGTCAGAAAGTAGGGGATCAAGAAGGCCCCTGGACACACAGAGAGAGACAGAGAGAATCAGATCCACGCTCCTCGCTCACGGGGGCTCCTCTCCATGAACACCTAGGCCGTTACCTCCTCCATTCTTTCCGCACAGGTACGGAAACCTCCAGACGTTGCCGAGCCCAATGGCGTAACCCACGCACGAAAGCAGAAAGTCAAACTTCCCCTGCCACGTCTCCCGGTCCGGAAGGTCTTTCTTCTTCTGCACTTTTACCACCAGGCTCTTGGGCTTGTCGTTGGCGGCGGGCGCGTCGGTGAGCTCCGTCAGGACGTGTCCGTCCGAGGCTTTGGTGCCATTCGTGGCCATCTCGCGGGGTTTGGTCCTGGCGGGCGCACGGGAGAGTTCTGCACCGGTCCACGTAGACAGCAGCTTCGCGGTTCGGGAAAGCACCGAGCAAGAGGCGGAAAACACCGGGAAGGACCTGCAGCGGAGGAGGAGAGAGAGGCGGTTAGAGCTAATCTGCTCTTCAAATAAAATCACAAACGTGAAACAAACTGGGCACAAAGGCTGCGGATCAGGCGCAGAGAGAGCGCGTTTGCAAGAGCGCGCGCTGAGAGAGACGCGCTCTTAAGATCTAATAAAATAAAAAGCAGAAATGATTGGTTTCAGGATATTTCTGCCTTTTGTTTTTAAACAGATGATAGCGTGCCAAAAATAAAGAGTGTTGCTACTCCTTCCACTGTTCTCTCCGAATTTTAAAGGGATTTTCTTTTGTGATTTTCTTTGTGCTCTGACAGAAATCGGATCGATTTACTGAATTCTAAAAGCCGCGTTTTGTCGCGTTCATTAATGTTTTTTTTGTTTTTTTTGTAAATACTCAGATTTTTTCTCGCCTCCGTTCAAGAGAATGTGGTTCGCCAGTCAGTCTCCTCTCAGTTAGAGCCCAAACGACGCGGATCTCATCCGAGCAAAAGAGCGGGCTCCAAGTGCGCAGCGCGTTGTCTGGCTGCTCGAGCTGCGCGCTCTCAGAGTGGCGCAGAACTGCGGAAGGACTCTGTTCTAAAGTGAAAACGCACTTGAAACCTTTCGCGTAAAAACAAAGAAAGAACCTCTCCAAGCCTCGAGAAGCGCACGGACCGTGCGCGTCAGGATCAGCACTCGTCGAAGCGAACCCTCGCGCTCTCGGATACTCACTCTGGAGCAGCTCTCCAGCCAGCTTGCTCTCCGCAGCTGCTCTCTCTCCTCCGCGGGGGACTCAGTTACTGCACGGCGAGGGCTCCTGTGGGCATGCCCGGGATCCCGGTGCTGAGGCTCGCGCGGGAAGCAGCGGCGGACGCTCCGTTCGCGAGACTGAGAGAGACGCTGAATGTCAGCTGAAAGTCGACCCTCCCCGAACAGCGCATCTCCAGCTCTGAGATCGAGCCGCGCGCCGCCGCTGCCGCCACCGCTCGCTCCGCGTGCATGCGCGCTGTTATTGCGCGCGCTCCTCAGTCGTCTTTTTGAGCTTTCATGAGCTTGTTCTGGTCTGAAAGGTTGCTAGTCAGAGGGAGAGGAGAGGAGAGGTTCTCTCTCTTTGCTCCAGCTGCAGAAGGGCTCATTTACGCACAGCTGCTGGAGCGAAGGACCAACTCCTGAAGATGTAGAAACCCTTCTGTCAGAAACTAGAGCTGAGTAAATAAAAGCTGTTTCTGAGGGACGTTGTTAACTCCGTTCTGCGTGGAAAGGAGCCTGGCCTGCTCCTGATGCCTCCTGGAATCAGAGGCAGATGATCTCTGGTTTGGGTTGTCCTCTTCAGGAGAGAAGGAGGATGACCCACCGTGATTATGTGTGATGGCATGTACGACGATTACTGAAGTCAAAGTTATTTTCTTTTTCAGGCTGTTGGTGCATTAACAAAACACAACACATTGAAGTCAATTGTTTTACATCAGTGATCAGGTGTATAATAGGAGGATAAGGAGATGGACTAGTGATTAGAAGGTCGCTGGTTCGAGTGATGAAACAATTGATCTCCATCTTCAATAACCACAGCTGTGGAGCCCTCGAGCAAGCATCAGTTTCACCACTGCTCCCTGGGTGCCACAGCCATGACTCCCACTGCTCCGGGTATGTGTTCATGGTGCGTTTAATCCCTGTTGTGTGTGCGTGTGCGTGTGTGTGAGTGTGTGTATACACTGGGATGGGTTACGTGCAGTTTGTCCATCTTTCTGATTGAGTTCATTAGTTGCTCTTTAAAACTATAAATAAACTAATTATCTGATATCTATATCATCTTTTACTGATCACAGTAAAAGAGAAATTTTTTTACTGTTTTAATTGTGTTAACAAATTGTTTTTGTTTTCATCTCTGTGAGACACACCACAAAATGAGTGATATGAACATTGATCAGTAGTTTTTTTTATATGTTAATAATGTGTTTACATAAAAGTACTTTCACTTTCTGTAAATGATGGACATGTTTGATTTGTTTAGTGTTTTTGGCATTATCTCTATTTTAAGGTGCTCTCAATGAGACTGAGATCTTTCTAAAGATTAATATTAGTGCGAGAGATGATGATGATGATGATGAGAGGCTGATTTATAAGAACTCAGATCCTTCAGATCTTCATCACAATGTTTCATAATCAGTTCATTCATCGAGTCAGAAGAGAGCTACTACTAGTAGTTAACAGAACTACTAGTCATGTTAACAGAAACCTGTCCAAAAATAATTTGAATTCATTTAATTTCAAATTTGGGGTTAAAACTGTTACCAAATTTACCCTGATGTCTTTCTTCATTCCAGCTGCAGACGTGACCTCTGTATTCTCTTTTTATTCAATTTGGAGCATCTGAGCTCACTTGTCTAGCAGAGAGAGAGAGAGAGAGAGAGAGAGAGAGAGAGAGAGAGAGATCGAGAGAGAGAGAGAGAGAGAGAGAGAGAGAGATAGATCGAGAAGATCTATCGCGAAGCTCGTGCTCTCTCTCTCTCTATCTCTCGATCTCTCTATCTCTCTCTACGCGCTCTCTCTCTCTCGTCTTCTCTCTCCTCTCTCTCCCTCAATCCCCGCTCTATCCACTCAGACATGTCCTTCCCCATTGTGGAGTTAATTAGCCTCAACAACAGTTTATTTATCTGTGCAAGAATATTGGCAATATACTTACAAAATTAAAAAAAATGCGACCTCAAACTGCTATTTCTCAATTGTAAATTGAAACTTGATGCGAGATTAAACATGGCCTGTTTCCAAACTCGCCTCTCCGGAGGTGAAGAGATTTAAAACCTCGGTCAATGGCTGGGGGAGGGACCTGTGATTTCATTGGACGAGCCCAGTGTCTGCTAAAAGAATCAACCAATGGGCCGTGATTCATGCATCAGGTACCCGGCTGAAAATGTGTGCAGTTTTGATTATGGCAGTCAACCCCGCCACAAGGTGTGCATCAACCTGCTGTGCCCAATTCGACCTGTGTGGAGAGAGGGAGGGAGGTAGAGAAGCACCACACGCTCGGGATTCAATCCTCGGTCACCTGATGTGGTGCTACTCTTTACATGCCCTGCTCACACACTGCTGCAGCAGCAAGCAGAATACGTGTCATGCTGAGGAGTGGTGAAAGCTTACTCCCCTTAAGTTCAGCAGGTCACATAGGTGAGATCAGGTGTGCCGGGTGAAAAAAATGGACCTAATCACAAGTCAGTGGATCTAAACTGATACGTATGTGACGTGTTTTGTTCTCAAACTGGAGTCTATAATTGAACCCCAGGAGCGCCTGCAAACTTTTGCTCTAATCTTAACTCAACACACCTGATTCCACTGATGATACTTCTCTGGGCTCGTTTGAAGCTACAGTTCTGTTGAAATAAAATGAGAACCCTGAGTAAAAGTTGGGCCTCTCTTCCACCTATATTAAGCCGCACCCCCTTCAAATACATTTGGTCTCGCTGGGCCAACGTATGCTGGAATAACAAAATAAATCTGTAAATGGAGACTTGCATTACATTATATTATGATATTGTGGGAGGTGTCTGCGTATACTGTGATCTGATTGGTTAGTGGATGTTCTCTCAGGTTTTCTGCTTCCCTCAAACTGCTCTTGAGCTCTGTAAAAAACTCCTTAGATTGTGATGTCAAGGTGATGATGCAGCTCTGGGGCTGTTCTTGTTCTCCCGGACATTTAAAACATTCTATAACTCTACCTTTTACACAAAAACTTCCAAAATTCATCAGTACTCCATTAGTAGATCAAACTCATGACTGTCAGCTGAGACACAAAAAGAGAATTATTTTATATTCTGTGAATGTTAAAAATCTGTAAAAAAAAACTTCTGTTAAGCAACGATTTATGACCTGTAGAGCATTCGAGCCAGGAGAACTCAAGACGTGAACACACCTGAACACAAAGTACAACAACAAGCTTGATTGCTGGACTGTCAAACCATCAACCAATAGATTTGTGCACTCCTGCAGAACACTCTTGTGCTTCAAACAAGCTATAAAATATAAAAAAATAAAAATATAAAAGATATAAACCAGGAGATGCAGCAGGCTCTGGAGAATTAATCTGCCGGACTGTCGACCATTGAACATCTTCAGTAACAGGAGTTTCAGGGACTGGGAAATGTTACTCTCTGTAGCCCGGAACACTGAGCTCTCTCCTGAGAGACTACCCCGACGCAAGCCACATGCTCTGTTTGTTTCTGGTTTGCTCTGAGCGCTAGAGCAGAGTGCTTGTCAGGAGAGGAGACGTCGAGTGCTAAAAACGGAACACTCTCATGCTAAAAACAAGCTAACACGGCTATAAAATGGAGCGGATATCAGCAAGAAGATGCTCAGTGCAGCACCCTTTGGACTTGGACTGTCAAAACGTTGAACATCTTCAATAACTGGAGATTCAGGGACTAGGTGCTGTTAAATTCTGTAGGGCGGAGCATTGAACACAAATATTCAGATCTCTAAATAATTTATTTACACCTATAATTGTCAGAGATGTTTGAGGAGCTTTGCATCAGGGGCATGGCGCGGAGCTTTTAAGGTTCTTGGGAGACAGACGTGCTCTGGGGACATATTCTGTGTTTTTGTTTATTATCATTTTTGTGCTTGAGAGTACTCATAGCTGGCTGTTTTCTCTTCCTCTGCAGCGATGTATTTTAATGCAGTAAAACATGAAACAGTTCCTGCTGCGTCAGACTCATTACTCCTGCTAACACGGCCCTGAACCGCCGCGCCACGTGTTTGAAATGCTGCGGTTTGGGAGTTTTTGGACTCTGGAAGCCCCTGATAAGAGCTGTCAGTCAATGAGCAGAGTCTGGAGGAGGCTGATAATGAACCTCGTCCCTCTAAGCCTCTTAAGTGACTGTCTCCCCGAATAAAACCTGCCTCACAGGGGCCGCGAGGAAGAGGAGGGGCTCAAACCCCTGCCCTGGATTCATCTGGAAATCTGTAATTGGAAGCTATGCAATCACAGATCAGCAAGGTTTCAGAGCATTGCTTATTCAGGAGCAGACTGGGGAGAGAGAGAGAGAGGGGGGGGGTGGAGAGAGGTAGAGTTGAGAGATAGAGGAGAGAGGTGAGGGAGAGAAAAGAGAGGCAAAGACAGAGGCAAAGAGAGAGGGAGAGAAGGGAAAGAGGCAGAGAGTGAGCAGAGAGGAAGAGAGACAGATAAAGAGAGAGGAGACAGAGAGGGGAGAGATAGAGAGAGAGAGGGAATGGGGAGTGAACCGTCAGTGTGGGAGGTGTCCGTATGTTTTGAGTATTGATCCATTCATAAAAAACCTAAATTTAATTCCGCTGTGTATTCAGGCATTTTTGGTGAGGATCTTATTCTGGGTGGGGTTCTCGAGCTCTGGGATCACAAAGACATCACGCGAGGAGTGGAATGCACCGTTTGTCTGGAGCTAATTGAAGGAATCGAAGTAGATTTGTAGCCGTGTTCTGCATCCACTCCTGGGTCTCTGACAGAGCAGCTCAGCGAGCCACAGACAAGAGTTGAGAGCACAATAAAAGCATTAATCCGCCCTGAGAATGCTTCTGAAAGAGAGTGAGGGATGAGAGTGCACTCGAGTGATCGAGTTCCAGCGCTCAGAGAAATAACGCCTGTGAGCCGCTGTTGGATATCTCGGGTGAACGTGAGACTAACCGCAGCTTTCAACTAAAAAAAAACTTCTGTAACAACTTCTGTCAACTAAAAAATTATATTATACAGTTCATTTAAACGTGGAAAAAAGTAAACTCAAGCACTGGACTGTTGAACCACCAACATACAAGGTGTGTGCTCCTACATGCTAAAAACAAGCTAACACTACTATAAAAAGGAGTGGATGTCAGTGAGGAGATGCTCAGTGCAGCAGGCTGTGAAGAAATTCAATCACTGGACTGCCGAACCCTTAAACATCTTCAAAAACAGGAGATTCAGGGACTGGGAGATATAAATTCTGCAGGGCAGAGCAACAAGCTCTCTTAGAGCTCTCCCCAGAGAAGAGATGCTCAGTGCAGCAGGCTCTGAAGCAATTTAATCGCTGGACTGTCGCACAATCCAACATCTTCAATAAAGCATGTATTGAATGCTAGAATGTCAGTGTGAAGTTCTGCTTACATCATTTGTCCAGAAAGAGCTAGAGAAGTTTGAAGTAAAGCAGTGTTTTTGATGGAAAGACAGCAGCAACGGATGAGCAGGTTTTTCTCGTGCTGCTGCTGCTAGGTTTGTTGGCTCCAGAGGGTGTATAAGGTATAAGGTGAACCAGTGAGAGGTTCCTCGGAAGCGCAGCATGCACACCAGAGCCACGGCGCCGGTCCGGCAGGTGCGACTCATTCCACACTCCAGTGCTCATGTGTGCCAGCATTTCTAGTTCTCTGAAAGGGCCCCGGGCGCAGTCAGGGCAGCAGATGGCTCCTAAATGCTGCGCTCTCCTACTGGTGTCATTAGTCGCCTGCTTCACCCCTCATTGGCTCTCCATCTGCCCTCAACTCCAGCTCTGCTGCAGGCTTCTGAGGAGCATCAGAGCTCCACAGGGCAGTGTTTCCAAAGGAGCCGAGCAGGTAAGAACCAGGGAAGAAGAGATCTGAGGGCTCCCTGGAAGAAGGATCTCTCATCATCTGTTTTCACTTTAGAGGTGCACCTGACTGAAGCTGCTTGTGTAAGAGCCAGCGGTGATGTGACCTCACTGGAGGAAGTATTTTCACTAGTTCTCACGGTTTCTCTCTCTCTCTCTCATCATGTTCCTGGACCAGCGTTGTGCAGATAAAGCCTGCAGGGCTGAAGAAATCCCGTCTGGAGTAATGGACGAGCATCGGAAGCATGTCTGGGGATGGCTGGCAGCAGTAATGTTCAGTTTAGTTTTCACTTGTTCATTTATTTCCTTGACTCAACTGGCTATGATTGGCCCCGGCTCCCCCTGGCGAGCGTCTGCTCCCCCTCCTCTCTCTCGTATCTGTGGTAATAGAGTTGGGCAGGAATGGATTCAGCAGTCAGGGTGAATTTCAGGAGTTAATGACTATCCAGATCTGCCTGATGCACATCCACCTGCCCCCTCCCTTTCTCTCTCTCTCTCCCTCCCTCCCCTCCCCCTCAATCTCAGCCACTGTTTGTGCATTTAACTAGTATAGTTTTAATGTGGATTTTACAGTTCAGTGTTTTATTTCTGATTTTAGAATAGAATAGAATAGAATAGAATAGAATGCCTTTATTGTCACTATACACATATACAATTTGCATTATAAACATGTACAATGAGATTAAGAGCATCTCCCTAGTCAGTGCAACATTTAGTAAGGAAAAATACTATAAAGTGTCAAGTACAATAGAAATATCTTTAGTAATAGTGCAAAGAAGAGAGGGGGGAGGTAGGTGGGGTGGCAGTTCTGTTTAAGAGCTAGACAATGTATAATGTTAAAATCACAATTGCACAGCAATCATAGTTTTTTCACCTATAAGGTTATTGTCCATGTAAAGTGAAATAAAGTGAGTATATTGCATATGTTGATGTCACACAGGGTGATGCTTAGGTCCGGTTAAGTGTAGATTAAGCCAGTCCCTGTGTGCGCCTGTTAGAGTTTAGGGTAGTGATGGCTTCTGGGAAAAAACTGTTCTTGAGTCTGTTTGTCCTCATTCTGATGCACCTATAGCGCCTTCCTGAGGGCAACAGTTCAAACAGTCCAGAAGCCGGGTGAGAGCTGTCCCTGATGATGTTCGCGGCTCTGCTCAGGCAACGAGAGGTGTAAATGTCCAGTAGGGAGGGGAGAGGGCAGCCGATGATCTTCTGTGCTGCTCTGACCACCCTCTGGAGTCTCTTCCTGTCTGCCATGGTGCAGCTACCGTACCATACTGTGATGCAGTATGTCAGCAGGCTCTCGATGGACGCACGGTAGAAGGTCAGCAACAGGCTGGAGTCCAGATTGTGCTTCCTGAGGACTCGCAGGAAGTGTAGTCTGTGCTGGGCCTTCTTGGTGACCACTGTGATGTTCTCCGTCCATGAGATGTCATCCGAGATGACGACGCCGAGAAAACGGAAAGTGTGGACCCTCTCCACACACTCACCGTTGATGTAAAGGGGTGCTAGGTCGGTGCTGCGCCTCCTGAAGTCGACGATGATCTCCTTGGTCTTCTTGGTGTTCAGAACAAGGTTATTCTCTGAACACCAGGTAGTCAGCTTCAGGATTTCCGCTCTGTAGGCTGTTTCATCACCCTTTGAGATGAGTCCGACCACAGTGGTGTCATCAGCAAACTTCACAATGAGGTTGCTGTTGTGGTGCGGCCTGCAGTCATGGGTGTAGAGACAGTACAGGAGAGGGCTCAGCACACAGCCCTGTGGGGAGCCTGTGCTCAGTGTGCGAGTGGAGGATAGGTGGGGGCCAAGTCTCACAGTCTGGGGCCTGTTTGTCAAGAAGTCTTTAATCCAGGCGCATGTGAGAGAGGGGAAGCCAAGAGTGTCCAGTTTATTGATAAGTGTGTCTGGAATGATTGTGTTGAATGCTGAGCTGTAGTCCACGAAGAGCATTCGTACATAGCTCTGCTGCTGCTCCAGGTGGTTCAGCACAGCATGTAAAGCTAAGGCGATGGCATCTTCAGTGGATCTGTTCTCACGATATGCAAACTGGTGAGGGTCAAAGTCTGGTGGGAGGTAGTCCGGGATGTGCCGGAGAACCAGTCTTTCAAAGCATTTCATGATTACCGGAGTGAGGGCCACAGGGCGATAATCATTGAGGCTGGTGATGGAGGAGTTCTTCGGCACTGGGATGCTTGTTGCTGATTTGAGGCAGGAGGGGATGACTGCCTGGGCCAGGGAGAGGTTAAAGATGCTTGTGAAGATGAGGGCAAGCTGGGGTGCACATGCCCTTAGCACCTTTCCAGGAATTCCGTCCGGGCCAGCGGCCTTCCTGGTGTTCACTGCTAGGAGCACCTGTCTGACATCTTGCTCCGTTACGGTGAGTGGCATGGTGCGGCAATCGGGTGGGGGTGGCGATGAGGGTTGAAGTGGTGGCAGGGCCGGAGCAGATGAGTGCTGCAGTTGTTCTGTTCCAAAGCGGGCAAAGAAGCTGTTTAGCTCCTCTGCTAGCGTCACACTCAGGTCTCCCATTGTCACATCACAGCCTCTATAGTTTGTGATGTCATGTATGCCCTGCCACATCTGTCGTGTGTTGTTGCTGGACAGATGGGACTCCAATCTCTTCTTGTGGTCCGATTTGGCTGTTGGTATTTTAAGTTACTTTAAGTGAATACTGTTGGTATTTTAAGTGACTTTAAGTAAATCAAAGATAGAGAAAGACAGAAAGAGCAACACACAACTTGGACTTGTGTTATTAAAAACAGGTTATTAAAAGGACTTGTAAGGATTTAAAGAAGATGCTCAGCTCCAGAGTTAACAGAAATAAAACTCTCTCTGACTCTGGCTTATAGAGGAACGGTTTATAAACACGGTTATTGTGTCTATCAATGCTGCTCGCTCTGTGTTCATGTGTTAGGGTTAGTGAATTTACTCCTAATTAATCCTATCAAATCTCTTGAATCTACGGTTCCGTCAGACAGTAACTTTGCAGACGTGTCATGCACATGCAAATCACTAACAAATCAGTGATTAACGGGGGAGGGCTTACAAAGTAAAAAATCTCAGATCATTTTCAGAATAAGCCCAGGTGAGAAAATGAGGAGATCGAATGTGATTTAAATAAAAAATAGAGTCTTTATAAGTAAAAGAACCGCATCTCACAAACAATTAGACCAACGTGAACAACATATTAATGAAAATAACACAATGTCACTGAAACTTTAAGACTCGTATTTCCAAAAAAACTAAACTCACGGTGCACTGCTTTAGTTTAACAGCACAAGAGCACTGGGGGACATACTGAACTCACGTGAAAGTGAACTCTGTGCATCTGCAAGAGATTTAGTTTCTGCAGAGAGAGAGAGAGAGAGAGAGAAATTGCCAAAAAGTATCCAAAACTAGCATGATTGGCTTAAAATTAGGTGACATATACTAGCAGCCAATCAAACTCAAGCATTCTCAGAATCTAGTGACAGTTCAAATGCAACGTAGTAAACAAAGTTAGCTAAGCAACTAAAAGGGAACTTGGATAATAAACTCTGGATTTCAGGATTACCTTCAGTCTGCAGACATAAGTCTTTGTAGTATTTATTTCACTCATCCCGCACTCAAGAGAGGCAAGAGAGCCTAGAAATCAAGCTTTTTCTGGTAGAATCCCCTTTGATGAGTATAAACAAAACCAGCCCCAGTGTTCTCAGTCCCAAGAAACAACCCTGAATTTACTGGAGGAGTTTTTTTTTACTGTCTCCATTTTACATACACATGTTTTTGTGGAATGAACAGTTTATTTTTTTGCTCTTGGATAATTTTTCTGGCTCATCTCGGGCAATGGCAGCACAACATTGCAGCTTGTTGCCATGTTAGGCTGTATATGTCACAAAATTTTAAATCCTGGGTGGAACTTTCTCTAAATTTTTAATACATTTTTATGGTCTTTGCACTAACGAATGTTTTTAATGTAATTCATTCACAATACAACATTACAGGAAACAATAAAATCTCAGGAATTTTCTTCATCACATAAGTGAGGATTTTCCCGAGAACGGACATCCTCTATTTACTTTATTCACTCCTGAGATGATTTTTCAGAGCTATCACAAAGTAGCTTTTTGGCAGGTGAAATCAAAAAACCTCACTGGTGTGCTGGTGAAGGACCCAGCTGAACCTCTCAGACACGCAGTGAGAGGAGTTCTGGGGTCGATCGGGTTTCTGAAGAGGTGAGGAAAGAGAAACCTCACTGGTGTGCTGGTGAAACACCCAGCTGAACCTCTCAGACACACAGAGAGAGGAGTTCTGGGGTCGATCGGGTTTCTGAAGAGGTGAGGAAAGAGAAACCTCACTGGTGTGCTGGTGAAGGACCCAGCTGAACCTCTCAGACACGCAGAGAGAGGAGTTCTGGGGTCGATTGGGTCTCTGAACAGGTGAGAAAAGAGAAACCTCACTGGTGTGCTGGTGATTGAGTCACCAAGATTGATCCTGGTGGGGACTCCTTATACCTGATGCTGTGAAGGCGTTATTAATTGTTGCCAGGCCACTCATTGAGATGTGTGGATGGGTATCTGAAGAGACCATGTAAGCGCAAGAAGAGTTTAAGAACAGCTAACTACAATCAATCTCAGACTGATATTTGCAGATTACTTTAGCTTTAACTAGTCTTGTTACTGAAAATGAAAGCAATGTTTTGTTTAAGATATTGAGGTGGTTTTGAGAACTCGCTCTCTCATCTCTCATTTAACCAGTTCACACCCGCCAAGGCCGTGATTCTCCTGAAATAAAGAGAAATATCACCCAGTCGAAACAGAATTAACCTTCTGTGTGACGGAAACATGGCTGAGTGTGGTTAGAAAGGTTAATGTTTCCGCTGTGCGACGCGTTATTGACGGATTGACTCCGGAGCTTGAGTTGGTTAAATTAGCATAATAATTACCATTAAGAGGTTAGTGGCATAGACGTGCTGGGTACAGTTATTACCATCATTACCTTCTCTTATTCTCATCTCTACAGCAGCGGAGCACTTATGGGCCTCTGATTCTCTCGCTTGAGGAGGAATGTTTTTCTAACTCTCAAACGATTTCAACAACTGTTATGTTCTAGCTCCTCAGCAGCACAAGAAATACAAGTTTAACTAAAGAGAGAGAGAGAGAGAGAGAGAGAGAGAGAAAGAGAGTGGGGGGGAAGAGAAAGAAAGTTGGAGGAGGGGGCGGAAGGGAGAAATTGAACATGATCACTAAACATCAGAACGGTTACTCTAAAACATGAGCTCAGAGAGGATCAATAACTCAAACAGAGCATTCTCAGATCCCTGCGCTGTTGTCAAAACCAGATCAATCTGCTTGTAAAGCGTCTTAAAAGATTCCTTTAAATCTCCCTCGGGTCTTCCTAAAGAAGCGTTTGAACTCGAGGGGTGTTTTAACAGCCTTTTAAACGTGTGAGAAATGTTCTTCGCTCGTAAGTTTAACAGGACACTCTTAGTGCTCTCTCTCTCTTTTTCGCTCTCTCTATGTATTTATATATATATATATATCTCAGGTCTCTCTCTCTCTCTCACTCTCTCTCTTAGGTCTCTCTTTCTGCTCGGAGGCGCTGCTGGTATTCTGTCCCTCACCGCAGCATCTGCTCCTGACGGCTCTCTGACTTCTTTCAGAGCGAGCTCTCGACTCCAGCAGCTGTTTAACACTTTAATGCTGCAGCTCAGTTAGGTTCCGTAATTGAGCGTGTAATCACTGGATCTGATTCTCCTCCACAACACCGAGAGAGGAGGGGGGGCAGAGAGAGAGACAAAAGAGAAAGATAGGGGTGAAGAGATAGAGGGGGGATAGAGAGACGAGGAAGAGGGAAAGAGGATGAGGAAAGAGAGAGGGTGAGTTGCAGGGGAGAGAGGAGAAAGAGAGTGGAGTGGAGTGTCTCATTTGTTGAGTGACTTTAAGTAACAGAATGAAGAGAAGTGCCTAATTGTATGAATTCAGTAATTTTAAATGCCTAATTCTATTAATTGAATTTAATTCCTGTGTGCCTAATTTTTAGCACACCGGAGCAGCTTGTGAGAGACCAAGACGAGTTCTCCAAGGTACTTGCCTTCTCCCAGAGCATTTTGACTTAATTTGATTTGAGTATTTTGCTGAGGACTTTTATTTTGTACTCTCTCACTGTCATCATGTAAGTTGCATGTGCTTCAGCAGAGTTATGAATCTATGTGAAGATCAGGAGAAACTGATTCATGCTTTCATCTCCAGCAGGCTGGACTACTATAACACTCTCCTAACCGGTCTTCCTAAAAAGACCATCAAACAGCTACAGCTCGTTCAAAAGGCAACGGCTCGAATTCTAAACAAAATTAGAACGTCAGAACACATTTCTCCAGTTCTTAAGTCTCTACACTGGCTGCTGGTCTCCTTCAGAATAGATTTTAAAGTTCTGCAGCTCATATATAAGCCCAAACATAACTTAGCACCTAAATACCTAATAGACATTATCAGTGAATACACACCAAACAGGGAACTGAGATCCCTCAGATCAAATAAATTAGATCTACCCCAAGTTAATTACAAACAGGGAAAGACTCCTTTAGTTAGCCTGTGGCCCACAGATGGAACAAGATTCCAGAGGAGATCAGGGGTGCCAACACTTTAGTCACATTTAAATCCAGGCTAAAGACTCACCTGTTTAGTTGGACTGAGCACCAATGTCTGAACGACTATTTTATCTTAGCACTCACTTCTTAATCTGTCTAAACTTCTTAATTTTCAGTTTTATTTAAATTTGACTCGTTTTAATCTTGCTATTATTAAATGTACTTTCTTTTTTCATTCTTTGTTTCCAATAAATCACATTAAATTACCCTGTGTATGAAATGTGCAATACAAATCAACTTTATTAAAATAAATAACCAAATAAACCTTGCCTTGTCTTGAAAGCGTCTCATGTAGGCTGGTCTCCTGTAGGCTGGTCTCCTGTAGGCTGTCTCCTGTAGGCTGTCTCATGTAGACTCTTCTCCTGTAGGCTCGTCTCCTGTAGGCTGTTTCCTTTTGGCTTCTCTCCTGAAGGCTCATCTCCTTTAGGCTCATCTCCTGTAGGCTTGTCTTCTGTAGGCTCGTCTCCTGTAGGCTCGTCTCCTGTAGGCTCGTCTCCTGTAGGCTTGTCTTCTGTAGGCTTGTCTTCTGTTGGCTCCTCTCCTGAATGCTTGTCTCCTGTAGGCTCGTCTCCTGTAGGCTTGTCTTCTGTAGACTCGTCTCCTGTAGGCTCATCTCATGTAGGCTCGTCTCCTGTAGGCTCGTCTCCTGTTGGCTTATCATCTGTAGGCTCATCTCATGTAGTCTCTTCTCCTGTAGGCTAATCTCATGTAGGCTCGTATCCTGTTGGCTCCTCTCCTGAAGGCATGTCTCCTGTAGGCTCGTCTGCTGTTAGCTCCTCACCTGAAGGCTGGTCTGCAATTGGCTCCTCACCTGAAGGCTCGTCTGCAGTTGGCTCGTCTCCTGTAGGCTCGTCTGCTGTTGCCTCCTCTCCTGAAGGCTCGTCTCCTGTAGGTTTGTCTTCTGTACGCTCATCTCCAGTAGGCTCCTCTCTATAAGGTTCTTCTCCATAAGGCTCATCTCCATAAGGCTCATCTCCTGTAGACTCGTCTCCTGTTGGCTCATCTTTTGTTTGCTCATCTCATGTAGGCTCGTCTCCTGTAGGCTTGTCTCCTGTAGGCTCATTTCCTGTAGGCTCATCTCCTGTAGGCTGTTTCCTTTTGGCTTCTCTCCTGAAGGCTCATCTCCTTTAGGCTCATCTCCTGTAGGCTTGTCTTCTGTAGGCTCGTCTCCTGTAGGCTCGTCTCCTGTAGGCTTGTCTTCTGTAGGCTTGTCTTCTGTTGGCTCCTCTCCTGAATGCTTGTCTCCTGTAGGCTCGTCTCCTGTAGGCTTGTCTTCTGTAGACTCGTCTCCTGTAGGCTCATCTCATGTAGGCTCGTCTCCTGTAGGCTCGTCTCCTGTTGGCTTATCATCTGTAGGCTCATCTCATGTAGTCTCTTCTCCTGTAGGCTCATCTCATGTAGGCTCGTATCCTGTTGGCTCCTCTCCTGAAGGCATGTCTCCTGTAGGCTCGTCTGCTGTTAGCTCCTCACCTGAAGGCTGGTCTGCAATTGGCTCCTCACCTGAAGGCTCGTCTGCAGTTGGCTCGTCTCCTGTAGGCTCGTCTGCTGTTGCCTCCTCTCCTGAAGGCTCGTCTCCTGTAGGTTTGTCTTCTGTACGCTCATCTCCAGTAGGCTCCTCTCTATAAGGTTCTTCTCCATAAGGCTCATCTCCATAAGGCTCATCTCCTGTAGACTCGTCTCCTGTTGGCTCATCTTTTGTTTGCTCATCTCATGTAGGCTCGTCTCCTGTAGGCTTGTCTCCTGTAGGCTCATTTCCTGTAGGCTCATCTCCTGTAGGCTTATCTTCTGTAGGCTCATCTCATGTAGTCTCTTCTCCTGTAAGCTCATCTCCTGTAGGCTCATCTCATGTAGGCTCATCTCATGTAGGCTCATATCCTGTTGGCTCCTCACCTGAAGGCTCTTCTGCAATTGGCTCCTCACCTGAAGGCTTGTCTGCAATTGGCTCCTCACCTGAAGGCTAGTCTGCAATTGGCTCCTCACCTGAAGGCTCGTCTGCAGTTCGCTCCTCTCTTTTAGGCTTATCTGCTGTTGCCTCCTCTCCATAAGGCTCATCTCCCGTAGGCTCGTCTCCTGTAGGCCGTCTCCTGTAAGCTCGTCTCCTATAGGCGCGTCTCCTGTAGGCTCGTCTCCTGTAGGCTCGTCTCCTGTTGGCTCATCTTTTGTTGGCTCGTCTCATGTAGGCTCGTCTCCTGTAGGCTCGTCACATGTAGGCTTGTCTCCTGAATGCTCGTCTCATGTATGCTCATCTTCTATAGGCTCGTCTCCTGTAGGCTCATATCCTGTAGGCTCGTCACATGTAGGCTTGTCTCCTGAATGCTCGTCTCATGTATGCTCATCTTCTATAGGCTCGTATCCTGTAGGCCGTCTCCTGTAGGCTCGTGTCTTGTTGGCTCATCTTCTGTATGCTTATCTTCTGTTGGCTCCTCTCCTGAAGGCTTGTTTCCTGTAGGCTTGTCTCCTGTAGGCCATCTTCTGTAGGCTTGTCTCCTGTAGGTTCGTCTCTACCTACAGTCCCTGGACACCTCTGGAGAACATGATGTTCTCACTGGGACGCAGCACTTGTGGCATCAGTGACAGGCATGCACCAAGCAGCAATTAAGATCTTTTCAGGAGCACAGGTGTCGGAAATCTGTTATTCACTCTCCTGCACTCAGGCTATTCATTGCCATGGAAACGGGATGATGGATGCTGGGTCGCTCGGCAACATCACAAATGACAGAGCAGGAGTGAGGAGTATTCAGCGGGGTGCCTAGCATTTATTTCCTTCAATTTCAGCTCAATCCAGTACAAGTACCGCGGTCTTAGAGGCGTCCAGAGATTTATTCAGCTTTTGGACATGGCTTTTTGTGTTTAAGCGACTGTAGGCCATCTTTGTGAGACCGAGGTCAAATCCTCAAACCAAACACATCCCCAGACCAATCACGTGCCAACACTTATAGCTCCTGCTGATTGGCTACAGATGTGTTCAAGTACACAGGGGCCAGCGTTTATTAAAAATCACATACAGCACCTTTAAGTGGAGAGAGAGAGAGAGAGAGAGAGCGAATAGAGTCAGAGAGTAGAGTGAAGGAGAGAAAATAGAAAGAAATGGGAAGAGAAAGAGAGAGACAGAGAGTAAGAGAGTTGAAAAGAGAGAGAAGGGAGAGAAGAAAAATAGAGAAATGGGAAAGAGACAGGAGAGACCAGCAAACAAGAGAGGAGAGATAGAGGAAGATAGAAAAATGGGCAAGAGAGGGGAAGAGAGATGAGAAAGGGGGAAGAGAGTAAAAGTGGAGGAGAGAGAGAGAAAAAGAACAAGAAATGGAAGAGAGAGGATCGAGAGAAGAGATTGAGTGAGAGAGACGGAAGACTGAGAAGCGATGCGAGGGAGACAGAGAGAAAGGCAGAAAGGGAGCGAGGCCTGTGGAGTGACGATGAGATGCAGGGAGGCCATCAGGAGACTCTGAAGAGAGACATCAGGATTAGAGGTTAGGTGCAACAGGACACACAGAGAAAACTGTAGTTCAGGGAGACGCTCTCAATCTCATTCTCAAACTCAGCTCAGAGGAACTCGGGAGAGAATGCTCCAGACTCCAGAATGACTACTCTCAACTTTTTTATTGAATGTGATGAAAATCAGGCTCATCGTCCCCAGCGCTCTCCGGAGCTTAAACTCTCTCTGAAGAGTTCCACAGAGAACACACGCCTCTCTAACAGCCTCGTAACACTTTATCTTCATGATGAAGTCCAGCTCTGGGAGATCTTACAGTAACCTCAGCGTGTGTTCTCACTGATGAGAGACGAGGAGCTGACTATCGATTGCTGAGGCTGATCTGACTCGACGGGGCTGTCGGGTTCAGCATCTCTCTGCGCTTGAATGAGAGAGTGAGAGAGAAATGAGTGAGAGAGAAACACATCCAGTGTCTCTCGCCCGAGGAGGTGCAGGGACACACGGACTGCGTCTGAGGAGCACATGTACCAAGATCTCAAGGACGCTCCGCGGTCATCGTCTCCTCCACCATGAGGACAAGGAGTTGTGATGAAGAGCAGATGCTGGCTTATCCGTTCACATTCTACTCACTCTTCCCCTTTTAGCTTGTCGAGAGAGAAAGAGATGAAGACAAGAGAAGAGAGGAGACAGCGAGTAGAGAGAGAGAGAAAGAGGAGAGCGGGAGAGAGAGAGAGGAGAGAAAGAGTTAGAGGAGAGACAGCGATAGAGGAGAGAGAGAAGAGAGAGAGAGGAGAAAAACAGAAGAGAGAGTGAGAGAGAGAGAGAGAGACAAGAGATAGAGGCGTGAGAGATGAGAGAGAGAGAAGGAGAAGAGAGGAGAGAGGGGAGAGAGAGAGGGAGGTCATGTGATCTTTTATGGGGGATAACTGAGTTTATTGAATTAATACATCATTTTATGATATATAAATAAAATATCTATACACAAGAAATAATCTATATACAAAAACAAACCAGATTTACAAACAAATAAATATATATTTATAAAGGAACACAATCCACAAATAGGAGTGACACATACAAGTTCCTTGTGTTCTTTAACGATTGGCGGTGGGTACAGCTTAACTATCTGTGGATTGCAGACTTTCAGTGAAATATTAGAGCCAGAACTCACAAGTTCACAAATGCTGACGAGATCGAAAAATAAATCCTAGTAGGCCTTTGATTGTGAGTTTTAAATATATTAGTAGAAACTATTTAAATTTACAAACATAAATTGATTTCTCTGTGACTCTAACTTCTGTTCGTCCCTCCCTTTACGTTTACTCGTGGATAATAAAGTAGTTTGTTTTGCCGTGTGTCGCAGAAGACTGGTATCTTCAGAAAATCTGGCTCGCACTGCTGTGAAGGCTCGAGTCTCATCTCTGGAACCCTCGTGATGCTCTCTCTACGCTCATTTAAAACGTCACACTCTTCAAGACTGCAGCCAAATCTGGATTATTTATTTTTGGTGCTCTCATAACTAACCACACACGCCTGCTATCTCTTGTCTGTGTGAACAAAATGTGGAGAAGAGGAAACTACATCCCCCGGAATGCACTGCTAACAGAAGTAAACACTGAAGTGCCTGCTCACGGGATTGCTTGAGGCTTTGTGGGCGTAAATATCTGATCAGAGACAGCTTTATTGGTATTAAACAATATTAAGATAATTATTGAGATGGAAAAGGTCACATACATTTACATTTATGCATTTAGCAGACGCTTTTGTCCGAAGGGACTTTATATAGAGAGAGACAACATGAGATCTCTCTCAGCTCGCTCGTTCGTAGTAGAAGAACTTTTAACTCTAGTTTAAGAAATGCACTCCGCAATGGAAGCATCTAAGGATTCATGAGAATCTCAGTTCGGAGAGATATGAAGCGGCCTAAACACATTTAAGCAGGTTTTTGGAATGCTGCTAGCAAACCGTGACACCTCATAGCACTATGTGTGGCAGCTGGGTCATCCTCTTTCTCTGCTTAAATCATGTGTTAATGGGGCTGCAGCTCCCCCAGACATGTGATCAAAAGAGCCAATCCCATTGATCGACACTGATGCATCACCATGCAAACAACCAACAACTTTTCAGAGAGGAAATTTGACATTTTCAGTGTAAATGCTTGAGTAGGTGCCCTTTAAATGTTTATGGACACATAAACGCAGAGTCTTATTAACACCATAAATAGCTAAACACCTTGGGAGGAAACATTAAAAGAAGCCTAGCTGCAATGAACACTGTCGAATTGTAGGCTGTAGAAAAAAAAATTTAATAGTACGTGTACTACGATATTCTCCTGGAGAATATTTATTCAGCTTCAAATTAGTCTCAAGGTCTTCCTAAAACAGTTTCAGCACAAGAGCATCTTCTCCGGAGACTCGTTTCTGTGAGGAACTGTGTTTGGGTTGAGCTTGATGGCGTAACAGTCAGATAAATGTGAGCTGGCTGTTCAGACTGAGGACACACGGCTGAACATCAGATCTGTCTCTGATTCAGGAGCTCGGATGAAAGAGACCTGAAAAATCAGATACAGCTCACATTCGGGGGAAGAATCAGATTTGGGTCGTTTTGGGCTGCGACGTAGCCTCTGAACGTAGCCTGTATTATAAGACGCACACAGACTGGATCCTCCTCCCTGCCTCTGCAGCGAGCCAGGATGGCTCTGTGTGCGCACCAGACTCAGGGACCGCTGAAGATGTTGTGTACATGCATCACGCCCCAAACAAGCCTACCCCCTGAACGTTTAATTACCTCCATCCATCAGCGTTGGAGCGCTAGACTGGAAATGGCTGCATTCAGAGAGAGCGCAGCAGTCTGAGAATAAATGAAGAGGTGAGAACCTTGGCCAGCGGTAAACTGTATTAATCACCGCGAGGCTTGAGCACTGATCAGATCCATGAAGACATCAACCGTTCTGCAGGGGACAGGTCCCTCCAGATCCGCTCGCTGTCACATCTCTTTAGCAGAGGATACTTCACATCCGGAGAGCACATTTGTCAACAGGAAAAAGAAAAAGCACCTGATCAGAGGTTTAAGAGGTTTTGATTCAGGATTTAGATCAGCTTTTATTACAGTCAGCGGCCATGTGACCCGAGTTACACTGTGACATCACAGACGGACACTCCCCTGGTAAAGACTAGCACTAGCCACTTAACAGCCGCTGACAAGCCTGCAGAGCATTCCAGCGATCATCAATGATGCGAGACGTAAACTTGAAACTAAATACCAAATACAATAGCTGGACTGCCGAACCACTGAACAGGGACTGGGTGCTGTTATTCTTTAAGATGAACACTCTTGTGATAAAAGCTATAAAACAGAGCAGATGTCAGCGAGGAGATGCTCAGTGCAACAGGCTATGTAGAAACTCAATCGCTGGACTGTCAAACCGCTGAACATCTTCAGTAACAGGAGATTCAGGTACTGGGAGATATTATTCCCTGCAGTCCGGAGCACTGAGCTCTCTTCTGAGAGACTACCAGACACGAGCCACATGCTCTGTTTGTTTATTTCTGGTTTGCTGTGAGTGCTAGAGCAGAGCACTCACAGAGCACCGGAGAGGAGACCTCAAGTCTGGAGTGCGTATGTGTGTGCTCACGCTGAACACTCTCATGCTAAAAACAAGCTAACATGACTAAAAAATGGAGTGTATATCAACAAGGAGATGCTCAGTGCAGCAGGCTCTGGAGGAATTTATCATCAAACATCTTCAATCACTGAAGATTCAGGGACTGGGTGCTGTTATTGTCTGCAGTTGGAGCACCAAGCTCTCTTAGAGGAGTCAAAAGCCTTTTTCTCTGATGGAAAATCTACATAATTAGATTAAATAAATACATTATTAAATTAAAGAAAGGCGTCACGGTGGCGCAGTGGGTAGCACAGTCGTCTCACAGCAAGAAGGTCGCTGGTTCTAGGCTCGGCTGGGACAGGTGGCATTTCTGTGTGGAGTTTGCATGTTCTCCCCGTGATCGCGTGGGTTTTCTCCGGGTGCTCCGGTTTCCCCACAAGTCCAAAGACATGCGGAATAAGTGAATTGAATAAGTACAATTGCCCATAGTGTTAAAGTGTGAATGTGTGTGTGAATGTTTCCCAGCGATGGGTTGCGGCAGGGAAGGGCATCCGCTGCGTAAAAGATATGCCAGTGAGTTGGCGGTTCATTCCGCTGTGGCGACCCCGAAAGGGAAGAAAGCTGACATGAAGATGAATGAATGAAAAAATTAAAGAAGTAAATTTAAATAGTACAGACACTGTTAATAGTAACATAAGATCATCAAAGCAACTAAAAACAAGAAAACAAAAGCAAATTTATATAATAAAAAATGTAAATCAAACATTTAAATGAATACTATGCAAAAAGTAAAATCTTAACAAGATAAAAGATCTTAAACCAAGCCAGTATTTCCTTGTTTTCTGCCTGAAGACAGGTTTTACTAATAATTATTCAAAGATATTTCTCCTTATCAGATATTAATCCTCCTCAGAGATGTCCTCCTAGTTTTTGTGCGATTTGATGAGATCTGTTGGTGTTCTAAAGCATTTTTCCCAATCATAACGAGTATAACAGCTTTCAAAAAGCAACTGAAAACTCATCTCTTCAGGGAACACCTACTATAAAAAAAAATTTTTTTCCTCCTCTGTCTTTATCTTCTTCCTCTACTCCCTCACTGCTTTGTTTTATTGATCAGTTGATACAATCTCTATTATAACAAGCTGAGATAGACTTTGACTTTGTAATAGACTGCATATTGTCTCTCCCCTAATGTAAGTCGCTTTGGACAAAAGCGTCTGCCAAATGCATAAATGTAAAATGTAAATGTAAATGAGTATAAAACTACATTTTTTTATTAAAATCTCTTATTTTAAGCATTTAATTATCATCTGTGAGAGCAGGAACTCATCGTGTTATTCTCAATAACTCAGAACAAAGGTTTCCCGTATTCAGAATTTATTCGAAATGTTCTGGGGTATAACAAGTTATTTTTAAACAATTTTCTTAGAATTTAAAGGTATTTTCTTGTTTTAATCTGCATGCATTTTTATTTAAAGACTAACTGTAATTATCTGTGTGCGGTTCATTTATCTTCATGTCGGCTTTTTTCCCTTTCGGGGTCGCCACAGCGGAATGAACCGGCAACTCTCTGGCATATGTTTTACGTGGCGGATGCCCTTCCAGCCGCAACCCATTGCTGGGAAACATTCACACACTCATTCATACTTTAACACTATGGACCATCGTTCTTACTCAATTCACTTATACTGCATGTCTTTGGACTTGTGGGGAAACCGGAGCACCCGGAGAAAACCCACGCGATCACGGGGAGAACATGCCACCTGCCCCAGCCGAGCCTAGAACCAGACGACCGTGCTACCCACTGCGCCACCGTGACGCCTGTGTGCGGTTCCTTATTTTAAAGCATTTTCTTAAGAAAACTACATGGTTTTGACAATCTACAGTTTTACTTTAGTTGTAGAGAAAGTACTCCTGGTTTTATGATCCCTTTAAAGGCTTGTGAAGCCTCTTTAGTTAACCCATTAACCCATTGATGTGGGCCTGGCCAGCCATTAGAGAGATTGCAGGCACATCCAGTTTAATTTCAGACGCTAAAGTCAGAAATCTTGAGGAAAATAAGCAAACAGCGAAATATTCCCAAATCATGTTCCTTGTGTCTCTCCGATGTTTTGTGACTCCTTAATCAGTTATATTCTGAGCTATAATCGTGGAATCAGAGTCTCGTGCGTCTCGTCGGGAGATCTTGAGGACAGGAAATGAAGCGTGGAGGGCTGTTCGAGCAGAGGAGAAAGAGGAGAGCGTTTGAGAGGAATGAATGGCTGCCGGCCGCAGTCCTCACACGTCTCTGTCTGAGAAAGGTTAACATGATTGGACCTGACACTCTCCGCTGGCAGCTCTACTCATTTGCTCCAGAAACTGCTCAGAGAGAGAGACAGAGAAGGGGGGGGGGGGGTGAAGAGGGAGAGAGAGGGAAAGAGGGAGGGGGAAAACAAGAGAGGGGGGAGAAAGAGACAAAGATATGGGAGGGAGAGGAGAAATGGAAAGAAAAAGAGGGAGAGGGAGAGGTAAATGAAAATAGAAAGATGAAGATGGAAATAGAACGAGAGAAAGGGAAGGGAGAGATGGGAGGGAGGAGAGAAAATGAGAGATGGAAAGAAAACGAGGAGGGAGACTAGAGAAATAGAGGAGAGAATGAAACAAAGAAGAGATGGAAAGAGAGAGGGAGAAGAGAGAGAGAGAGAAAGAGCAGTGAAACGTGACTCCTGCAGAAGATTCTCCTGGATAGTGCTCCCCGTGTTCCTCCTCAGCTCAGAAATATGTTTCCTTCTCAAGCAGAAGTTTGTGACGTGGTTAAAGTTTGGATTAAATTCTGTCCTCCTGAAGGAAACCCAGCGTGACCAGAGGACCTTGACTTTGCTTCTTTAGTACGTGGTGGATCCTCTCTCAGCTCACACCTTCAACTAATCCTGACTCAATTAAACAGCGCTAATGATCAGAGTTTAGGAAGCTGCCAGGGGCCCTTCAGAGGAGGTGCACTGCGCTAGCTACAGTCCTTATCCTCTTAGTCTGCTGGGGAGCAATCTGCAAGAGATTAATGATGCTTCACACTCGCGCAGAAGAGGTCTGAGCCGGCGTTGGAGGCGTCCGGAGATTAGCTGATGATCTACCAACAACAAGCAAGTCAAGAACTATTTTTAGGAGCAGAGTTTTAGGTTTGCGTTTCTTTTAAAGACTCGTAACAATCATATTTGATCTCACAGAGTCTTTTCTGATCTCTCTCCAGCTCAGAGTGTCTCTGGACATTTGGCTGGTGCTCGCTCCTGCTGTTAATCTGTTCATTTAGACTTTTTCGTGAATAAGAAGAGCACGGCGGAAGAGTCTTAGGCATGGAGAGAAAATAATGAGAATGACTAATAAACACATAGGTAAGAAAACGCGGCATAACTAGAGGTTGGGTGGAGAAATCCAGGATGCACAGTGTCCAAACGGGGAGACAAAGGCAGATTCAGGCCCCCCGAGAGCCAGGAGGGTGCTGCATCCCTGCTTGTGTCTGGCTGGAGCAGCAGGGAGTGGCCCCTCTCCAGCCACACTGATTGCAGGAGCAGCGTTTCCAGAGTGATGAAAATCATCAGGGCTTCCTCTCTTATCTGAAGCATTTGACGGTGCAGTGGAGCCTTTTCTCTAATCCTGCTTTCCTTGGAAACTGAATCCAGACGTTAACACCCATCACGTTTTTTTATGTCATGAAACACATCACACATTTTGATAGAATACTTTATTTTTTTCCTAAGTGGAAAATAATGTATTGGCGATCAAACTATAATCAAAGCTACATACACAATACAGACAACAAAAATAGGTTTAGCATCTCTACGATCACATTTCAAGAATATGTGTACTGTGAAATCTGCATTTATCTACACAGCGCCCTCTGTCTGCTGCATGATGTCTGTGCATGTGACATCAGTGACCTACAGTCTGCAAGCGAGGACATTCTCCATCTGCCACCGTCAACTCGAAGAGCTGCAAACTCTCGTATCAGCCTCTTCAACATCTCACGAGACACACTCCTTTTAGATTTATTTCCATCATATCAGTAATGGGAAAACGCTGCTAAAATGTAACTAAAAAGATAACTCAGATGTAACTAAAATGTAACTCAGATGTAATTAAGATGTAACTAAAATGTAACCCAGATATAACGAAAATGTAACTCAGATGTAACTAAAATGTCACTCAGATGTAATTAAAATGTAACTCAGATTTAGCCCAAGTGTAACTCAGATATGACTAAAATGTAACTCAGATGTAACCCAGGAGTAACTCAGATATAAATATAATAAAACTCAGATATAACTCAAATGTAACTCAGATGTAACCCAGGTGTAACTCATATGTAACCCACCAGGCTTCCTGAAATTCCACTAATGGCGTCATACACACTTCGCCGATAGTTTCCATAGCGGGGTCGCGAACTAGCGGACTTAGCGGTGGGGTCCGAAGGGAACCTATGTGGAGACCTACCGGTTCCAGCCGAGGAGGTCGCACTCGAGACTGACTCCAACATGGAAGCTGAGAGCCCTTGAACGTGCCTCTGAAACAAGAAATGCATTCGGATCTGCAATGCAAGCCTCCTGGCTATGCACATAACCTAGGGAGGGATCTGGGAACTGCAGCTCTTCTCTAGAATTCATTGTTTCTCATTTCTTCTGCGGGAGAGGTTCCAGAATTCAAGAAAGAAGCTTGCGCTGTTTATTATTTGTTTCTCTCGTTCGTGGCTTACGGAGTCATTCAGAAGTGCTCCCAGGGTTTGATTGTCCTCCCTCGACTGGCCTGTTTCTATAGCAACCAGCAGAGTGAGCGGGAAAATGGGGAGCAGATAATTTAGCACATAATGGGAAAAATGCTGTGCGTGCGCTCGAGGGTTAACCCTTTCCCAGCTGCTCTGAGGAGACGTCCTCACACTATTCATCCTGAGCCTTGCTTAACAAACAGAGTTTTTCAGTTCAGCGTTGATAGATGCTCAAAAAAAACCAGCGCACAGACTCACATCCTCTGTACTAGAGGTGTTTCAGTTTCATTGTCCTCTCTGGGATGCCTGTGCTAGCTTCTTCTGGAGACAGTCCTAGCACGCTAGTCTCGCTGTTTGTGTTTGTTGAAGTCAAACTGGAGTATCCGAGGTCATTCGGTGTGTTTGGAGCCTGCGGAACTGGAGGAGAGCAGGCATTGGATTTCGTGAGAAGAGTGTACGAGCGTGTGAGTGTTCACGGGTCAGAGGCAGCGTCGCTGGAGGGGCTCGCTGGCTCTGGTTTAGAAATGGCCGCTCGCTCTTTCTTCAGCTCTATTTTTATCCCAGCTCAAACCCTCACACAATAGAAGACATTTCTGATTGATGGAGCGAAAGGCACAGTTCACCTGAATATTACAGTCCTGTCATAATTTCCTCTCCGTTTCCTCTCTCATTTGATCCAGATGAATTCGTTTTTGCTCTCAGTTGAGCTCAAACTCAGAGCAGCGTCTAGCGGTCAGTGGATGAATTACAGCTTCAATCTCTTTTGCAGCAGCCTCTAGTGATCAGTGAATAAACTACAGCTTCTGTCTCTTTCAAAGCAGCCTCTAGCGGTCAGTGGACGAGTTACAGCTTCAGTTTCTTTCGGAGCACCCTCTAGTGGTCAGTGGGTGAATCACAGTTTTGGTCTCCATCAGAGCAGTCTCCAGTGGTCAGTGGATGATATTCAGCTTAATGTTAAATGCTTATTAATTTTAGAGGTCAGTTAATTGCATGAGGGTCTTTGAATTTTGAAAAAGAAATGTAATTTTTCTCCTTTTCTGCCTTTTAACCTGTCTCTCAACTAAGAAAGAAACATAAATGACAAAGCAACGGGTTTGGGTTGAGCTGTCCCTTTAAAACCAATTCTTCTCAGATAATCTCTTTATTCCCAGCATGGAGAGATGAAAGCCTTTCTCCTCTCCGTCTGTGACATCCTCAGTGTTTGATTTCACATTAGAGCCGCTCTCACAGTGAGCCCTCCACGTGCCACAAAATCTGAAACACCTCCTGCATTACGGAGAGAGAAGAGAGAGAGGAAAGGTGTAGAGAGAGTAGGGAGAGAAAGAGAGGAGAGAGAAGAGAGAGAGGAGAGAGGAGAGAGGAAAAGGGAGAGAATGGATGAAAGGGAGAGGTAGAGAACAAAGAAAAGAAAGAGGAAATAGAGAGAGGGGTAGGAGAGAGAGAGGAGAGAGATTAAAGAGAGAGGGGAGAGAGAGGAGGGAGAAAGGGAATAGAGGAGAGGGAAAGAAAGAAAATGAAGAAAAGTAAGAGGAAGGATAGAGAGATCCGTCAGAGGTCCGGAGTAAATCAATGAGAATCACACCTCTGCCACAGAGCATCAGCTCCACACAGATGCAGAAACGCCAGAGAAACGTACCTCTGAACACTAGCGCACTCGGCTTCTCTCCGTGAGGTTTGTTCACTGGGCCGCAGAGAAACCCTCAATCATCTCTGCTTAATGATTCTCAGTTTCTGTGTGACCGCTGACATCATCATTTTTTTGTTGCAAATTTCTCTCTTTTATGTTCTCATTTGCTGTTTTGCATTGCGGTACGTAACATGACTGACTCGGGCAGGAGTTTAGCCATGGCCCACACCTGGCCCAAGCTTGGCATTCATCTGGCATTTGAATATAGATTACATGAAATTAATTTGTGTTCATGTATGTTTGCATTTATTTCAGTTATCTTTGAGTTCTACCTGGAGAGATTGCTTTCCACTCACCAAACAAGTTCGGACCAGATTTGGCACTTTTCTGGCACATACTACATTGGCGTGTATCGTGGGAAAGACGCGGTCTGAGTCTGGCAAAGATGAGATTGTTTTTATTGAGGAAAAGAAGAAATGGGCTGGTCATTTAATGTAACGTTAACTCAGATAAAATTTGGGCCAGTTACGGCCCAGGTGAGGCTCATTTCTGGAAACCATTTTCGTGCTGTAATTAATTGTGGCCCTTCAGCTAAAATGTTTCCTGTTGTTTGATTGTGTCTTGTTTTTAGCTCTTGTATCTAATGTTGATCATGTTTAGAGCTATATTTATTTTTATCTTTATATCTTATTTTATATATTTTTTAATTGTTATTTTTGAACAGTAAACCTTGAACTAATCTGATGCTCTGAATATAGTGGAACATGCGGCCTGCTGAAAATATTTTTTATTCTAAAATTGCTTTTGGATCATGGGTTTAAAAAGACTTGTAAGCATTCAAAGAGAATTAAGGCTCTTTCATTCTAAAAAATAGTTGTAACCTTTTTTACTATGGAGTTTACTATATATAGAGTTTTTCGATCTGAGAAGATATGGTGGTGTCATAAGATTTGTTCAAGTGAGCTGAATCATTCACAAACTGATCGTTTGAGCATTTCTGAAATCCACTACACAGCACATCCTCAAACGTTCATTCAGCCAGAACTTTAATTAGGGGCCGTGTTTGTTCCTTAAATAATAAAGAAAGCAAGAAGAATCCCCGCCGCCCCCCAGTCACAGGTTCATTCATTATCCTTTATCGAAATCTGGATTCCTGCGCCGTCCATCCTGATCAACTCTTCATTACCTCCGGGAGAGTCCATCTGATGAGAAGAGCGATCAATATTCCCCGGGCGTCAGAGAGAATCGTTGAGGGCGATATTAACGGATCAAGCCCTGAATGAGAATAATCACCACATCTGCGATCGATGCCGGGAGCGTGCAGCTACTCACACACGCGAAGATGTGATGATGAAGCCGTTTATTTTTATTAATGATGCTTGATCTCAGAGCTGAGTCTGAGCGTCTGTCCGTGGAGGTCTGGCGTATCTCCTCGAGGGAGGTTTTAACATGAGTTCAGGTGCTCACGAGGGATTGGGCATGATCTTGGGAACATGGCAGAGAATGGCGAGGGACTTCCATTCAGTGTGCATCTCCAGGAAGAGAACGTATTTGGAGGACATCTGTTGGTATCTCATCTCACCTGGCAAAACCTGGTTTAAATACCAGAATTTTGGATGAAATTTAATGCTGATTGAGCTGCAAACCAAGAGGAACCGGGTTGATGAACATTTAAACAGTTTTTTTTATAGCGACAGCAGATGAACTGTGACCTGAGGAACATGAGCAGAAGCGATTGAGGCAGTGCTGCTAGTATCTGCCGCCATCTGGTGGAGGATAAACCTCTTCTCCTATGCATACACACGCCTTGAGAAACATTTAACGAAGAAATCGACAGTACATCTGCATTTTTTATACTTTATTACATGTAGTATAGTTAGATATATTAATAATGTTTATATTTAGAAGAGAGTTATAACATAAGCATATAAACGAACACAATTAGGTTTAAACATTAAAATTTGCTCATATTTCTATATTTTTATTTTGCTCTGATCACTCTCAATCAAACATCCTTCGCGCTCAAACGCTATCGTTGCTTTTGATTGGTCGTGCCAGGTTGAGCTCAAACTCATTAGTTGGTGTTGACCGTCAGGTGCCGCCTACAACAACACGATCCATGACAACCGCTTGTTTGCTCTCCGCGAACAGGGCAGGCTGCTCGCACTAACACGCTTTTATTTTAAGGAAAAGTTACAGAAAATAATCTAAACATGGCAACAACAATGACACAGTTCCACGCGTTCGGGCTCAGAAGAGGAGTAAAGAATAATGTGTTGTTTTTAGATGAACAGAACATCGTATTTCCGTGTGGAAACAACTGCGTTCGGTTTAACATTGACACCAAGCAGCAGAGGTTTATTCCAGGTAAGATCAGTTTTGCATGTGATGGCTTGTTTAAAAATCTTTTCCTAAAAACTGCTTTTACCAACATTGTTTAAATTACAATATTTTCAGCTAAAAAAAACGTGTTTTCCTTTTTAAAATGCATTTCATAAAATCTCGCAAGATAAAAGTTTATTTTTTATTATTTTCATTGCTTTTGCTTATTATTAAACTGCACCCATGACTTATTTCAAACCTTGATAATAATATTTACATTTAGTGAGCACCATTGTATTGAGTTTTTTTTATTACATAAAGTTGTTTAAAATTGTATATTCGCCAGTGGCCAACCGGTCACTTTCACTTCACTAAAAATGATATATAAATAGAAGGGTGCTGAAAGCCAGATTGTTCAGTTGAGAATGTGCATCTACTAATTGATGCCACAGCAAAATTGTAGCTTGTTTATCTTTTGTTGATATTGGATGCACACGTATTTCTGAATATTTTTTGTCTCCTCGGAATGCTTAATTTCAGAAGACAATGCTTCGGTTTTATGTAAATTAACCTGGTTTTGCATCCGTTATGCTTCTACAGGCTCTGAAAGAAGCCAGGGGATGCAGGCTCTGGCCATCAGCACTGACCGACGTTATCTGGCTGTGTCTGAACACGGAGAGAAAGCCTGCATCTCTGTGTTTGACCTCCAGCAGGAACAGAGCCGCAGGAGACGGGTGCTGAGCGTCGGAGAGACCCCGGTGGACGAGTTTGTCTGCGTGGCTTTTTCTCCCGACTCCAAGTTTCTGATTGGCCAGGCTGCGGGGCCAGAGTGGACTCTCTTCCTCTGGATGTGGGAGAAGAGGAAGCTGCTGGCATCTGTGAAGACGAGCGGCGAGGGTCCCATACACCATGTACGCGCGGCATGAGAGAAGCTGAAGAGGAACCGGGGAGCTAACGGTTCTCGTCTCTGTCCGATCCACAGGTCAGCTTCAACCCTCAGGACAACACACAGATCTGTGTGAGCGGTAGCGGTGTGTTCAAGATCTTCTCATACGCTGCAGAGAGTCTGAGGCAGACCAAGGTGTTCAAAACTGACTCGCACAACTTCCTGTGCCACACCTGGGTGTCCCCGGAGCAGGTGTTAGCTGGGCACAGAGAGCGGCGCACTGATGCTGTTCGAGTCTGGCCGCCTGCGCTGGGAGAGCAGCATCACTTCAGCTCTGAAGACCAAGAGGTACTGGCCCAGCTCTGGCCCAAACCACTACATTCATCATGAAGTCATAAAACACAAATGTATTGTATCTAGAAGAGTTTTTCTCCAGGTGGTCTTGAAATGTAATTAACTCATTAACAAAAATTCACGCTGATAGATACAGCATCCTGTAACACTCGTCGTTATTCATGCTGCAGGGTCTCGGAGGAGCAGGACTCTGAAGAAAGCGCCCCTGTCCGGCCACGGGTCTCCAGCATCGTCTGCTACTCTCCAACGGCTTCGTGTGCTCCGCTGGTCCTGGAACTGTGTGTTTGTTTGAGAGGACCGAGGACGAGGAGCAGTACAGGAAGAGCAAAGAAATAATGGTCAAATGAGTTCCAGCCTGTTAGGAGTGCGTGTGTGTGTGTGTGCGTGCGTGCGTGTGTGTGTGTGGGGGGGGTGTATGTGTGCGAGAGTGTGTGTGAGAGAGAGAGAGAGAGAGAGAGAGAGAGATGGGAGATGGGAGATGGCAGAGAAGGTGAAATAGAGAAGAGTAAAGGGGGATAAAAAGGGGGAGAAGGAGAGGGGGATGAAAGAGCAAGGGTAAGAGCGATAGAGGAGAGGGACGACAAGGGAGAATAGAGGAAGGGGGTGAGAAGGAGAGTAAAGCGGAGAGATAGAAAGTAAGCGGTGGTGGGAAAGAAGGGGAAGGAGTGAGGGAGAGGGAGCGAGAGAGTAGGGGCTAAAATGGAGAGGAGAGAAAGAGAAAGAGCAGAGGGAGAAAGGAGGAATGGAGGGGAAAAGAAATGAAGATGAGGGAGAGAGAGTGGAAGGGGAAAGAAAGAGGAGAGAGGAGGGGGAAGGAAGGAAAGAGGACAGAGAGAGAGGGAAAGGGAAAGAAATGAAGAGGAGAGATAGGGAGAAGGGAGAAATAAAGAGGAGTGAAGAGAGGGAAAGGAAGAAAGAGCAGTGAGAAAGAAAGAAAGAAAAAGGAAAGAGAGAGAGAGAGGCTAGCTCTTTTCAGAAGAGCTGAAAGTCAGTGTCTCCTCAGGTTCCTCCAGGAGCGTTCAGTGGCGTCGGGGATCAGCAGGAGATCAGCTGTCTGAGCCTCAGCCCCTCAGAGGAGACTCTCCTTGCTAGCTCGAGCCTTGGGCAGCTTTTCTGTGTCCATCTCTCCCTCGTGGAGCTTCACAAGGTGCTTCAGGTCTCCACTCCCAGCGCTGCAGCGTCTGCTGAGGTGTGACGCACTGGTTCCTTTCTATTTCCTGCAGGCAGGCAGCGTGGAGTTTGAGTTCCTCTCTCAGTCGTTCCATCACAGCATCATCACGGGTTTATCCACCTGCATCCGCAAGCCGCTGATCGCCACCAGCTCCCTCGACTGCTCCGTCCGCATCTGGAACTTCCAGACGCAGTGCGTAAGCTCTCCAGTTTAAGTTTAGAGACGGGAGAAGGCAAATCTAAGTGTTTAGTCGAGTCAGTCCTCCTTGCTCCAATGCACTGCAGGCTTGCTAGAGACTCAGCTACGAGTGTTTAGATCAGGGGTCCCCAATTATTTTTTTTTCCAAGGGCCAAATTCTACAAGACCAACGAAAAAGAGCGCAGAAGACCACAACCATTTAACGGTCATCCACTTTTCCTCCACCGACCTCAAATAACAACCTGCTCCATCAGGAAACGTCAAATAGACATCTAAAACAACACAAAGCAAAAAAATTAAAAATGCTTTTTACCCCTTAATCTTTTAGCATTATTCAAACAAAAGCAACATGTTTATGAACATGTTTTATGTATTACACACAGATATATTGAGAGAGAGAATAAAGGAGAGATATATAGAGGTAGGGGAGTGAGAGGAGAGAGAAAGACAGAGAAGGAGATAGGTGAAAGGGAGAGGGGAGAGAAAAAGAAAGAAAGGAGAAAGAGGAATAGAGAGAGAGGTGATAGTAGAGCGATAGACAAAAAAAAGAGAAATTTGGTGGAAAAATAAATAAAGAGAGTTTGGAAAGAGAGAGAGAGTAAATAGAATGTGTAAATAGGGAGAGTCAGAGAGGAAGCGGTAGAAAACTCAGAGAGAAGTGAAGAGAGAAAAGAGAGAGTGTATATAGCGAGAGAGAGAAAAGAGAGATGAAGGGAATAGATAACAGGAGACAAATGTGGAGGGATTATATTAACATTTAAGAGTGTGTTTTCACTCAACATATTAAATATAGTATTATATGTGGCTGTACTGTCGACTGCTGAACTCAGCATGTTTTGTTTACAGATGGCAATTTAACATAACATAAAAATCTGATATGGTCCACGCATATATGCGACGAGACAGATTTTGTTTATTTTACGGTGACGTTGGCATCTTTCCACAAACACGTTCTACAAAATCTGCTTTGTAACCCCACGCTGTATCAGCATGATTTCTCCCAAATGGAGGATTTTACGAGTTAGTAAATATCAACTTGAATAAGACTAATAAGGCAAGCTAAAAAAATCTAAAGTTGACCTTGAAAGCTTTTAATTTAAAGCAGATTGAAGAGATCAACTGTGCTTTAATAATAGCTGTCTGCAAAGTGAACAATATAAAGCGCCCTCTGTCTTTGTCTTTCTCGTCGCTCTCTCTTTCTTTCTCCTCTTTTCATTCTTATCAATCTCTTTCTCCTGTCTTTTCCATCTCCTACCTTTTCAATCTCATCTCTCCCCTATCTACACGCTATCTCTCCCTCTCCCCTGTGTCTCCTCTATGTTTTTCCTCTATATTTAAATTTTTTCTCTATATTATTCTCTTGTCTCTCTTCTGTCACCTTTATCTCTCTCTTTCCCCATCTCCTCTCTCTCTTTCTTTCTCTCACTCTCTCTTTCTCTTCTCTTCACTCCCTTTTCTCCAGACAATGTTTATCCCATTTCCCCTGTTAAAAAGCTGCTGATGGAAGGTCTTGTTCCTCCAGTGCTCTGGAGCTGTCCAAAGAGTTCCCGGAGGAGGCCTACAGTGTCGCTCTCCACCCGTCAGGACTCTACGTTCTGGTGGGCTTCTCAGACAAGCTCCGGCTCATGACTCTGCTCATGGATGACATCAAGCTGTTCAAGGAGTTCCCCATCCGCAGCTGCCGAGAGGTGAGCTCTGCTCTGATTGGGTGTGTGTGTGGGGTGCCGCTGAGCATTGTTTTCACCTTCGGATCTTTACAGTGTGCTTTCAGTCACGGAGGACACATGTTCGCTGCTGTCAACGGCAATGTGATCACCATCTTCTCGACAAGCAGTCTGGAGGACATCCGCAGCCTGAAGGGACACAACGAGAAGGTACAGTTAGTCTTCAGTAAGGGACGCTCTCCTAATATTGAGGATCGATTCAGAGCTGAATTCAGCATTTACTTGGGTTGAAGGGTTTGATCCGCTCCCGGAGAGCGTGAGGGAGAAGGTGTGCGTAGGAGTCTTTGAGGAGAAGGTTCACTGTTTGTGCTCGTGGCTCAGGTGCGGGGCATAACCTTCAGCGCTGACGACAGCCGGCTGGTGTCCTGTGGAATGGATGGAGCCGTGTACGAATGGAACACTCTCAGCGGAGCGCTGGAGACAGACAGCGTCCTGAAGAGCAGCAGCTACACCGGCGTGGCCATCTCTCCGGATGCCAAGACCTTTTTTGCTGTGGGCACAGACTGCACTCTGAGAGAGATCCATGACTGCCAGGTGAGGGATCTCATGGAGCATTTCTTTCCTTCTGAACTTCAAAGTGAGTGTTAGCTCTGTAACCCGGACCCCAAGTCTCCTGTTATCTGGTGGTTCAACCGTTCAGTGGTTAAGGTTTGGTGTGTGGAGTCAGAGCTCCTCACTTAAACTACGAGCATTTAGTGGCTAGCCTAGCAAGGGAGGTGGAGGGGTGTGTTTCTTTGCAGATGTTGTCTCTAAACTGGTGTAGCCGTCACTCAAACCAGTGTTTCTCAGATCCTGAAGGAGGTGCCTTCAGGGGCCGTGGTGTGCACCAGTGTGGCCGTGTCGCATTCAGGACGAGCCGTCTTCCTGGGGACCGCTGCAGGGACTGTGAGAGTTGTCCGCTACCCCCTCCCCATCCAGAACCAGTGGCTGGAGTACCAGGCCCACGCTGGCCCCATAACCAAGGTAACCAGGCAAGGAGTGGAGTACAGCTGTGGTTAGAATCGGTAATAACAGAAACTATTCTTCAGTTTATTTCTGCAACGGCTTCAAACTGATTGCTTTATTTGAACGTCTCTAAACATGGAAATCTTGTGTATAAGGAATGACGTCCCTAACGTTTATGCTCATGCTTTGTAAATAAATAAATAACAAATAAATATTTGTGGTACTTCTAAAGAACTTTAAAGCAGTACAGAGGTACCTCCAGATACGAATGCTTCAAGTTATGGACAATTAAAGATACGATAGGTCACGCAAAGAAACTATTGCTTCATTATACGAAAAAAAATGTAAAGATATGAAAAATAAGGACAAGAAATACATACATTTGGGCAGAAAGAGAAGACTAGGCATGATGTGACAACATTCAACGCGCCACCAAATGTTCTGCTCTCCTATTGGTCAGTTCCAGCCCTGATGTTGTGTGTTAGTGCCTAGTATCCTACTCTCCTGTTGGTCGCCTGATGCTCCATGATGTCTTCCCGGAAGCACTCTCTCTCTTCCATCACGATTTCAGTTTCGTTTTGATGTCTTAAATGAGCCATGTGATGAGAACATGACTTTTCTGATATTCCTGACATTTTGATGTGTTGTTCCTTCATCAAAAACATGCCTCAAGTAGTATTCAGATTAATTCATGCATGTTTGAATAATCCTTCATTCATTTTTTCTAAACAGAAAACGGCTGTTTTCCTTATCCCAGGCTTTCTTCCTTATCCCTGCCCAAGCCCCACCCACTGACCAATCAGATTAATCGCGAGTGCAGCCCCTCTCGACGACGCTTATGACCCAGCTTACGACAGTGTGACCCAGAAGTGTGAGAACAGCAGACTGGCGCTGCATAAACAATGCTAGAGGAGTGCGTTTTCGGATGTCCAGAGACGAACCTTTTGTTTGTATTAACAAAAAATTAGTTTATTAGTCAGAAACGGCTCGTTTTTGTGTCTGCTTCAGAGAAAACGTGGAAAGAAAGATCACTTTTGCTTGTGAGCAGCACTTCGCATTCATCTGGTTCCTCAACAAAGAATAGTCTGATAAAGGATTTATGATGAGGCTAGCGCTGTCACATGGTGCTTTTCCAACCGTCGCGTGTTTATTGATTTGGAGGTCCACACAGTAAGTTTTTTTTCACGTGTACTAGGCTTAAATACATGAATGAAATACTCTTCATATATCAAGCTGAGCAAACAATAAATGACTTTTATAACCCTATCAGGAAATCTGGTTTCAGAACATACAGAGACTCTTTCCCTCAAATCCTAAACATCCTCACTACAGGATTCAACAATCATGTGGAACACACACTACAGGGATGTTACTAACGTTACAGGCTATTGTGTAAGGCTTGCACGTGAAAACATAAAGATTGCGACCAGATCTTGTATTGGCATTTTACACAGGTACACCTATAACAAAATAAATAAACAGTACACCGACATTAGATATCATACAGTGTAAGTGAAGCCTGTCTGATTTATTTGTAAACACGCCGCTGAGGAGCTTTTTTCCTCCGGTTTCTGGTTCATTCTGTGACTCATTCTGTGACTCAGACTCTGGTTCACACATATAAGATGCTGTTACATCACGCATAACCATTGCCTGTCGATTATAATGTTTCAAAACAACAACTCCTCCAACACTTCCCCACATAACCTTATTCGAAAGATAAGGGTTATTATTTAATTTTTTCAATCTGTTTTCAACAATTTACTATTATTTATTAGATGTATATTGTGTACTTTTAAGGATTGAAGAATCCTACTTTATTTTAGTAAATTTCAATTTTTAGTGTGGTTTCTGTGTGGCTTGGAACGGATTAGGTATTTTACATGTAAAACTTGTGTCGACATATGAAAAATATAGCAAACGGATTAATTTCCTATCTTGAGGGATCACTGTAGTTGTAATTTATAAGCCTTTTATCTTTAATCTAATATTTAATGGTGTCCCGAACAGGATCTGTAAGTAATCAAATGTTTTCTTTGTCAAACTGTACTCTCTTCATGAACAATTGTTGTTCTGAGAAAGCTGCAGCTGGGTTTGTGGAATGGTTTCTCTGTTTGCAACAGATCCTGGTCACGTTTGACGAGCGCTTCCTGGTGAGCGCCGCTGAAGATGGGAGTCTCTTCATCTGGAAGATTATGGATCAAGAAGAGCAGGGCTTGAGGCGCGAAAAGGAGCTGATCTACTCTGAGGAGATGCTCCTCAGCAGATCAGATCTAGACGAGAAGGTTCTGATCAGAAGAATAGGCTCTCTTTGCTGGTTTTTTTCTGGAGATAGTTTTTTTTTCTATTCAGGCAAAAAAGTAAACCTGTTCTAAAACCGATTACTGTTTTATTTTTATTTTTTTTGAGAAAACAATCGCTAAATTGTTTTGATTTATTACATTTTTTATTTAACTCAGCTTTTTAAAACTAATTTTCAAATATTTTTTGCTTTGTTAAATATATTTGCCTTTAACAAAAAACTTATTAAACTTATTAAAAAGTAATTAATAACTAAAGGTTTTAATAGTTTTGTACAAAATATATAGTAAAAATAATATTTTAATGATTTTATTATTCTTTTTGAACATTTTCTTTTTTTTAAGAAATTCTTTTTTTTTTTTTAAAGTTTTTATGAGTTTTTGTTACATGTTTTGTTCTTTAATGGTTTCTTTTTTTGTTGCTTTTTGTTTTTCTTTTCAAACAAAACTATCTAAACTTGTTTTTAAAATTAATTGCTGTTTACATATTTCTGTAATTAATGTTCCCCATCAGTTGGTCACTACGACTTATGTCGGTGACGACTATGGGAACTCCGCTAGGAGCGCTCTACTCTCTCCACACTCTTTTTAAAACACCAAACAGCGGCTGTGCTGATGGCACTTTCTGTTTGTGAAGCTGTAGCCATACTTTGAGATACAAGCCACTGGTGAAAGATTTCACATCAGTGTTTATATTCCCCTTTAGTGGATTAAGAGATCTGGGGCCTCATGTATAAAACTTTGCGTAGATGTAATCCTTAAAGTGTGCGTACGCACATAAGGCAGAATTTGCGTATGCACAAAAGTTTTCAGATTCATAAAACCGTACGTACGCCAGAACCTGCGCAAGGTTCGCTTTATAAATCAACATTATCTGAATATTGTGCGCAGGTGCACGTGCGTATTGCTTACCCCAATCTCTTCCCGAAATAACCATATTTGGAGGTTAAGACCACCCATTTTGAATATGTATGATCACCCTGCATATTAATACCACCAATAATTCGGTTGACAAAAGCGAATTCATTCTCAGATGGTGCCTTTATTGCAACATGAGTGCAGTCAACAGCACCGATTACATTGGGAAAACCGGCGATTGCTGCAAATTGCATTTTGACGTTGGCCTGTTCAGCTTGCGTGTAAGGAAAACGGATGTATCGGGGTGCCATCCCCACTATGGCATCCCGTACATATGGCATGACACGGCTCAGGGATGACTGCGACATACCCGATCGGTCTGCCAACTCTCGCTGGAAAGTACCAGTGGCCAAGTGGCCTAATGTGGTCAATACTTGCACAGGAACACACAGCGTATGGTTTCTCCGCGAGGGTCTTTCCAATACTGGCCGTAATTCAGAACACAATTCCAGGAGGATTGGTCTTGGAAATCGAAATCGGCTCATGAGCCAATCATCATCATGAGCAAGGAAATCTTCACGGTCTCTGAAACACGCTCCCTCCGTAGAGCGTCATTAGCAAGGTCTTCTAACAGCGCTAGAGCATCCATTATGATGATAAGTTATATACGCACATACCTTTTTATAGCCCATTCATTAAAACAAATTAGTAAATTCAAAGTATTTGCATCTGGTTAAGAATGCTAATAATGATAATTCAGGTTGATACAATTTGATTTATAGGGTGATGTAATAGGATAATTTAGAAGTTTTTCATTTTAAATAGCTATTGCTATTTGGGACAGTTGGTGTCGCCAAAACACATACTCTTCTAAAAGAGTGCGTATGCACGGTCAAGAGCATCCGTACGGTGCGCACTAATTTACGCCAAGTTTATTTTTTATAAATCCCGATATGTGCGTGGAAAAATTCGTAAGCATATTTCTATGCCCATTTTGTGCGTACGCAACATTTATACATCAGGCCCCTGGGGTTTAGAGATGATTTCCTAACCCTAACCCAAACATGTTTACCAGGCAAATCTGTGGATGCGGTGGATCAATTGCATTAATGGATAGCTCGATAGCTGTATCTGTGGTTTTGGGCATAAACATACTGACGCAGCAGTCGTCGGATCAGACTGTGTAGAAGTGGACTGTTCTGTCATATAATGCTTTTCAACGCAGCTGGCGCAATCGGAGGTGTTGTAACTATGAGTTCTCATCCCCGGCGTTCAGAGAGTCGAAGCTGGGCTGCATGCGCGGTTTCTGTCTCGTGTGCTTCCCACTCCGCTTGTAAGTTTGCTATCCGCCACAGAGAGTTAACAAAACATGCGCTGCTGGCATCTTCTGATGACACCTTTGTGGTTGATAGTGCTACATCGGCTCATACACACTTTCTAGCGCAGCTGTTGACTGCAGTTGTGGTCAATCCGCCCAGGTTCAACGAAGTCTTATGTACTCTGTCTCACACACAGAGGGCCCCAGGAATGCTTGAGGTGATCGATTCCTCTTAGGCAGGGTGCAATTGAGCCAGTCCCTCTTGCCGACATGGAAAGAGGGTTACAGCCCATACTTTCTAGCGGTTATTCCGCATATGAGACCATTCCAGCATGGCTCAAGTTCCGAGTTCCGTTGCGAGCAAGGCATTAGGGCAACTGAAGGTGAACGTGGCGCCTCGTTGCTGTTTCCATCTCAGTCTTTGGAAGGACATTTGGTTCCTCCGTGTCAGTTTCCCCCTGGAGGACCTGCCAGGTGCATAGTAGTGACCACCGATGCTTCGACATGGAGTACTGTATACCGAAATCACAATCTTAGGATTGGACCGAGAAGTATGCTTCCTGGAGCACAAATCGCCTAGAGCTTGCCCGTGTCCCTAGCGGTAAATCACTTCAGGAGAATGCTGCAGGGATATTGGTCAGGATGGACAACACAGCGGTGGTGATGTATGTCAATCGACAGGGGAGGATACGCTCACACTGTTGTCAGCTCTCGGTCGCAGACCACTCCTCTGGAGTCAGCACTGGGGGCTGTCCCTAGTCAAAGTCCATACTCCCGGCAGGTCAAACCTTTCAGCAGGTACACTGTCTCGTTGGAAACCCCGGTTAGAAGAATGATGACTCCATTCACTGGCAGTCCAGCAGATCTGGGAGTGCTTGTATAGGGGAGGTAGACTTGTTCGCCGCCCCAAAGAATGCTCTGTGCCGGCTGTTCTACACTCTGTCCCAGGCTCCCCTCGGGATAGATGCACTGGCACATTGCTGGTCCAGGAAGACACGCCTATATGTGATTTCCATAGTGAGCCTCCTTGCACCCCTTCTGTGCAAGACCAGGGAGGACGAGGCAGATGTCCTAACAGTGGTACCTTATTGGCCTAATCGACCTTGTTCATAGAACTCTACTCCCCTGTGACAGTCCCTCCCTGGCCAGTCCCCTGCGGTCAGACATTCTGTCCCAGGGATGTGGGTAAAAGCACCCGTGCCCAGACCTCTGGAATTCCATATCTAGTACCTTAGGAGCAGAGAATCCCCGGTTATGCCATGTCTGTGGTCCCAAAACTGTGTCTTGTCAGAGCTTGTTATGCCAGCAAGTGGGGTTGGTTCATCGACTGGTGTCACTCTGGTCAAGTAGACCCAAGCAGCTGCACCGTTGAACTCGTGTTAAACCTTCTCCAAGAGGGTCTAGATCAAGGACTGTCACCATCCACCCTGAAGGTTATATTGCTGTCATTCTGCCTGTCATTTCAGTTGAAGGCAACACGCTGAGACGACACCAATTTATGGTCAGTTTCCTCAGAGGCCTTCCTTAATTCCTTCCTGGCATCTTCTGTTGTCCTGAAAGGACGTCAGGGTCAACCATTCGAGCCACTTGACTCAGTAGAGCTTAACTTCTGTCAACTAAGCAGTACTCCAGATCGCATTAGCCTCGATTACAGGGTGTGGGATCCGCAGGCACTCTGTCGACAAGACCTGCTTACAGTTTGGGTCTGGTGTCACTAATGTTATTATTAGCCCAGATCTGACATGTGCCCAAGGTTCCTACCATACCTTTAAAAACTCAGGTAGTGAACTTCCAAGCTCTGCCCGGAGAGGAGGCAGCACCAACACCTGGTCCCATTTTGCCCAGTCTAAGCACTGAGATTTTATGTAGAAGGCCCTGGAACAATTGAAGTTCTGGTCAGCTCTTTGTATGCTTGGAGGACAGCAGACGATAGCGAAAGCTGTTCCTTGTCTTCCCTCTAAAAAGACCTCTCCCCAGTGGTTCAAGACGCATTTTTTTGTAAGTCCCTCAATGAAACCCTACGTGTATTAAACTGCCGGAAGTTGTAAGTCCAGCCTTCGAGGTGGCAAGAACGGGGTCCCTTCAGCTCTGGGATTGATGCTCCCTTCTCTGGTATGAATCGGCATGAGAGAATTAATTGTCCGATTTCCCATTAAAAATTAATTCTATACGTAAGGCCAGGGCAGAGGAGGGCCTGCTTGCTCCGTGCCGGACTACTGATGTGCCCGGCTTCCCTGGCTGTCAGCCATTGTGGAAGGACCTAGGTTGTGGCATTTTGCAGGGTGTTCCCATAGTCGGCATCCCGAATTCCCGAATAGGGAACGAAGACTTATGTCCCTCAGCCACAACCGTAAGGTCGTGATTAAGTCTGGTTGCCTAGGGGGTGAGTATGGCTCCAGCTTCACAAACAGAAAGAGTACCACACCTGCACCTATTTTATGTGTGTGGCGTGGTCAAGTGACCTTCAGCGCGGCCGCTGATTGGCTTTTGAAAATAGTATGGAGATAGTAGAGTGCTCCTAGCGGAGGTCCCTTAGTCGTCGTCACCGACATAAGTCTCCATTCCCTATTTGGGGAACAGAGGTTACGAAAGTAACCATTACGTTTCTTATAACAGGTTTTTCTTTTTTCTGTGAAATCATTTTTAATTATCTTTTAATTATTGTAATTTGAATATTCTTTTTGCACATTTTGCCTTTTTTGTTAAATATTTAGTTTTATTAATTTCTTTTTTAAACTTTGTTTTCAATCTCTTCACCAATTTTAAGTTTTATTTAAGCAAAAAATAAACAAACTGCTAAAAAAATGCTTTTTAAAATCTCAATTATTTTTAAATATGACTTTATTAATTATATAATAATATTAATTAGCTTTCTTTTTTCCACATTTTCTATTTCTGCACATTTGGTAAGAGTTTTTATTTATTCTTCGACAGTAAGTTTGTTTTTAACTGAGATGTAGTGGTCTCCCAGAACAAGCTGATCCTGGAGCTGAGCCGGCGGGTGGAGGAGCTGGAGGAGGACAAGAGGAGCCAGCTCAGCCTGAAGGATGCTGAGAACAGGAAGAAGATCAGTGATCTCTCAGAGAGGCTCCTCCAGAAGATCAGAGCTCTGGAGGACCACCAAGAGGTGGGTCTCCGGAGATTCTGGATGAACGGAAAGCTTCCGAGTCGTTTCTAACAGTCTGATCGCAGCTCCTGAAGAGAGAGAGCGAGAGCGATAGAGCAGAGCACGCCTCTGCTCTGGAGGAGCTCCGCAGGAAGCAGCAGAAGGAGCTGGAGGACAGTGGTGAGTTCTCCTATGTCTCTCTGTCTGAGAAAGCAGCTTCAGAGTAGAAGAGATAGAAACTCAGTGAGCTCTGACGCTCTCCTTGGGGCTCCAAGAGCTGTGAGGATGAGGAATCCTTAAAAACAAGTTTTGGCAAAACAACTTTTTAAAATAATAATAACTTACAAACTTTACATAAACAAAGTCAAATGCAGAAAATGTGTTTATTGTTTAAATATTTGACCAAACAAGCATTTTGTGCAATTAAAATATGTTCAGTTAAGAAAGTTGTGTCCCACAAACAGAAACTAAATTTAATTTCTAAATAAATAACATGTTTCTGCCAAAATATTTATCAAACACTAAAATTTATTAGGAAAATAGATTTGTCTGTACAAAATGTTAAAGTTATATTGATTTTACTAGTTTTTTGGAAACAAGTTTAATAAAGAAATGCAACATTAAAAGAAAGTTTATCGAAAACAAAAATTACACATTTGCAATACATTTTTAAAACTTTTTTCTTTTACCAAAAAACATGGATAAATAGTAAAATATATAAAACTTGTTTTAAGAACAATTTTATAAAACAAGCATTTTGTGCACTTTAAAACTGTTTTATTATTTATTTTCCAAAATATCGTTTTTTGATAAAATTACTAAAAACATTTTTGCAAAAACTATCTCGGCAGAAAACAATTTACATTTAAATAAAAAATAAATCAATAAAAATCACCCCCCATTTCTACGAAAATGCTAACTACCCAAAACAGAGCGTTCAGTTGTTTTCCACAAATTATTTTTGTAATTTCTTTGCTCTTATTTAAAGAAATTTTTAATTTTGGCTTTTGTCTTTGTTTTCTTTTTGCAGCATATTTGTGCTCAGAGTTTTATTTTTTCTGTGCAAAAAATGTTTTAACAAAATGTATTTGTAGTCTTTTATTAAACAAAGAGTTTTCTAACAAATTATTTATTTTTAGTTTTTTTATCTAGTTTTTACAAATAAAAACACAGAAACATTATTTTTCTGTTGGAAACATCTAGATATCTTACAGTGAAGATAGAGTAACATACGCATGTATGTTGAGAAGATTTCGTAGAATTCTGAATCCACTGGACCTTGTCCCTCGTGCTCTGTGGGCCCCCTTAGAGTCAGCGCAGGTCCAGAAGCGGATGCTGGAATATCAGAAGTACCATGAGCTGCAGGAGCTGCTGCAGCAGCAGCAGCGGGAGCAGGAGCAGCAGCTGCGCAGCGCCGAGGAGAGCCACAGCCGAGCGCTGCAGGGGATGATGGAGGCGTACGAGGCGGCACTGCAGGAGAAGAGCGCGCTGCTAGAGCAGGTGAGGAGCGGTCGAGGACGGGCTGGGGCTGGGCCGGAGCCGGGGGAAACCGCAGAGGGCTAACCACGCTGATCACTTTCAGAGCCAAAGAGAGGCCCAGCACCAGGCACGGGAGCTCCAGGAGTACCTCCAGCAGCAGGAGGAGGATGCGGACACAGAGATCCTTCACCTCGGCTCTCGGTACGAGGCAAGTCTCCGAACGGAGAGAGAGACTGGCTCTCAGCTGAGGGTGGAGCTGCAGACCAGGACCAAGCAGGTGATCCACGACCAGGAGAAATGCTGCAGTTTTTTTTTAGTTTTTTTTTAAACTTTTGTTTAGTTTTTTTTTTTTTTTTACAGTTTTACCTTCTTTTTCTTCAATTTAAATATTAAACTTTTTTTTACAATATGTATGTGTTAAATTCCTATTATTGGCTAAACAAAAATTTTATTTTACAATTTTTGCAAGTAAATTGCTTTTTGTTAATTTCTATAGTTTTTAACATTCTTTTTATTTTGCAATTCTTTAGTAAAACTTGTGTCCAACAATACAAAAAAATGTTTATAAATATTTTGGGGGAAACATGTTATTTATTGAATTGTGAGGTTTTTTTATGTTTTGTTCATATATTTTTTTATTTGATTGTTTGTTGAAAAGTTATGCTCATTAGGTTTTTAATTAATGAGATTTCTTTACTTGTTGTTATAAAAAGACAACATGTGGTTGTTTTTTTTTTTGATAATTTCTTAGATTTTTTGTAACTTTTGTTTACTTTTTGTATAATAGGTTTTGTACAAATGAACTTTTTATAACTTGGTAACTTGTAATTTGTGTAAAGAAAATTTTATATTTTATACTTTAAGAAAAATTTATATTGTTTATTGTAACTTTTGTGAAATAGTTTTCATGAAAACTGATTTTTTTATATAAAAAATGTTACAATAATTATTAAAAACTATTTTTTAAGTTACACAAATAAACAATTTAAATGTGTTTTACATTTTAAAATGTATGTTTTAGGTAAAAAAAAAAATATGTATATGTATTTTTTTTTTAAATTGGTTTAAATTCAATCTTGTATCCAAACCTTTTTTTTAAATATATACAATTTGAAAAGGTTGTTACAAAGATAATATTTCTACTACTTACAATTTTGACGAGTTTTACTTTTAAATTAATTTTTTGGGGATAAAATGTTTATAATTTTAAAAGTTGTTTTCGCTAAACGTTTTTATGTTGGCTTCAAAAAGCAAACATACTGTTGTTTCTATTCAACGTATTATTATTAGTTAGTATTATTATCTTGTTCATATTTTTAGTGAAATGTGTTTTAGAAAAGGTTTTTTTCTCAATTCCCTGAGATGGAGACAACCCTCTCCCCGAGAGCTCAGAATCTCTGGCCCTGAGCAGCGTCGCTCTGACCCCTGCTGTGCTTCAGTTTCAGGAGCTGCTGAGGGACGTGGAGAACAGGAACCTGGAGAACCAGAAGCAGAAGCAGGAGCTGCTCAAGCTGCAGGCTGTCATCAGATCTCTGGAGAGCGAAATTCGAACGCTGAAGAGTACTGTCCAGAGCCGAGACGTCATCATCCAGGACAAGGTGAGCGCTCAGAACCTCCTGCTCACCTCCTTGCGAGCTTGCCCTGGAGCTCTGCTCTTGGCCGCAGGAGAAGGACATCCAGCAGCTGAAGAAGGAGAGCAGTGTGCTGAAGAAGAAAGAGGAGGTGATGAACTACCGTAGCGAGCACATGAGGGAGCAGCTGGAGCCCAAAGAGAAGGAGATCCAGGAGCTGCTGGAACAGATCCAGGAGGTAACCATGCTTTCAGGAGTCTTCACGAGCTCTCGGAGCTCCGAGATCATCTCCGTGTTCCTCTACAGATGAAAGGAGAACTGAAGGAGTTCCGCCAGAGCAACAGCAAGCTGGAGCTGACAACGGAAGAGTTGAGATTGAAGCTGAGAGCCCGAGAGAGAGAGCTGCAGCGCGGGGCGGTCAAGGTGAGAGAGAGAGAGAGAGAGAGAGAGAGGGAGAGAGAGAGAGAGAGAGAGAGCTGCAGCGCGTGGTGGTCAAGGTGAGAGAGAGAGAGCTGCAGCTCGGGGCTGTCAAGGTGAGGGGGGGGGGAGAGAGAGAGAGAGAGAGAGAGAGAGAGAGAGAGAGAGAGAGAGAGAGAGAGAGAGAGAGAGAGAGAGAGAGAGAGAGAGAGAGATGCAGCATGGGGTGGTCAATGTGAGAGAGGTAGAGAGAGAGGGGACTGGGGAGTTTGGGCTAATAAACTGTTCTCAGGCTCAGGCCGCAGGGGTCCTGCTGCAGAGGTTCCAGGCTGACCTGCACCGGTGTGTGGAGAGCATCCAAGAGCCTAAGCGCCTGAAGGAGAGTGTCCGCGAGCTCCACCGGCGCTACGCTCAGGCCTCGGACACGGTAAGGTCCCGGCGAGCCATGCCTAAGCCACTCCACGCCCAGTGACGGAGCCTCTGCTCTGTGCTGCAGGCACAGAACGAGCGTGAGGAGCCCGAGGGGGTGCAGGAGCGCGGCCAGCAGACAGAGCACTACGAGAAGATCATCAGCACGCTGAAGAAGCAGCTCAGCAGGGACGCGCAGCTCTTCCAGACCTCCAAGCTGCAGCTGATGAAGGTGAGTGCGGGGCCGAGCGAGGGGCCTGCTCTGTGGCCGAACAATCTCTGAGCGCTCTTCTATGTGCAGGAACACGTCACCCTCTCCAGAGAACTGAGCGGCCTGCGGGAGGAGCTGCAGAGCCTCAGGAGCTCCGGGGCCTGCGGAGGTGAGTGCCCCCTGCAGCGCCAGGTCTGCTCCTAAGCTCCTCGCTGACACCTCTCCTTTTCAGCAGGAAGGACGGAGTGGAAGCAGGAGACGGGGAGTGTCCGGACCAAGCTGCCTCCTCTCAGTTGAGCCCCGTCCCCGCCTTTCATCATCACTGATAATAAAGCGTGTGGTTACTGGAGCTCCTGTGTTTCTTTCTGCGTCTCTTCTCGAGGACTGCTGCTCTCTCTGACAGTCGGGTCGACGCTTCGCTGTGATTCTGAGTTTATAGCTCTGTGAAAACCACTTTAATCCCAGAATTCACTTTTTTGGGTTCATTTTTTTCACCTAGTTTTTTATTATTTCCTGAATTCTGATGCCTGCCTTTGCTTGAGTTTCTCCTCTTATTTTTTTTTCTCTGATTTTTTTTTTTGTTTTTCTCCAATTTTTATTTTAAGCTTTTCTTCTGTTTTTTATGTTTTTTTATTATAATTTTTTTTTTTTCATTTTTTTACCAGATTTTTTTCCTTCATATTTTTATATTTTCTTGTTTTTGCTTTTTTCAGATTTGTATTTTCAGATATTTTTTTTTTACATTTCAATATGTTTTTATCTTCTGTTTTTTTTTCAGGTTTTTTTCCTGTTTTAATTTTTTTTCTTTTTGATAAATATATAATACATTTTTTTTTTTTTCAAATGAAAACTATTTTTGTTAGACTCCACCCAGTGCTGGGAGGAATGAATTACAACTGCTTCAGTACTTTTTTGGTGTATTTAAAAAAAACTGTGAAGGCTGTTCTTGAGGACAAATGAAGCTAATTAACTGACTTTGTTATTTTGAAAATATTTTTTCGGGAAAGCTGTAATTTTTTTTTATTTCTCATCCAGTAACACGCATTTTTTGGCAGCTAATAAATTCATGTAATCTTGATGGACCAATGAGAAACCTGGTCGGTTATTTGAGCCGAAAAACAAGTTCTGTTTGCAGCAAAAGAGTGACGAGAGCTTCTCCTCGAATTGCTTCGAATAGATGTTCAAAGGTTTAGAGACTCCAGACAGCGACGAAGAACGCAGAGGAAGAGTACCGCGAGCTCAGCGTGAGCAGCTGACAAGATCTGATCTAAAATCACTTCAAGGTAAGAAAACGTAGTGCTCTGTTTGTGTGCGAGTTGATTTAAGTGTTCATTATTTATTCTCTGTCCAGTGTTGTTCGGGGCTCTCCTGATAATTTTTTTGCTGTTGTTTCTAATTAAATCGTAGATCCTCGTACAGGTGAAAGAACACGTTATTAATGCTATAAAAATAATTATTGCGCTATCGATCATCGCTGAAACATAGACGAGTGACGAATTAGTTATCACCTAATTAGTTGTTTCTCTCCTTCGTGTAGTTAATGCTGTTTATAAAAATTCTAAATGTGTTTTCCAGGTTCTGATTGAGAAATTATGGGTAATTGATTTCAGAAAAAAACGGGACTCGTACTTTTTATAAGGAGTAATTTATTTCATGACGTCAGAACTTTTTATCATCAGAACTTGAGGATGGAAGGCCATCAATCCCTGTACTCGTCTCTCTCTCGCTCTTTCTCTCTCTCTCTCTCTCTCTCTCTCGTGAGTGAGTGAGTGAGTGAGTGAGGGAGGGAGGGAGGTTTATTGATCCTTCTTACAGGTGAAAAACGCGAACTAACTGAAGCGAATGATAGGTACGAAACAGAGAGCAATCCTCTCAGTAGGAGCTTTACTCCTCGTTCCGATCAGATAGAAGAGATCCTCAAAGGGAGAATCCTGGAAGTCAGGGCATGCTTTGAGAACACTGTACTTGTTTTAGTCTGTGTTTATGCACCAGCTATGATGTATGGCTTAGAGACTGTAGCAGTGAGGAAGAGACACGAGGCAGAGATGGAAGTAGCAGAGATGAGGATGTTGAGGTTCAGGAGTGACAAGGATGTACAAGATTAGGAACGAGCACATCAGAGGAACAGCTCAGGTTGGTTGTTTTGGAGGCAAAGTCAGAGAAGCCAGATTGAGATGGTTTGGGCATGTGCAGAGAAGGGATAGTAGTTATATTAGTAGAAGGATGTTGGAGATGGAGCTGCCAGGCAAGAGGCCAAGAGGAAGGCCAAAGACGAGTTATATGGGTGTGCTGAAGGAGGACATGAAGGTAATTGGTGCAAGAGTAGAGGATACTGAGGCCAGAGTTAGGTGGAAACAGATGATTTGCTGTGGCGACTCCTAAACTGGGAACAGCCGGAAGAAGAAGATTGTTGAAGGATAATTTTTTTTAGAAAGTTTTGAGCATTTTGGGGATGTTTTTAAGAGTGATAAAACCTCTTTTTCAACTTTACAGCAGTGGTGGGATTTAAGAGCTTTTGTCAACAGTACTCTGAGAATATCCCTGCAGAGACCACAAGATTGTTGAACACACTAGAGACTGAGATTTTAACACTGCAGGAGCTGGCTCCGATAGATGGAGATCCCAATGACTTCGAGAACCTTATCGAGAGCAAAAAAGAGCAGCTATCGGATTTACTTGGATTAAAGATACAGGGCGCACTAGTCAGGTCACGCTTTTAAAGGTTAATTAAATGAACATGCCATCCATGTTCTTTTTTTAATTTAGAAGTTTAAAAATTAGCAAAACAGACTATTAAATTGTACATGAATTCCGAGACATACGCGAGAGAGCAACGAGCTTCTATACAAACCTGTACAGAGGCGAGCTGGCCCTGAGTATGAGAGTGAAAGTTCTTTTTCCTCAACTATCAGTAGATGGAAAACTCAGATATCTGATCCACTCACTATGGTAGAACTAACCTCAATGCTTCAGGAGATGTCCCTGGGGAAGGCCCCAGAGTGGATGGGCTGCAGGTAGAGTTCTATCGAGCCATGTGGGCCGCGATCGGAGAGGATCTGATGGAGGTGCTGGCTGATAGTTTAGCTCGAGGGCTGATGCTGTCCGCGAGCCTTATAAACTCTCTTAACCAAGAAGGGAGACCTGACAGACATGAGATGCTGTAAACCACTGAAAATTACTTTCTAAAGTCTTAGCGAACCGTCTGGTCAAAGTTCTGAATATGATCATACACCCCGATCAGTCCTACTGCATCCCCGGGATCTGTCAATCACAGATAACTTCTCTCTGATCTTCCAGGCCTCTAGTTTGTTCAACTTAGATTTTGGCCTAATTTCTCTCGATCAAGAGAAAGCATATCATCGCATAGAACATATTTATTTACGGAGAACTTTAAAATTGTTTGTTTTTTGTGATGACTCTATTGAGCTGGTTAGGCTGGAGAAGCAGTCGCTTCTGAAATTGGTTCGTACGGCATCATCCATGCTGAAAATTTTGCCAAATATTTTAAGTGTCAGAAATGGACATGTTAAAAGAGTACTGTACTGGAGCCCGTTTTCCAGACCCTGACGATCCCTTCCCTCGGTTTTATCTGTGTGTTGATGATGAAGAACATTCTTCCCCTTTCCTGAAAAATCCTGCCAATCTATGTAAAATGTTTTTTGAATGTTGTGGAAAAGATTTGTTTAAATTATGTGTTTTAACCTTTGGAAAAAACCGAGTGGAGGGCTTTATACAAACCTCTGTTGACCAAAAAACTGGAGATCTGCAGCGGAGAATCATTCATGGTGCTATAGCAGTGAACGTCTTGATCTCTGTGATGAACCCACAAATAGATTCTAAACGTCCTCTCTGTTCTTTAAAAGAAACTATTGATCATGTCTATTTGACTTGTGAGAGACTGAAACCAGTGTTTTTGGTGCTGGAAGATGTTTATAGAAAGTTTGGTGAAGTGTTTATTATGAGGTTTAGGTCTGTCAGAAGAAAGAGGTTTGTCTGTGAAGCGTTGAACTCTGTTCTGGGAAAAGCAAAGTTTGCCATCTACACGAGCAGAAAGAAAACATTGTAAAATCTAGAATTATGGTTGAATTTCTATATCATCAATCCATCAATGGTTTAGAGACTTTTAATGAAAGATGGTGCATTAACAGAGCACTGGCTCATATTGCTGATAGTGAACTAATCTTCTCTGATTGTTACGAGTAAGATACTAGTGTAAAGGTTTATTTGTAAATGTTGTAGATTCTGTAATAAATGTTGTTGTAAAAAAATATCTCCCCTCTCTCCTCTCCTCGCTCTCTTTCTGTCTATCTACTCTCTGTTCTCTCTCTGAGTTTATTATTATAGCAAAAAAATACAGTAGAGAGAAGAGGGGAGAGGAAAGTGAGAGCTAGAGAGAGGTGTATTAAAGAGAAAGAATGAATGTATTCGTTTTTCTCATATTTTAGTGCCGTTCGTTCACTCAGATGAATACTAGATGGTAGTGTTTCATAGATAAATAGGGAAGATTGCGTTACACAACATGAACAAAAAAGGAGCCAGAATAATTTTTTCATGTTTTTTTTTTTTAATATTTATTTGTTTAATTGTTTAAACTTCTTTATACAACACTCAAGGATGTTCACAGTCCTGCAATAGTTACTATTTATTTTTACCCTTGGTTCATGTCCAGAAAAAGCTTTTAGAGGTTGTCTACAGCAGTGGTCCCTAACCCCCGGGCCCTGGACTGGTACTGACCCATGGACAAGTGAGCGCCGATCCGCCAAATTTCAATCGGTCTAAAACAATCTTTTATTTTAAAAAAAAACTTTTATTTTGAAAAAATCTTTGTCTTTTATAAAAATCTTTTATTTCAAATCTTTTCTTTTTGAAAACTTTTATTTTGAAAAATCTTTATTTAGTGTTGTAGTGGTGATGAAAAGGTTGAGGATCTCTGATCTAGTGGAACAAAAATGTCCAAGAGAGAAAAACTTAAAATAGTCAATTGTTCCCATTTCAAACAATTCATCGCCATATTAACGAACAACGAAAATCACTTGTACAGTCCTCGTAAGTAAAAGCTTAAAAATGTTAAAATGCTTCGTTGTTAAAAGGCTACTATAATATATAATATTGGAATTATATATATATATCATTGTCTTCAGCTCGACGCTTCTCGTTACACGATTGCCACCTCCTCATCATCCTCCTCCTCCTCCTCTTCATCTTCATAGTAGCGGTTCTTCTTGATCATCTCCTCCACCGTGAGTGGTTTCTCATCTGAGAAACTCATGTCTCGGGTCGTCCTTGGGGTCTTCTTCTCATCTCTGTCTTCATATTGTAAAAGCTCATCCTCCTTTGTTTGTTGTTGAAAGTGAGTTTCCAGTTTTAGTTGAAGCGCCGACTCTTTTTGGTACTGATGCTGTTTGTCTTCCTCCTTTAGGCCTTGAGTCTCCTTAGTTCTTGCTCGTAGCTCCTCCTCCTTTTGTCCCTGAGCGTCCTTAGATCTTGCTTGTAGCTCTGCCTCTTTTTCTGTACTACTCTTTTCGGCTTTTGCCTGTAGCTCATCCTGCTTTTGCCCTGGAGCCTCCTTATTTCTTGCCTGTAGCTCCTCTTTTTGGTCTTGAGTCTCTTTAGCTCTTGCCTTTATCTCCATCTGCTTTTGTCCCTGACTCTCCTTTGATCTTGTCTGCTGCTCTGCCTCCATTTGATCTTGAGTTTCTTTACCTCTTGTCTTTAGCTCTGCCTCTGTTTGACCTTGACTCTCCTTAGTTCTTGCCTGCAGCTCTGCCTCTATTTTCTTTCCTCCAGACGTTTTGGGCTTGGTGCGTGATTGGTAGTCCTCCAGGGAGCCTCTCCGGACCTGAGGAGACTTCGGGACATCTTGTTCGAAGGATTTCATGCTGGGTGCGACAGAAAACGGTCGACTGCGCTCACGAAGAGATGCGCTTCGCCTCAGGCTCTTCAGCTCTGCTCGTTCCACGCTCTGCTGTGCAGGTAAAGCCTCATCCTCCGGTGGCCACTTCCCTCTGAAAAGCTTCAGAGGACTCTTCCCTCCATCCGCAGCCTGACTGGAGGCTTTAGGCTGGGCGTCTGCTGGAGGAGGCCACGCGATCCTCAGTTTTCTCTCTTCGACCGAAGTGTTCTCCGTCAAGCTCGCCGTGTGGTTCCATACCCCAGTTGTTGGGTTTGGTTCCCTCTTGAGAGGATCTACAGTCTTTGTGGAGAGCAGGCTCTGAGAGGTTGAGCTTTCGGCTTCCTCCTCGCTCGCTCGGGGCATCCACATCTCCTTGTGCGGTCGATGGCCGAAGCCCTCATCATAGTTTCCTTTAGACTTGAAGAGCTGGCTAAAGTGGGGTTTGCAGAAGATACTGCCATGCAGAGAAGCAAATGTCCCCAAGCTGAAAGATACCATAAAATGTTTGAGAAGACTTTCATTTCGCGGTAACTTACTGTTGAGAGGTAGACATCTTGAAGAAACCTCGATTAAAAACTTCTTTAGATGTACAGAGAAAGTTCTGTTGAGTAGCTCTTCTCATTTATAGTCAAGCAGAGTTACCTGAGTGCCGTGCTGCAGACGGAGCAGCGGAAGCAGGTTTTGTGGAAGATCTGCTGATTGGCGACCAGTTTCTCCAGCGAGTAAACAGTCTTCTGACAGGACACGCATCGCTCTTGCACCGGCACATGGTACTTCTGTGCAGGTAGAGAATGAGATTAAGAACAGTTCTGGAGATCTGATCTTCCAACCTTAAGAAACTGACTCTCGGAGTGACTCTGGAAGGCTCTTTGTGCTGGGATGCAGGGGTTGAGGTGCTCATACTTGCATGCTCTCCTGCAAAAAAAAAAAAAACACACACACAAGCCAATGTCGCTTGTAGTTAAGTAACAATGTAGTAAATTGACGTTCCCTAGTATGATACTGTAGGGATCATCCTCTGGTTTTGGAAGTCTCTTGGACTCATAAGTAAAAAAAAAAAAAATACTACTATTCTCTTACCTGGTTTCATCACAACTCTTGTTTTTTTTTTCTTTTTTTCACTGGTGCATCCTAACTACAATTGCCTAGTATAACGGGAGTCAGTCAATCAAGTTTTTATATGGTGCTTTTTAGCAGTTGCTTTCAAAGCAGCTTCACAACGTCCTAGTGTGGATCAGGTAGAGTAAATAGGAGTTCCCTCTGTGAGGTCCTTGGGAGCCTCTCTGACTGAGGCAGACAACATCCGGGAGTTTGTTCCAGAGCTTCGGGGCTCTATATGTGAACGCTCATCCCCCTCTGGTGGATTTACTAATCTGAAGAATAATCAATAGAGCTGCTTGTTGTGATCGAAGAGAGCACTGAACCGGTGTAATGTGATCATATTTCTTTGTTCTTCTGAGAACTCTAGCCGCTGCTATCTTTTATCAGGATTTAGCATTAGAAAATTTTCATTCATCCAATCATTGATATCAACATCACATTCTGAGGTCTTATTTAGCTTTGAAAAGTCATTAAGTTTTGCTGAGATATAGAGCTGGGTGTCGTCTGCATAAAAATGGAAACTAACCCCATGTCTTCTAATCATTTTGCCAAGAGGCAGCATGTATATTGAGGATGGTAATAGGAGGGGTCCTAGAACAGATTGCTATTGTGTCTGATGAGTCTCCATTTACATGACCAAACAGAGTTAAACCATCTTAGAGCTTGGCCCTGGATGCATGTATCGTTCTCTAGTCTCTCTCGAGGAGAATCCTGTGATATATCGTATCGAAGGCTGCACTGAGATCTAGCAGAACTAGAAGAGAGATATTTCCCTTGATTCCCAATCAAGTAACAGATCGTTTGAGATTTTAACCAGCGCAGTCTCTGTGCTGTGATGCGCTCTGAATCCAGATTGAAGATCTTCATAAAAGCTGCTCTTCTGTAAGAAGGAGCTGAGCTGTCATATTACAACTTTCTCTAATATTTTTTACAAGTATGGAAGGCTAAAGTGTGGCGTATAGTTGGATAACTCAGTAGGATCCAGGTGCGTTTTCTTGATTAGTGGTTTAATTACTGAATTTTTTAGCTTTTTAGGAACGTAACCTACCGATAGAGATGAGTTTATAACATTAAGAAATGGTTCTTGAGCTTTTTGTAGCAATTCTTTCAGTAAGTTTGTTGGTACAGGATCGAGAGAGCATGTCGTTGATTTAGATGCTGTGATTATTTTAAGCAGTTCTTTCGGGTCAATATTTGAACAATTTTGCAGGGAGTGAGGCAAAGGCATAGAATTTAAGTTAAGCTGCTTAGATTGAATATGAGTTTTAGTGATTTTGCATCTAATAAGTGTAATTTTATTTGAGATATAATTCATAAAATCATTGCTGCTAAATTTTATAGCTGAATTTGAATCTGTCAATGTTTGACTGTTTAGTAGATTAGCCATTCTTTGAAATAGAAGGCGTGGGTTAATTTGATTTGTTTCTATTAAACAAATCAAGTGTTCATCAACGAGTGAATGGTGAGTTATGGAGAAGCACGCTAGGCTAGCGAAAGGTGGCTCCAATTTGACACAAATGCGCAGGAGAGGGAACTATGTTCGCCAGAATGCTCTGCTAACAGAAGTAAACACTGAAGCGCCTGCTCTTGGGAAAGATTAATGCTCTAAACCAGGGTTCACAAAACCTGGTCCTGGAGGGCCTCAGCCCTGCATGTTTTAGTTGCAACCCTGCTCCAGTATGCATACAACTCTAGCTTCAGACAATAAGAGGACTATAAAAATGCGCAGACCTCCAGGACCAGGTTTGGAGACCCCTGGTCTAAACAGATGTTTATGCCCACAAAGCAAGTTCCAAAGTCAGGCACCAATAACAAAATGGTAATGTGTTTCCAGAGTGGAAGCAGAGAGGACTCACCGTTGATCTTTGTAGAGTTCATCTGTTGCTCCGAGCCCTGTTGTCAAAGAAACAAAGGGTCTAACTTGATCACCATGTTTAAAACGGAGACATTTCGAAATAGTTAAAAGCGCCATATGGGATTTTTCAAGAACTCATCAGAAGAGCTCGGTTGGACCAATAGGGTGGGTATCAAAACTAGCTTGTAACAAATATAGGATTACAAATTTAGGTTTATGATTTTACAACATACCTCTTTCATATTGCAATCACTTTTTTATCACTAATGTATTGATGTAGACCATTTATATATATATAGGCCTTAAGTCTGTCTCCTGATAGTTCACTGTTAGGTACGAAGTGCAGAATGAGGAATCTTGGTGTAACATTCGATCCATGTCTGACTTTCGATCAGTTTGTCCAAACCACCATCAAGTCTTCATTTAAGCACCTGCGTAAAGTAGCTAGACTGCGTCTTATGCTGCAAATCTCTTCCGCTGAAAGAATGATCGATGCATTTGCAGCGTCTGGCCTGGCTTACTATAATGCTCTCCTCGCCGGGTTTGTAGCCCTACTCTGGACAGGTTGCAGTCTGTTCAGAATTCAGCTCCTCCTGTCTCGCCTGGGACCAGAAGACATGAGCACATCACATCACACCTGTTCTTAAATCTGCACTGGCTACCGGTCCGCTTCCAAGTGGATTTTAAAATGTTAACCCTCACATATAAAGCTCTCCATGGTCTGGCCCCTGAGCACTTATCGTCTCTTTTAATAACTCACACCTCGAGTCGTCTGCTCCACTCCTCACAGTTTGAGTTCCTCTCTGTTCCACTCCTCACAGTCTGAGTTCCTCTCTGTTCCACGCTCTCGAGAAACAGGGTCTTTTCTGTCTCTGCACCGATGCTGAGGAACTCTCTCCCGAGTGAACTCAGGGATGAAAAAAGCTACACCGCTCTTAAATCTCATCTTAAAGCTCACTTTTTTACTGGCTTATGATTGTTGACATTTTATACTTTATATTGCGTTTAACTAGCCCTGGATTTTAATTTTGTTGTCTGATTATCTATTTTGTATTTATCTTGTTTTTCTGCAATTTATCTCTGTTGCTAATGTCCTTTTTTGTACTGTTTTACTGTTGTTCTTTGTACAGCTCTTTGGGATGCCAACTTTAAAGGCGCTTTATAAAATAAAGACTATTATTACTTGGTGATACATCCCTGTGATCATGCTCCATAAGGTCTGGGAATACTATGATCCCAGGACCATTTCATTCTGTGCTAAGCTGACCATTTGTTCTTCATTTGTACTTCATGAATATCTGTGGCTGGGCTCCTCTTTGAGGAGCATCCTAACAGTCTTAAAACTCAAGGTAACACATTGCTTAGTTAGATTTTTTTTTGAAAACGGCAACATTAAAGCTTGTGATCTCCTGGGGCCTCATGTATAAAACTTTGCGTAGATGTAATCCTTATTATGCACATAAGGCAGCACATAAGGCAGAATTTGCGTACGCACAAAAGTTTTCAGATTCATAAAACCGTACGTACGCCAGAACCTGCGCATGGTTCGCTTTATAAATCAAAATTATCTGAATATTGTGCGCAGGTGCACGTGCGTGTTGCTTACCCCAATCTCCTCCTGAAATAACCATATTTGGAGGTTAAGACCACCCATTTTGAATATGTATGATCTCCCTGCATATTAATACCACCAAAACCGGGGATTGCTGCAAATTGCATTTTGACGTTGGCCTGTTCAGCTTGCGTGTAAGGAAAACGGATGTATCGGGGTGCCATCCCCACTATGGCATCCCGTACATATGGCATGATATGGCTCAGGGATGACTGCGACATACCCGATCGGTCTGACAACTGTCACTGGAAAGTACCAGTGGCCAAGTGGCCTAATGTGGTCAATACTTGCACAGGAACACACAGAGCATGGTTTCTCCGCGAGGGTCTTTCCAATACTGGCCGTAATTCAGAACACATTTCCAGGAGGATTGGTCTTGGAAATCGAAATCGGCTCATGAGCCAATCATCATCATGAGCAAGGAAATCTTCACGGTCTCTGAAAACACGCTCCCTCCGTAGAGCGTCATTAGCAAGGTCTTCTAACAGCGCTAGAGCATCCATTATGATGATAAGTTATATACGCACATACCTTTTTATAGCCCATTCATTAAAACAAATGAGTAAATTCAAAGTATTTGCACCTGGTTAAGAATGCTAAAAATTATAATTCAGGTTGATACAATTTGATTTATTGGGTGATGTAATAGGATAATTTAGAAGTTTTTCATTTTAAATAGCTATTGCTATTTAGGACAGTTGGTGTCGCCAAAACACATACTCTTCTAAAAGAGTGCGTACACACGGTCAAGAGCATCCGTACGGTGCGCACTTATTTACGCCAAGTTTATTTTTTATAAATCCCGATATGTGCTTGGAAAAATGCATACTCATATTTCTATGCCCATTTTGTGCGTACTCAATGTTTATACATCTGGCCCCAGGTCTTCAATTGGGAGTTTCCTACACCAATCAGTAGAAGCTTTCAAAACATCTAGGCGCCACTGTTCTAGGGCGTGTTTGCAGTGATTTCAAAGCTCAACCTCGAATCACGTGAAGCAATTTTAAGAGTCTGCAGTTGGAACTAAGTCGTCCATGCTTCGTAGTCCATACCAGAGTTTGTCCATCATCTCCAGGTGAAGAAACATCTTTGTGGTTGATGCACGCTTCCTCTGGTTCCGACTGAAATGACAAAAGATCAGCTCTTAGAATTCTTAGAGTTGTTATTGACCTGCATATGTAGCATAGCACACATTTACTCACTGTTTGAGAAGCAGTGATGGAGATCTGTCGGCTCACAGCAAGTTGATATTTAGCCAGTCTGTCCCTGATCGAGCCACTACGCTTGAGATTTGACGTACCTGCAAAACAGATTGTGATCTATTGCAGACAATGTAGACATTTGTGCTGTGTGAAGGAGCCTTGATAGAAGGACTAGTGTTGGCCTTTTAACCCACAACATCTCCTTCATATTGGATTGAGAGCAAGGCTTCTGTTTTTAGACCATGTGTGGGGGGTTCACCTTTGGTTGGTTGTGGATCCACATCCACTAAATTGGTTTTGCCTTCTGTTTCCATCTAAAGAATAAAGAAGGATAGCATTTACAAAAGAAACTTGAAGCGAGATGAGCAGATTTATGACTCAAATAATTTTTGGTGGTAAAAAAAGGTAATTCAGGTTCATTTGGCCACTTGTTATCATGAGTGACACATATGCTATTAAAGCACAAATGCTGATGTCACAGTAGTGTTCTCTATATCTCTGAGCAATCTTCCCTTTGTCTATTCAGTTTTGCGAGGATATTTCTTGAACAGATGCCTGGCTGTGAAGGAACAATAGATGTTCTTGTTCCACTGAGAGCATCACAGCCTTTGCTTCGGGGGATTTTAAAAAGCATGACTTGATCACAAACTCCACCTAAAAATGATTGGAATGTGCCTTAAAATTAGTTTTGGACAACAGAAAGCTGCTTTCTGCAATAGATCTTTTGACATAGAAAACAAAAGGATTTTAATGTAGATATGACTATCTAAATCAGAAAGTAGCCTCCATCCTGCACAACTGGGTTTCAACTCTTATGAAACACATTAGCTCCCACTGATAAAGCTCCTCTCGGTTTGAAGCTGCTGGTGTGTGTCTTGAAACAGAGTTGGAACTAAAACCGGTCCTGTAGGAAGGGTTTGAACCTTTACAATTACCAGAAATATTTTTGTGTAATTCATAGCTAAAAAAACGACTGGTACATATTGCTACTCAACAGAGATGCTCTCACCTTGCTTTGGTCCTTTTCGAACATCATTTTGAGGCTGCTGAGAGGTACAACTGGTTTCTCGAGAGTGGAGCATGGAGACGGGGGTTCGAATGCCGTCTCATTTTCATCCCGTTCTCTCTGTGGCATCTGTCTGGTCTCTGGGCCTAGCCGCGGCTTTGCTAGTTTTTCAGGAGCTGTTGTGTGCTGTTTCAAGATGGAGTGTTGGATGGATTCATTGGAAGGAGGATTTTTCGATGGATTAGGTTTTTGTTGTTTGGTGATTTCGGGAGATGTATCAACTGGATCATCAAGAATTCTGGAGGATGGAGAGGAGTCTTGTTGTTGGTAAAGACTGCATTGTTTTGTTTGTTGGCGATTGTTGTTGGAACCCTCTGGTTCTTGATGAATGTTGGCTTTGCCCTGGGGACTCTTAGATGACTCCAGAGGTTGTTGAAGACTGTCGGGTTTGTTGTAGGAATCTTTGGTAAGTTGACGGCTTTTGAGATCGTTGGATGAGTCAAGTGACTGTTGAAGGCTGTTTGGGGTACTGGAAGAATCGGGTAATGGTTGAAGTCTTTTGGGCTTTGGAGGGGATTCTAGAGTAGGCTGATGACTAGTAGGCTTGGTAGAAGAATCTGGAGTTGGCTGATGACTAGGCTTGGTGAAAGAATCTGGAGTCAACTGAAGGTTGGGCTTGGTGAAAGAATCTGGAGTTGGCTGAAGACTGGGCTTATTGAAAGAATCTGAAGTAGCCTGAGGACTGCTAGGCTTGGTGGAAGAATCTGGTAATGGTTGAGGTTTCTTGGGCTTTGGGGGGGATTGTGGAGTAGGCTGAAGACTGTTGGGCTTGGTGAAAGAATCTGGAGTTGGTTGATGTCTCTTGGCCTCGGTAGAAGAGTCTTGAGCAGGTTGAACACCGGGTCTGTTGGCAGAATACGAGGTAGATTGAAGAATCTTTGCTTTGTTGGAAGAGCCTGATGCTGGCTTGGAGATTGCTGATTCTTCCTGTTCTCTTTGGAGCTTATCCTTTGGAGGGTTTGGGTGACCACTTGTCTTGTTTGTTCTAGGTGTCTGTTTTTGATCACTCTGGACTTTGCCGGATGAGTCCACAGGTTGTGGATGGCCGTTTGAGGAGTCTGGTAATTGTTGAAATCGACTCAATTTGTTGGAGGTGGATGGAATCCTCAGACTTCCTCGTGCTAGGCTCAGAGAAGCTGAAGGCTTATCCGTAGGTGCCTGTTCCCAGCGTTTCTTCAGCACGCTGAGGTTTACCGAGCGCGGTGGCAAGCCCTCGACTGTCTGAAATAAGAGTCATACATTATATTCAACTTTGTGTTGTGGTCTGTCAGTCTATGTTTAGTATCATTATATCAAACTATCATATTTGGAAAATTGGCATTAAAATCTTCAACTTCTTCCATTATAACTTTTTACCATTGCTTCTAAGAGCAATGCTTTATAGATGGTGAAAATCAGAGGAATGTTCATGAATAAAATTATTTTTCTGCATACTTGAAGTAGATTTCTGCAGGTTGGAGGTATTTTTTGATGATGTTCAAAGTTTTTTTTTAACTATTTTCTCTTTTGGCCACAAGGTGGCGCTTTACAAAATCTGATTTATACTGTAAAGGTTTCTTCACAAACACTCACACAAGATGTCTGTTTAAGCCCAACATCAATATGTACAACATCCAAACTGACAAAGAAATGCAGTTGAGTGGTTGATTTTTATCAAATTTGCCAAGTTTGATCTCAGTGCATTGAAGCATTTCCATAAAAGATGACTATTTAATGAAGGTGATTTTTTAAGTAATAAAAAACTTTTAGCTTTAATCTTCTAAACTATTAGAAGATTTTGAGTCTAAACGTTTTGTCTAATATAAAGGTCCTAATTTGATCTCATTAAAGGTCAGTCTTTTTTCTACCAATGCGCCAAGTTTCATAACTTTGCTCCAAGCAGGAGTCAACAAAGATGTGTTAAGAAAAGACAACAACTCAGAAGATGGCTCCAGAAACCCAAATCCAGAACTCAATTTTCAACAGTTTCTCAACCGTGTAGTGATCAACAGAAAGGCTTACACACATTTAAAGATTGTAAACAGAGAATAAATATATCTTTCGAGTGTAAACACAAATTCTGGTCAGTTTAAGAACACCACTGTGGAGAAAAGTCGCCTCGCACTCACAAACAGAGGACCTCATTCATGCAGGACACCGTTTGAAAGCATGCAGGACAAAACAGAAAGAAGGAAAGACCTGCAGTGTCTTCCTGAAGCTTGAAAGCTCTTCGGCAGGCAGTAAAGCGGAGCTGGGGTCCAGCCGTATGAAGGAATAGAGAGAGAAGTGAAAGCGCAGGGGGAGAGGGAATGTGGCAGATGATTATAAAGTGCCTGCAGTGAAACCTGCAGACAGGAAATGATGCACAGGATGACTTTTAACTCTTTCGCTGCAAACTCAGCGATAGAGTCGAGCAGTCAGGGAACGGTTCGGTGTTCCATGAGAGAGGGGCGGATGATCTGCACCTTGCCATGCATTGAAAAGCAGAAATGCATGGATGAGAAGTGTTTGAATCTGTACAACTCACAGGCTTTTTCTTATCCGCACTAGCCTCCTCGGCTGCTTTCTGATACCTGAAACGAAAGAGAAAAGCAGCTCTTTAGAAAGGAGTTTTTCTTGCTTTCCGCCTGCACTTGTGGTCACGAAGACGTCCTAACACATATTACACTCTTCGATCAATCTGGGAAACAATCGGCGAATAAAGATGGGGAGGAAAAAAAAATTGACAAAAGGAGAAATACTTCCTAAAAAAGTACTAGATTTGGCGTGATTGTTTTCTGTTGAGGTTGCTGAGACCAGGGTTTGAATCCGGCTGAGGACGATATATTTTTGTTGTTGGTTAAAAATATTTAATTGTGGTCAAAAGCATTTCCTGTGTTAATGGAATATAAATAAAAATGTTGAACTTTCAGTAAACTTTATTACTATTATTATTATACATTTTTGATATTAATAGTACTACTTATTAGTAATATTACTAATATGCCTAATTTATAATTCATATGTGCAAGATTTATAATCTATTTTCAAAGTGTAAAACCACACATAATCATGCATTACTTTTTCATTAAAATATTTTAAGATTTAAAAACAATAAAATTAAATATTTTAATAACAATTAAATAAACAAATATGTTATGAAATTAAACAAAACATAAAATAGACATGGAATCAAAATATGTCCGTTATTTCTTAATTATTTAACATTTTTAGTTATTATCAAGAATAAATATATTTCAAGAAAAGAAACTGGAAGAGATAATGGAAAAACTTCTTTAAAACTTGAATAGCTTAATGAACAATGTAAAAATAGATAATTAAAGCAAAAAATTTGTCATTTAAAAATGTTGAGGGGAAAAATCTAAACAGAGCATCAAACCATTTTTAATACGTTATAGAAATGGAAAAACAAAAAATGTACATAATAGCAACAAAACACAGATTAAAGTGATCTAATAAACAGTTACGCTGGGAACAATCGGTTATTAAAGGAAAAGGAGGAAGAGGAATAAAAGGTAGAAAGATAAGAGAAAGAAATGGGAAAATGTATAGTTGCTAGTTGCTAAATACATATGAGTGTTTGATGTCTTTGTTGTGTAAAATCACAAATTTTTCAACATTGTCTTCTATTGAGGGTGCTCCCTGAGACCAGGGTTCGAAACTGGCTGAGGACAATGTTTTGTTTTTGTTGGTAAAATGTTATATATATATATATGTGTGTGTGTGTGTATATTTGTTAACAGAACAGAATATAAATACTATCACTTGAACTTTGAACTTTATTATGATTTATTATGTTTTTATTAGGCCTGTTAATAGGCCTAATGCATAATTAATTAAGATTTATAATTATTTTAAAAGTTTAAAACAGAATCATGAATCCCTTTTTCTAATGAAAATATTTTAAGATTTAAAAACAATAAAAAGATATTATTCTATAACAACTACAAAATCAAAGATATTATGAATTTAAACAAAAACACACTTAAATGTAAAATAGTTTTAAAAGTGTAATATTTTGAATTAAGCTATAAAATATTAATGAAATCAAAATATTTCAGTGACAACTATTTACATGCTCTCTGGTCACGTTTACCAGTACAAAAATTCTGGCAAGGAGTCTGCGGAGAGCTATCATAATGGGTTAGACACCTCATCTCACCAACACCAGCACTTTGTCTATTAGGGGACCTAGATAGTATTGAGTCTGATCTTGAGGTCAACACATCAGTCTTAATTTTCAATGCTTTGCTTGTCGCAAAGAAAATTATTCTGATGAACTGGAAAACTAAAAAGAAACTATGCATCACTCAAGTACACTAACATTCTAATAGACTACTTCACCTTGGAAACGTTATCTGCTTTCAATTAAATAACTGTTAACTTCTCTAATTATTAATGCCCCAGCTACCTCCAGTTCTAGTTAGAGACTGTCTGCTTTGAGCTGAGTCCTGTATCTGGACTAGGGCATCGGGGTTAAGGTTGCTGTCACCCCGGGGAGGTGGGGGGTCGGGCATGGTGCCTTATGATGGGTTGGCTGGCTGCTTTTCCGTTGGCTGGCGGTGGCCAGGGGGGGTGGGGCTTGGGGGATCTAGGGGGCCCGGGCCCTGCGGGGTGCCGGCCAGCTCAGGGTGACGGGGTGGCTGTCAAGCGGCGATGAGTGGGGGCCGGAACTCACGGCTGCTGCTTTCTCCACAGTCTCTGGGTGGGGGGGGCTAGCTTTGCACCAGTGGTGCTTCCGGGGCTTGCGGGTTAGGGGGAGTATCGGTTCGGGGATCGGTTGGGCGCGGGAGCGATTCCGGTCTGGGCGGGGTGAGGCTTCCTACCGGGCTGGGGCCGGCCCTGAGCATGCTCAAGCAGTGGCTCCAGTGCGTGTGTGTGTGTGGGGGGGGGGGGGGTGATTGAACATATGTGTATGTGTGTGTATGTGTGTGTATGCGAGTATGTGCATTTGAGAGATGGGTGGGTGCGTAAGTGTGTGTGAATGAGTAGGACTGGTCCCGAGGCGGGGGGGCTGCCCGCATTATCCTTCACAGGTCTCCCGTGGCCCCTGCGGTGGGGAGCAGTGCTGTCCCTGGGGGGATGGATGGTGTGGCCAGTCGGCTGCTCCCACTCACCACACCAGCTCCCAGTACACACACTCTCTTACAAATAGAATCACACAAATAGAATCATGAGGGTCCTTGTTCCCATGGGGGATCAGGCAGGCGGGGTGACCTATCGGCGATCCCGCCCTGCCTCCTTTAGATGGGGACTCTCAGTTTTAATCACATAGGACACAGAACATCTCCAGGGCACTGGGTGGGCCTTTCTCCCGGGTCGGACAGTAGGCCAATCTCACCTGCCACTGCCTCGCTTCCGGGGCTGGGCAACCCCTGGGCCCCTTACAACACTTGCAAGGACACACTACATTTAGGCCTGGAGGGCTAGTCTCTCTGTCTAAATCTTGGTGGGAGGAGGCTGCAGATCTGTGGCACCTCCCACAATATACGACGGAGAAAGCTACCCTCATTTTAAATACACATTAGATATGTAGGGCGGGGGGTGGTGCCTGGACATCATCCGCCAAACGACGGTGACAATCCAGGACACCATTCCCTCTTTTATTGCATTCTATCTCTCCAACACACCCACATATACCTGCATTACATGACAACTGGGAACAGATGTTGGGGAATGGGTGGACGACTGCCCCCGTCTTCCCTCTTGGGGGGTATGGGCCCACCATTGCGGGGGTCTGGGTGGCTGCCGGGGTGAGTGCGGGCTGCAGGTGAGCGGCTGGCTACTTCCCGGGACAGGAAGACTGAATGAGTGGGTAGATTGATGGATGATTGGATGACTGGATGGGGTTGATTTAGTGGGTGGGGGGGGGGTTGCTGGTAGGGGTGTGCGTGGGATTAGGGTTGGGGGGCTGCTGGTAGGGGTGAGTGTGTGTTGGGGGACTGCTGGTTGATGTGTGCATCGGGTCGGGGTGTGGCCGGGGGGTGGTCCTGCCACGTCTGGAGTGGTGTCCCTACCCGCCCCCTTCTGGTCCCTTGGCCGTCCTCCCCTTTTTCCTGGTGGGTCCACGGAGGGTGCCCGGGACTGGGGGCCTACCGCGGGGGGATGTGGGCATGGCGGTGCTTGTGGGTGGGGCCTCCCCAGTCTCTGTCCGCACTGTCGGGGGCTGCATTCCCGCCTAGCTTTGGGCTGGTCATCCTCCTGCTGCAGCGGGGCCACCAGGGCCCCGGGCATTGCTCTCTGGGGTTGCCGACTTTACCAGGGAAGGTGGGGCGGGTCTGGCTCCGGGTCCCAGGCCCCAAAACTTGTCGTTCTGTGGGTGGTGGGCTGGATGTGTGTGTGTGTGTATATGTGTATGGGTGTGTATGTATGTGTGTATGTATAGGTGTATGTGTATATATGTATGTATGTTTGTGTGTATGTATATATATATATATATATATATATATATATATATATATATATATATATATATATATATATATATATATATATATATATATATATATGTGTGTGTGTATGTGTATATATATATATACATATCTGATTACTAATTCTATTTATTAATATTATTATTATTAATTTTCTGCATGTTTAACTGCATGTATGTATATATGTATATTTATATTTGTATGCATATGTGTAGAAAGATGCGAACTACTTGGATGTACTAAGGTAGGTATCTAATATTACTTATTTTACTTATTCTCATTTTTAACTCAATCCTGACTCTTTCCCCCACAATTACCTCTGACCTTCTCTTTCCCCCTCAAAACTTCTCTACCTCTGTTTCCCCCTCAATTACTTCTCTCCTCTTTCCCCTTTTTTTTATTAACACCGTCCTGTCCTGATGTATGTTTATGTGATTGATTAATGTAATTATTGTGATGAATGTGAATAAAATAGATTAAAAGCTTCTATCCAGAGGAATAATCATTATATAATATCCTCAATTCTCTGGAAAGAGCAAAACTGACCAACTCATACGAAGCACCTCCCTTCTCATGGGGCTGCTTTGAAATAGGACAGGACAGGTTTAAAAAAATAAATAAATAAATATTTCAGTGACTTGAATTTTTTTTTATTAATGTTATTATTTTTAAATGTAAATTATTATCAGAAATAAATGTATATCGGGAAAATAAACTGGGAATGATTATGGAAAATTAAACAGCTTAATGAACAATGTAAAAATAGATAAATAATAAAAAACAATTCTAGATTTTTAAAGTAATTTAACGTCAACTATTTTTTATGAAATCCTAGAAATGCATAAAAAAGTAAAAACAAAGGTAAATAATAGCAATAAAGCACATACTATAGCAATCTGATAAACCATTAATTTACCCAGAATATTTTTTTCAAATCAATACATATAATAAATAATGAATACTGCCTAATAAATAAAACGTTATATTTAAAACATATTGTGTAATAATTTAAAATAAACTAAACTCTAGTCATAAATTAATGACAAACTGCAGTATGAGCACAAAACTGCAGGAAAATAGAAGTATATTTTTGAGATGTCCGAACTCATCTTACACTCTTCGATTCATATTTTATTATTCATTCAGAAGAGATTTAACGGTTTGTTTTAATAGCACGACTCACTTAGAGAAGCGTTCGCTGATGGCATGGCTCTTTCCGCGGCTCCCGACCAATGAGAGCTCTTTAGCTGTAATGCGCAAAGACTGCGACGCCCATGACTTCCTGCTGAAAGGTGACGCTTCCATCTCTGAAGAGACAAACAAACACAATGAGATAAACAGGAAACTATGAAAGAATGCTCAACGAGACGGCCATCTTTAACAAAAACTCAAGAGATTTAACCCTTCGTCGCTCAGTCGTCAGATAGCCTTTACAGATCTAGTGAGTCAAAACAGACTGGTTGGTCAAACAGAATTGGGCTCTGAGCTCATATTTCTGTGCATTAACATAACAGATGTAGACACAGACAAACAGAGAAAATAAACGCCTCCTGGCTAGTACTTAGTTGCTATCAAACTTACGTTTTGCGAGTAAAATGTGCAAACTCCCAAATCTCTCTTATTATGTGATGCAGAGATTTAAATCCACCTTATCCACAGTTGCTAGGATAACTAAAGGGAAGGAATCAGTGTTGTCATAGTAAATGCACCTGGTCACTGAGTAATACGAAACAACCCCAATGTATTTTCGACTTACTTAAGCCTAGATGCAATTGTTGCTAGGGTATGCATGTGGTTGCTAGGGGGCTGGTCAGTGATGCCTAATTAAGTAAAGCTTGTCATGGTGTGTAGTACAAACCAACCCCTGTGTCTGAACGGTTTAATGAAGCCTAGATACAATCGGTTGCTAGGGTAAAAAATGTGGTTTCTAGGGGAGGAGTCAGTGATGTCATAAAAAAGTCACTATGAGTATTAGGTACTAACAACCTGTGATTTGTATGGCTTTTTGAAGCCTAGATACAATCGGTTACTAGGGTAAGCAATGTGGTTGCTATGGGAAGAGGTGATGCTATCTATTTAAGTAAAGCTTGTCACTATGTAACGTTAACCAACCCTAGTGTCTGAACAATTTAACGAAGCCTAGAAACAATCGATTGCTAAGGTAAAAATGTGGTTGGTAGGGGAAGAGTTAGGGATGTCTATTTAAGTAAGGTTTTTCACTTTTTAAACCTTGTCACTATGATTAAAACTAACCAACCCCTGTGTTTTAATGACTTTTTGAGGACTAGATAAAATAGTTGTTAGAGTGAACAATTTGGTTGCTAGGGAAGTCAGTTTGTCTCTAAAAGTAATATGAACCATGTCTGGAGAGTTATCAGGGATTACATAATGATTAGCAATCAAATCCTTGCTAGTCTGCATGTTCCTACAACTAAAACCTAGATACAATTGGTTGCTAGGGTAAACAATGTGGTTGCTAGTGGAAGAGTTGGTGACTTTAATATAATATAAGACTTGTCAACCTGTGTAAAATGAACAACCCACAACTTTCTGAAGCCTAAATGCATATGGTTGCTTGGGGAGGAGTTGGTGATGATGTCTCATTAGGTAAGCCATTTCACTGTGATCGATAAAAAAAAAATTGGTTGCTAGGGTAAACATCTGAGGTCTGTATATGTATTCTACACATACAGTCAATAAAGATATACTAGTTAGGGTACCTAATAAATAAACCTCTGAACTCACGCATGGAACATTTGAAGCATTAAACTTTTCAGGTTTGACCTATAAACTTTTATAATCTGCTCATAAACAATCATTTCCCTAGAGGCTGTGAAGAGCAAACTTTGATCTCTCTCTCTCTCCCTCTCTCTCTATTTTCTGTCTCTCTCTTTCCCTCTTTTTTTTCTCTGCCCCTCTTGACTCTTTCACTCTTTTCTGTCTCTCTCTTTCCTTATTTTTCTTTCCTCCTCTCTCTTGTCTATTTCTCTCTCTTCTCTGTGTCTTTCCCTCTTTTTTTCTCCCCACTCTCTTCTGTCTTTCCCTGTCTTCTCACTCTATCTCCCCTCTCTCTTATCCTTTCTCTCACCATCTCTCTCCACCCTTTCTCTCTCTACTCTCTCTCCCTCTCTCTCTATTTTCTTTTTTCTCTCCCTACTCTTTCCTCTATTTTTCCCTCTCTTCTCTCTCTATCGTTTTTTCTCTCCCACTCTCTCCTCTCATCATGGCTTGAAGATCCTGAAGATCCTGTTAATCGAGGTGAGAAGTCCTCGAGGCCTTTTTCTTGTTTAGTGTCAGAACAAAACAAAAAACAGGTTGTTTTAAAGAAGCGAATGCCGAAGCAGTCCTCAGCTGACTGCCACAAAAGAGACTCATTGAGTATGAGGTGAAACTATTTCAGGGGATGTACTTTTCTCTCATTTCTCTTTCTTTTCTCCTCTTCTTTTTTTTTCTATTCCTTTCTTTCTCTCACTTTGTTTTCCTTTTTCCTTGCCTCTCTCTTTTTCTCTTTCCTTGCTTATTTCTTATTTTTTTCTTATTTCTATTTCCCTCTCTCCTTCTTTTTCTCTCTCCCCCCTCTCTGTCTGTCTCTCTTTCTGTTTCTCTCTGTTAATTTTACTTTCCTTTCCTCTCTCTCTCTTTTCTACGTTTCTCTTTCTCTCCCTCTGTCTCTCTCTCTTTCTAGTTCTCTTGCTATCTTTCCCTCTCTCCCTCCCCCGCTCCCCTCCCTCTCTCCAAAGTTAATAAATTGTGAATGCTAACAGCTGATCCTCATCATTGATGTTATCGTGGCGTTATATTTAGAGGCTGTTATTCAGCTCTGCAGTATTAAATAAAATGATTTTCTCCTTGATCGCGCTCTTTTGTTCCTTACACAGAAATCAGATGTTTGCTCTGGCTGAACGATGGGATCAGTTTAAGCAAACTGGATTTTGTTTGAGCAAAGTTGTTATTATATTACATCATTAAACAAAGCCTAACACTGAGGCCCTGTTCACACGTACACGCTTATTTTATAACTGTGCTTTTTTAAATGCTTTTTTAACAGGGTGCATCCACACGTAACCAGAGCAGCATTTTCACTGTAACCGAGATCATTACGGCCAAAGTGATTATTTTTTTAAACGCTACTGAATCGTTTTCATGTGGACATGATCATTCTGGTTCAGGGGGGGTTTTAGGGAGTTATATGAACTCTTTAACTGATGCAGCAGAATTTTCTCCATATGGTTAATGAGGATGGAGCGAGGGTTTGCTCTCCGGCTCTCTGAGCTACAGCAGATCTTCTGAGATGTTCAGGACTACACAAGCACACAGCATATTTAATAACGGAATCACAGAACAGATGTGTCAAACCTCAACAATGTGTTTGTGTTATTGCTGCAGACACGCTCAACTCATACACCAAACAACAGTTTGAGCCTCAGATAAACGAGGATGTTTAGAGTGTGAAACAGTTGTTGGTGAAGACTGGAAAGAGAACTTTCTTTTATAAAAGACATTACTCTTATCTTTGTGTGATCAGAATTTCCCAGCCATTAAAATGAAACGCTGAATTCTTAATATTCTCTCAGCGCTGAGCTGAAAGAAGCTTCTGATTGGTTGATTTAACCTCAGTCTGCTGCCCTCTACGGGGTAGACAAACTCTCTGCAACATTTCAGATCATTTTACCTGTGCTAGATTTTTTTGTGCTAGAAATCCACCTTGATCCAAAAGTCAAGCGCTCAAATAAGAGTTCTCTCTCCCCCCTCTCTCTTATTTCTCTACTGTATTTCTTCCTTTTCTCTTCTCTATCTCTCCCCTCTCTTTCCCTCTCTCCTCCCCTTTCTGTCTTCTCTTTCTCCCACTTCTCTCTTCTCACTTTATTCCCCCTATTCCTCATATTCCCCCTATCGCTTATTGCCTCTTTCTTCTCCCTCTCCCCCCCCCCCCTCTCTCTCTCTCTCTCTCTCGAATAAACTCCAGGGTTGTGGGTTCGAATCTAAGCGAAGGATGGAGGCCTCTTCGGAGTTGCCCTGGAATGTTGTGACTCTAATCAAAGTTTGTGAGAGCGGTGTCGCTTTATGACAAACACACATAGTTTTCACTTCGTACACAAAGACTTCTTCCTGTTCTTCTGAGGAGGTTCTGGTGGTTAAACTGGATCTTCACCTGACATGCCGGAACACCGGCTCACAAAACACCTGAAACCCCTCCTCCACGGCTGATCCACCCTTCACCCTGAAACCAGCCGGAGAACCAAAGAGAGATATAATCCTTCAGCTACCTGAACCTCATAAACCCCATCAGAACACACAAACCTCAAACCCTTTACCAGAAAACCCTCACCTCTTAGCCTCGGTTCCTCCAGTTCTCCAGCAGCCGTGTTTTTCTCAAGCTTGGTTGATGAATAATCTCTCTCTTTCTTTCTCTCTGAGGTGTGCGTCACCTGACCCGGCAGGTACCTCTCTGATATCTGACACTCCTGGAGCCTGTGTAGGAGTCTGTCCCATGTGACTCCGGAGTGGGCGGGGCATGGGACTGAAGCTGCAGTGGGATTGGTGGAGGTGGGTCACGTGACTGAATGCTTCAGTGAGCCTGAGCACTGTATGTTACCTGGCAGGTGTGTTTCGCAGAGGTGTGTTCAGCTTCACCTGAGTATCTCCTGCACTGCTCCTGCAGAGCAACCAGGAAGCAAAGCATACCTGATATTAGATAGGAAATGACATCATCGATGTTGGGTTTTGAGAAGAACAAATACAGGTTACAGACTCATGCACCTTCATGTTGAAATGTTTCCAACAACTTCAGGCAACTTTGGTCACTTTATTTCTCCAAAATTGAAACATTTGAGTCTGTTTTCAGCTGCATTAGTTTGCCTTGATAAGGCAAACTAATGCAGCTGAAAGCAGACTCATTACATTACATTTACATTTATGCATTCGGCAGACACTTTTGTCCAAAGCCACTTACAGTAGGCGAGGGACAGTATGCAATTTGTTACACAAAGTCTATCTCAAGAAGACAGAGGAGGAAAAGTTTTTTTTTTAAATTTATTTATTTTTTTGTTTTGTTTTAGAGGTTTCTCTTCTTTTTTTTCTCATTGGAATCCTTCCCCAGTTTTGTTCCAAGCGTGATTCAAAACCTAATAAACATATTTCAAACAATCACAAACAAGTGTTTGGTCTTGAAAGAGTGAATTATGTTTTTTAATAGTTTAGATTAATCAAGGTCAAGATATCATGAGTTTAAATGAAACTTAAATAAAGTTAATTTTTACATCTCTGGCAAAATTTTCAAAACAGAAATTTTTCACGTGTGTTAAAATGTTTAAAATGTGATAAAACTTATTTTATGTAATATATGTGAAATATATGGAAGTTGGAACCGTTTTTGTCACAATAAAAAATTCTTATATATTTGTTTCTCATCTATTGCATCAAGTGGATTTTTCTTCTTGCTTTTTGTTGCCATTTTTTGAGTTTAAAAAATTGTACATTGCAATCCATAGTTTAGTCTGACTCCTGCCTTAAAATTCAATAAAATGCTTTTAATCATCCATGAAGGTCTTCATCTGAGTCTTGTAAGAGTTGCGCTCACTTAAGAAACGTTGGGAGAACTTAAAAATGTGAAGATATCCTAACGCAAAAGGACTCTGTGTTCAGCGTTTATCTTCAAACAAACAATTTTTGCAGAAAGTTTGTCCCAGAGTTGCACAAACTCTTGTGAGCTAAAATGTAACTTAAATTAAGTTAGTGGTTAGAACTTTTGCTGAATTTCACACAAATCTGAGTGAAACTTATCAGTTTTCCCTGAGTTGTGTTTACTAACTCTTGCGTTAAAATGTCAAAAATGTTATAAAACTTGAATTATGTAAGTTGAGTCAACTGTTGTTTTCCCAAAAACCCTGACAGTCTGAGTCGTAACAATGTGTCATGCTTCAAAGTTAATAAAACGTGTTCAGAGAAACGTACTTTAAGGGCTCACTTAAGCATTTTTTATTCTAAACAGCTTTATCAAAAATAACTTTGGGTTTACATTTGAGTGAAATTTGGTCGTTTTACAGATGAACGTATCAGAGTAGCACCAACTACCTTATGTGTTTAAAATCTGTTTCAAATGTATTAAAACTTACATTGAGTTGGTACAGCTTTAGTCAAATTTTTACCCAATAAAAACATTAAGAAATGTTTCAGCCTGTTGTCAAAGTTTTTTGCAAAACTTTATTGCATTAGTTTGCCTTAAATTTGCAATTTTTTGCCACTTTTCACTTTGTAACCGCCAAAAAAGGCTTGGTTTGAGTCATTGAAACTGATTAGTATGCTTTTTAAAAAAGTTTCGAAAACTCAAAAATGTCAAGGCACCTGAACGCACACACACACGCACACGCGCCAACACACACACACACACACACTTTTTATACTAGAGTTGCAACAGCGAATGTTTGTTATTTTGATGTTTTAAATGTCCCCAACATTTCAATTTCATCCAAAAACAAGACACATCGTTTTATATACAATTTTCACTGTGACAAGAGTTGTTCAAAACTCCATAAAATGCTTTTAAACAAAGGCGGTAAAGGATTTAAGTGTTTCAATCCTCGATTATACTTAAATCAAGTTTAGTTTTTTTGTTTTTAAACCACTGAAATTCAAGATTTTGTTTGCAGAAACTTCGGCTCAGAGTTTTATTTTAAATACAGTATAAAAATTTGTTGTTAAAGCTATTTGACCTTAAAAAAAACTGTGTCTGCTTTCAAAATCAAATCTATTGCATTAGTTTGCCTTAAATTATTCTGATATAAAAAAAATTCAATTTTCATTAAGCTTAAATACGATCAATATTTAGGTTTCAAAGCTAAAATTTGTGATTTCTAGTTTCTAAAGCATCTTTTATTAAGCAATATTATTCAATATTGTACGTTTAAGCAGGTTGGTTCAATATTTCCCTTTTGAAATGAAATGTTTGTAGCTAAAACGTTAAGTTTGCTTGTTTTAAAGCGCTCCCATCATTTTTGTGGCATTTGTTTATTACAAAAGCACGTTTTATCGCATAAGGCACCACCATATAAATAAACAAAGGTGAAGAAACAGCATGAAACGCTTAAAGAACTGAACAAATAATTTCAGCTTCAATTTTCGTGATATAAGCAGGGAGGTGGGTGGGGCCGAAACTACAATTTTGACAAAAAGACAGATTATTTTTTGTTATTTTACCATGTTTTCGACTGCAAACCCACTAGATACATCTCAGTCGTGTCACATTTGTACTTAAAACATTTTTGATTGTTTTTTCTCCGCTTGTGTGACGTTGCACGAAAATGCGCGTGCTCGTGAACCTTTTCCGGTGGCGCTTCCTCTGTTTGTAAACTGACCCGAGCTGGAATAAAAGCGAAATTTAGCACAAATCAGGTAAGGTTTACTTGCAGTAAACACCGAGCATCGTTTTAAATAATAATTAAAAATCGATTTTCGTGTATAACTGCAGAAAGTCATCGCGCGTTTAAGGCCTCGAGACAGATTTGATTGTGCAGCGCAGCCCCTCGAAACACATTCTCCGAGACAAAACACATCAAATGCAGCTCTTTTCCGTTTAAAGGAAACCAAACTAACATAGTTTTAAGTATTTTCAGAAGCTGTAGTTGTTAAACTTTGGTTATTGTAGGACTATATGTGAAGAACGAGGAGTATTGTGTGTTTGCGGGGGAGTTGGTGCTAAAAGAACATCGAGATGCTGCTCAACACGCCTCATGCGCGTGAGATATTGATCGATAAACCAATTTATTGTCATTTTCTCTAATTGTGCATTGATGACACCAACTTTATGCAAAACAATGTCATGCATTTTGTGTTTGCTTATAATAAACGTATTATTATTGCGCATTAAATGAGCATTTACTCCACTCTTTCTCTTGTTTTTTTTTTTTTTTGCCTTAATCAATATTTTCTTTATATTCTTTAAATCCTCGATTGTCCGCAAGGGGGTGGGGTCAGAAGTGAGCATGTTCTCATTCACTGTTACAATGTTCAAAGTAAACCAATTTGGAGCTGAAAAAAAAACATGTTTCACCCCTGGAGCTGCGATGTTGTTTTGACCTTCATGAACACTGAGGGGGAGAATTGTTTTTAAATTACTTTAAGAGTTATTTACATTTATGCGAATAAATAATTAATTTATGATCAATAAACCATAGCAGGAAGAAAATAAAGACAGAGAAGGGAAAAAAGGTCTGCGTTTAGTTTTTTCTCTATAGTAGGTGTTCCCAGAAGAGAAGAGTTTTCAGTTGCTTTTTGAAAGCTGTCAGTGTTGCTGCTCTCCTGACTGGATCAGGGAGTTTGTTCCACCAGCCAGGAACAGTGAGAGAGAATTTATGTTATTTTTAAACCTTCAGCCAATCAGACATGTTATGTCCTGCTTCTCTGGACCCATATTTGGTTACTGGAAATTAATACACTTCCACAATGATGATGGTTGGCTACACCCATTTTTAGCCTGTTTCATTGGTCATGTGAAATGTCGCGTGTGCTGCATTCATGTTATATACAGTCTATGCTTTCCCATCAGAGTGGAACCGGTGCTGTCCAATGAGAAAGTCCGGTGAGGTGTGTGTGACCTCCAGCCTAAACTGATCACACCTGTCTCCCGACCAGGATGTCTCACATTCCTGGGAGCTCTGTCCGGGACCACATGAAATGGGTTGGTTCTATAATTTCAATTCTGTTCCGATTTGAACACATTGTTAAATTGTTATGAGAGACCAGGCAAGCTAGTCCCACAGTCACTTCCTGCCTTAAATATGTGTTTATACTTTGGAGGAGAAACGAGGCGCGCTGGGGATGAGAGGGTTCCTATGAACCCTGTAATGCAAAATAATCTTTTTAAGCTTTTTGGATGTAAGCGTAGTGAACACACTCATGATTAGAATGGTGTGAATTCACCGAGTCACTTATGACCAGAGAAAACTACTCTAGTAGTCACCAGCTTGATGCTAATCACAAGTATGTCTACCAAGTCACTAACATGTTACTGCATGAGTAGAAAGTCTTTAGCATGTTGCTACTATGATTAGCTAACGTCACTAACGAGTTTATAGTGCGATTATTAATGTTGCCAGCATGAATAACAAGTCGCTACCATGTTTCCTATCTCAAGTAACAAGTCACCAGTGTTGCACTAGTTACAGAGATATAGTAACTAGTTACAGTTATTAGGTACTTAATTTAAAAAGTAACTCATGTACATTACTTGTTACTTACACTAAAAAGTAATGTTACTTTTAAAGAACATGTTTTGATGCTATATTAATGCTCTTCTTTTTAAATTTCACTGCTGCATGTAAAATAATGCTTTTATTGATCAACTAAACCTTTAAGTAAATCTTTATTTATTTGTTTCATAATTTATTTTACACTTTATGCTAAGCATTATAGTCAATATAAACTGACAAACACATTTTATAATTACGAATGTTAATGCTTTTAATTCAGACTAGCAGAAACTGAAAATATAAAAAATAACCCAAAACAGCTTGAATAATATATTCAGAACATACAACTAAAACTATTTGCCCTCTACCTCTTAATGTCATCTGTAGCTCATTTTCTACTTTAGAGCATTTTATGTTCTGTTTGCCGTGTTCCATCAGGACGTTTTATCAAGCTGCTTAAATGCGAGTGTCTCGACGGTAGAGACCGACTGCATGTGATCAACAACACACAGTTCTCTGGCTCTGGTGAGCGCCCCCTGGCTGACATTGCTGCTAAAACTGTTGTTTGGGTGCAGAGGCTTCACTCGCGTCGCTTGAGGTTTGCTCCTAGCTTCGTTGACGGGTGCGAGTTTGTCTCTGTTGACAGGATCTTGGACTTTGAGGCAGAATGATGACAGCGGTTGTGTTTCAATGAAATGTTTTAACCTTTGCGCTAAACTAACGTGAAATAATACTCATATTTTCACTCTGAAAAACTGTTTTTGCTCTCGTGAGATGATAGAGATGCACTCACAATGATAGAGTTGGCGTTCACCAATCCGAAATTGCATTTTCTTCTTCTGTACTTTAAGAGCCATTCACAAATCCCAGGAAGCATTTTCTTCTTCTGTACTTTAAGAGCCGTTGCGACTTTTAGTAACCCCCTGCATAACTAATGTCTTAATTGTTTTTTCTTTTTCTTTTTTTTCTCTTCTCTATTTATCCTTTCTTTCTCTTTTATTTACTATTAGTGTTTGTTTTTTTAACTTCCTTTATTTATTTTTTTTTCTCATTGACATGATTGCATTACTCAATTAGACTGTATTTTTACACTATACACTGTATGTTGGTACTGCCTTTGTCATGTAAGATTCACTATTTAAATTTAATTTAAAAAAAAGCCTAAAAAAAATAACTTTGAGAGCTGTTCACCAATCCCAGGAATCGTTTTCTTTTTCTTTTTGTTCATCGGTGTCCAGCATTTAATGTCAACAGCAACTAATAAAATAAAATAGAAGAAATGTAAATAAATAAATATAAGCTTGCAAAAAGCCTCAAGCTTATAATAACTCGTTACTGCCCAACACTCGCTAGCATGTTAGTAGCAGAAATAACAAGAGAAGAGTTTGGTTTCAATAGAATCTCAGCAGCCTTTTAAAGAGCATTCTGACATGTAATTATAATATAATTTTCAGGTTAGTTTCATTATAAGTGTCAACCATTCAAACTGACCGATTGAGACAGGCATATTTTCAGCACATGCACAAAGAGCAACTCCTGCACTCTTCTGACTTCAGTAAACGAAATAATGAACAAATATAATGTAAACACATTGAAGGAAGAAGTTTTTTGACGATTTCTCCAAACCGCAGTGAAACCATGCCTGTGCACTCGTTTCCTTCACTCGGTTGATAAACACACAGAACCAACTGAAGTTCGAGCTGAAGTTCGAACCTGAACCCTCCTCCTCCGCTGCTTCGCAGGCCGGGCTGTTGGGGTGTGAGGCGGTGCTCTCCAGCATGGCTCTGATGCAGGCCACTCCCATCAACACCACCAATGCTGTTCCTAAGAAGATGATGATGTCACCGCTGGCTCCGCCTCAGGGTCTCCCCTCAGCTCAGCTGCAGGAGCGAGTGGGGCCACAGGGGCACATGGGCTTACCCCCCGGGATCACCTGCCCCCCGCTGGTGAGGAAGAGCGCTTTGTTTTCTTATTGTTTGATTAGTTTTTTTTAAACTTGTGTTTTGCTTGCTTTCACGTTTGTTTGACTCATTTTAATTATTTTAATTTCATTTTATTCTTGTGTTTTTTTCCCCCCATTTTATTAATTCGGTTGTCATTTAAATGCACTTACAGTAATAAAAAGAATTGATGGTTAAAAATCAAAATGCTTTTTTATTTAAGTGTTTTTTTTTTTTCATTTTGATAAATGTTGTAAAAATTGTTTAATTTAATGTTGCATTGATAGATCTTTTGTAAATATTGTAATTGTTTTATTTTATTCAAATTTTGTCAGTTTAATGTAGTTACATTGTTTTTGTTGTTAGTTTTGTTTAATTGTGTAATTTCTTTTCATATGCAGTTTGTTTGTTTAAAATATATAATACATAAAACTACATTTGCAATTTGATAGATTTTTTGATTAAAAATCTTTTAAAATTTGTGATTTGATTATTTTTTTGTATTTAAAATCCATTTTGTACTTAGCTATTTATTTATTTTGTATGAAAAAAATGTATATATTTTAATTTACGATTTGATTTAATGTTTTAATTAAAATTAAATTCTGTTTCATTAAGTTCTTTATTAAAAATGTTTTAGTGATATTTTTTTTACTTTGTTTCTTTTATTCAATGAATTGTAATTTTATTGAATTGATTTTTTTTAGTTCTTATCTTAAAACCTTTTAATTGGTAATTAATGTTTTAATAATTAACTATATATTTTTCCTCAATTAACTAGTTAACAAGTATTTTGTTTAATTTTTATTAAAAAATTTTAATTCAAAATAAAAATGTTTTAATATGTGTGTATCTTGTCATTTCATAAATTTAATTTTTAACCTAATCTCAGTTCATAAAGTCAGACAGGAAGTAGGTTTCGCAAAAACCTCTAAAAATGGGCACTTTGACTCCTCCCACAGATTTTATCCAAACCTCTCCAAACTTCTTCAGTATCGTCATAAGGCATACGGAACCTTAAAATGAGAATTTTAGGTTTTGGGTAAAAAATGTAGACTTCATACTTTGACAAACTCCTCCTAGGCGAAATCTCCGATCCAGCTGGAAATTGTTGTGGTTACTTGTAAGGTATGAGGGAAAAAAAGTTATCAAAAGCACAGAAGTGGTCTTGGGGTGGCACTTATGCAAAATTCACCTTTCAAAAACGTAAAAAAAGTTTTGAACTTTATCTGTTCAAGTTAATCCAATTTCAACAAAAACAGCCTGGCATGATTATCCTTGTCAGGCTGAACAAAAGCATATGCATCACTGTGACTGCGCTCTGAAAATTGGCTCTACAGCGCCCCCTTAAATGTGACCTTCGTTTTAGATGTTTTGACCCATTGAACATGTTAGAAAGCTCTCTAAAATTTGTTCGAAGGTCATGTTCAACAAGTATAATAATTTAACACTGTCACTGAAATCGTACCTTGGACTACAGCTCTGCAGCGCCCCCTTGAATGAGAAAAAGTTTAACATGCATTTTAACAAACTTTTTTAGAACATTTCTAGATGGAGCTGAATGTTGGTCTGTTGACTCTTAAGGCATAAGGGACCAAAAGTTATCAAAAGCTCAGAAGGTCATTAGGGTTAACCTCGAATCCTTCCGTTTTTCCAGCTCCTGCGTAAGGAGGGAGACTTCCCCGAGCCTCGTCTTCTGGAGGACAAGGAGCTGAGACCCGGAGAAGACCCGGCGCTGAAGAAGAAGAACAGGAAGTCCATAGCTCCTGCTAAAACGAGCGAGCAAGACGGATCCGAGGGGAAGGTGAGTCCGGGAACGCTCGGGGGCTGCATAGTGAAAGGCTCTTCCTCTGAAGCCCAACCTCCGTGTCTCCTCAGGCTCTAGTGGACGAGAACGGAAACTGTCCGCTCTCGAAGGTGCAGAAGAACTTCGTCTGTGACCACTGCTATGGAGCATTCCGGAGCGGCTACCACCTGAAGAGACACGTCCTCATTCACACTGGTAAACCACGCTCGTGCTCACAAGGGCCTGAGCCACAGCCACTGGCTACAAACACATTTACAAACACAGTAGGCAGTTGTGGTCTGGTGGATAAGGAGATGGATCAGAAGGTCACCGGTTCGATCCCCGGATCCACCGAGTTGAAGGTGGAGTGAGCGATGAAACACTTGCTCTCTATCTTCAACAAACACAGCTGTGGTGCCCTCGAGCAAGACACCAGTTTCCGGACTGTTCCCCGGGCGCCACAGCCATGGCTGTCCACTGCTCCGGGTGTGGGTTCACGATGTGTTTGATCACTGCTGTGTGTGTATGTATGCGTGTGTGTGTGTGTACACTGGGAAGGGTTACATGCAAAGCACACACTACAGGTAGGGGTCACTCCAGATCTGACCAACTGCTTACTTTCACGTTCATGTTTCACATCTGATTGATCTGATTGAATCTCTTTGATTGAGGTTCTTTTGTTTCTGATGTCACAGTAAAGAACACGGCTGCAAACTGCCTTCATTCGATCTCTACAGGACGCACCACAAAATCATTCATCCAACACTTACATCATGAGTTTTCTTATGTCTCTCCTCCCTTCTTTTTTCTCTCTTTTTCCATTTCTCTCTCTCCCTTTCTCCTCCCCTTCTTTCTTTCTCTCCTCTCTCTTTTTCTCCCCTTTCTCTCTGTCTTCCTACGCTCTTCCTTTTTCTCTTCTACTCTTTCTCCCTCCCCTCTGTCTCCCCCCTGATCTCTCTCTTTCTCTCTCCCTCCCCCCTCTCTCTCACTCTGTTTGTTTTTGTTCTCAGGAGAGAAGCCGTTTGCGTGTGCCGTGTGTGACATGCGGTTCATCCAGCGCTATCATCTAGAGCGCCACAGCCTGACGCACACAGGTACTGCAGTTCTGCATCTAAATGGTCTGGTTTGTGAGAGTATGAGTGGAGAATAAAGCATCCCCCGTTCGAGACGCAAACCGATCAAACAGTTGACCAGTCGATCAGGAGCAGTACAGAGTCTGGTAAACACTGACATTCCCAGGATCAGAGCACCAAAACTTAAACGGAGGGCTGAATAAGGGGAACCTTATTAGTATTTCTAATTAGTATTCTACCTTATTAGTATTCTACGGAGAGTCAATATTAGTATTTCTGACTGCAGCTTTTTTTCCACTCAACACTAAACCATATTGATATTATTAACTCCACCCTAATGTGAGAGAGGGATAGAGGAAACAGAAAAGAGAGTAAAAAGAAGAAAGAGAAGAAAAAGAAAAGACAAAGAGAAGTGACCGCATGAGAAGAATAGAAGAAAAAGGAAAAAGAGCACGAAGGCAAAGGTAAAGATAGGGAGAAAAATAAGAGGGAAGAAATATAGAGGATGAGGAGAGAAGGAAGAAAAGATGAGAGAGAAGAAAAAGAGAAAGTGAAAGAAGAAAATAAGAGTGAGTGAGTGGGAGAGGAGAGAGAGAAAATAGGAAGAGTGGAAAAGTAGGAGAGAGAAAAGGAGAGGAGAAAGAGAAAATAAGAAAGAATCAAAGGATAGAGAAGGAACAAGAGACAGCAAGTGATTAAAAGGTGAAAGAGGAAAAGGAGACGAGAGAAGAAAAAAGGAGAAAGCAATGAAAGAGAAAAGACAGGAGAGGAAAAGGAGAAAAAAAGAGAAAAAGGAGAGGAAAGAGTGGGTGAGAGTGGGTTGGTGGTTGAGTGACCGGATGGGTGAGGTAGTGGTGGTGGTGGGGGGGGGTGAGTGGGTTTATGAGTGAGTGGGTTAGTGGGTGAGTGAGTTAGTGCGTGGATGGATGAGTGAATGAATTCGTGGGTGGGCTAATAAGCAAATGACTGGGTTAGTAAGTGAGTTAGTGGGTGAATGAATGAGTGAGCGGATGAGTTGGTTAGTGAGTGGGTGGGTTGTGGTTGAGTGTGTGAGCGGATGAGTGTGTAAGTTGGTGAGTTAGTGAGTGAAGTAGTGAGTGGGTGGATGGAGTAGTGGATGAGTGGGTGGGTTGGTTAGTGAATGGGGAGTGAGTGAGTGGGTGGGTGAGAAAGCAGATGAGTGGGTTAGTGAGGGAGTGAGTTAGTGAATGGCTAGTAAGCAGATTAGTGGGTGAATTATTGAGGGGGTGAGTAGGTTTGTGAGTGAGTGAGTGGGTGGGTGGGTTGGTTAGTGAATGGGGAGTGTGAGTAAGTGGGTGGGTGAGTGAATTAGTTAGTTAGTAAGTGAATTAGTGAGTGAGTGGGTGGGTGTGTGATTTAGTGGGTGTTAGTGAGTGAGTGGGTGAGTGAGTTAGTGAGTGCGAGTAAGGTTGCGGGCAGTCACACAGGTTCATTTATTAAAACATTTAATAGTTATTAAATCGTAACAATGCATCTCCTTTATGCTGGGCTAAAAGTTAAAAAAAAGATACTCAGAATATACAAAAAGTCAGGTATAAAACTATCAAGATTGGTGCATCACTACAGAGATAAATGTTTATTTTTGATATGGGAATTTATGGGAATTTTTTATTTTATTTAAGAAAGTCTAGAAGTTTCTGTTGAGATTGCTTTTGTGTAGACGATTGAGTTTGCCCCTCTGTGCTCCAGGGGTGAAGCCGTTCGCGTGCTCCATGTGCGACATGAGGTTTTTCCAACGTTACCACTTGGAAAGACACAGCCTGACTCACACGGGTACGTGTCTCGAAATATTGTTATAATACACCTGCACACCTGCCTCGTGTGATGTGTGCTGCTCCTGCACTGCTGAAGGAGTCGCTGTTCCTTTGGTTCGAAGGGAGGAAGCCTAGTACTCCGAAAAATAATCACGTTAATTAAAAGCGGCTGACGAGAACTGTCCTGTCGCCGTGAGAGCTGACTCTCAGATACGAGGGGCGCAGTGAGAATGGAATGGATTGAAGGTTTGGGTTTTAAATTAAAGCAGAAAACACGCAGTATTGTATTCTAAAATATTTAGGATCCATTTGCTGTTTGATCTCAATCTCTTACTGTACAAGGAGTCCTTTCTCTCCCTCTCTCTTCCCCTTCTATTATCTCTATATCTCATTCTCTCCTTTTTTATCCTCCCTCTTTCATCTATATCCTCCCTTTCCCTTTCATTCCCTTTCCTTTCTCTCTTTTTTCTTCTCTCTCTCTCACTCTTTTCTCTCTTTCTCTTATCTCTCATTATCTTTATCCCTCTATTTTTCTCCTCTCCTTCTTTCTGTACTCTCTCCCTCTTTTTGTTGCTTCTTTTTTTTCTTTCCCTTCCCTCTGTTTTTCTCTTTTCTCTCTCCCTCTTTTTCTTCCCCCTCCTTCTATTTTTCTCTCCTTCTTTTTCTCTCTTCTTACTCGCTTTCTCTCTTCTTACTCTCTTTCTCTCTTTTTTACTCTCTCTTACTTCTCCCTCAGAGCTCTCGATCAGCAGTAGTTTTTGAGTTTTCGTGGAGTGTTGTTGACTCTCTCTCTCTCTCTCTCTCTCTCTTTCCCTCTCTCTCTCTGATCGCCTCTGTGCTCTGCGTTTAGGGGTGAAGCCGTATGCGTGCCCGCTGTGCGACATGAGGTTTTTCCAGCGCTACCACCTGCAGCGCCACAGCCTGGTTCACACGGGTATTGTCTTGTTTTATCGCTCCGCTGTTGCTTGCTCCAACGCTCTCCGCTTCCATCGCTTCCTAATGCTACCCTTATCTGCTCCAGGTCTGAGAGAAGAGCTAGAGCTAGCATTCTCACTCATTAGCGATCAGAAGTGACAGTCCCTCAGCTGGCCACTAGAGGCTGCTGTTTAAAGCGAACACTACTCTTTAGTATTCGTTTTGTTTACAGAATATTAAATATTCATAAAGTTTTTTTAAGTGGCACTAACTACAAATATACAGGGATGGTGCCGAGTTTGCTCCAGAATGGCATGCTGGGTGTTGTGGTTTTACAGTTGTGCAGAGTCAGAGCACAGAACAGAATGGTCACAGAGTATTCTCCATCAGTTTCTCCCTCACTTTGTTTTTTTTCACTGTTCTCGTCTCCTATCTTTTTCTCTCTTGTTTCTCTCTCAAAATTCCTGTCTTTCACTCTTCTTTTCTGTCTCTCCCTCTCTCGCTTACTCCCTCCCTTTCTTTCTTTTTTCACTCTTTTCTCTTCTCCCTTGCTCTCTTTTTTTCTTTCCTTTCTTTCTTGCATCCTTTCTTTCTATCTCTTTTTCTTTTTCCTCTGTACCTTCTGTTTCTCTTATTTTTATCTTGCTTTTTCAACTTTTTCGACTTTCCCTCTTTATTCTCTCCCCCCTTCTGCCTTCTCTCCTCCCTCATTCTTTCTCTCTCCCTGCCTCTCTTCTTTCTCTCTTCCTATCTCCTTTCTCTCTCTCTCTCTCTCTCTCTCTTTTAACCCCCACTCTCTCTCCCTCACCCTCGCTCTTTTACTTTCTCTCTCTTCCCTTACTCCATCTTCCTGTTCTGTTATCTCTCTACACCCCTTTCTCTTTGACCTCCTTCTCTCTCTCTCTCTCTCTCTCTCTCTCTCTCTCTCTGAAATTTTAGAACTTTCTTGATTATTTTCAATAGTTGTTTCATTTACCACTTTTAGAAGTCTGATTTGGCATGCTATGATACTTTAATCAAATAAATCGTAATATCAATTTTAAAAGTAAATCATTAAAATGATACAGAAATAAATTGATACATAAATTAATAAAAAAAAATCCTGTTAGGATATTTCCTGCGATAAGAACACTCCCCCCAGTGGTTCCTCCAGGTGTTGAAGGCTAGATTTGTCGTTAGTCGTTAGATTTTAAAAAGTTGTTAGACTATTCGCTAGTTGCTAGATTAAAAAAAAGTTGCCAGGTGGCCTGAAATGTTTCTAAATATAGTGACAAAGACATGAAGTTGGCAACATTCCGAGGGGACTGTTAGGATATTTCTTGCAATAAGAGTGCCTCACCTCCGGGTGCTGCAGGGAGTGCGAGCAGGTCACTTCGACGCATGCAGCCATCACTTGCTTCTCTGTGCTTCCTGTGTGGCATGCGCTCTCTGCAGTTAAGGCTTTTGTGTTGAAGGGAATGTTCCGGATGAGACCCTAACCTGCTCTGCTTGTGCAGGGGTGAAGCCCTACGCGTGCTCCATGTGCGACAGGCGCTTTTTCCAGCGCTACCACCTGCAGAGACACAGCCTGACTCACACGGGTACGAGCGCCTCTCTTTCCGGTACCTGATCAGCACTGCTGCCAGCTCCATCAGGGCGTATTTAGCTCCAGAACCTCAGCTCCATCTTTATTTCTCAAGATTAGATGCTCCAGTTCTTTTTTTCGTCTCTCTTTGCTGCGTCATGTGAATATATTACTTTATTAGTTGTTGAATTACAAGCAGCGCATCAAGCTAACAAGCATTTTAAAAAGCTTCTCTACTCCTCAAGCGGTGGCAGCAGTGCTTCATGGTTTGTTTAAGGTTTTTTTTAGGCTTCTGAGGAAACAAACTCGAGTTTGAAAAGTGTGTTGGGTTGTTTGACCCCCGAACAGTGTTTGTTTTAGACTAGCTTTGCAGTTTTTTTATTTTAAATTACCAAATTTAATATTTATTGGAAAAAGCTAGTCTGCGTGAGCATGTATCATTTCTTTGTGAGCAGGAGCCACAACCTGTATTTTGGCCCCTCAGGGAAGGAACTCATGAAGTAAATGCAGAGGAAGCTTTACACACAAAACATTTAATTGTTCAATTGGTCAAAGACTTATCATTACACCTTTACTTCGGCCAGTGTATAGTGTACACAAATAAAATCTTCACACATGTGTAGGACACCAAAAACTACAAAATTCAGTTTGGTCGAGTTTCCAAACAGGATAGAAAACTGGTTATTTTAGCTATCAAAATATTGACACCATACTTTAACGAACGCCTAGAGATTTTACTTGTTCATTTTTAAACTCAGCCAGTATAATCTTAAAGTAAGTCCAACGTTAAATTGCAAAGCTTTTTTGGCATCACTACAGGGCGTGGCCATGGCATCCGGTGAAAGTCAATATAGCGCCACCTAACTCATTTTAGCTACTGCCTCACTATCAGTTTGTCGTACAAGAATGAATCTTGATAAACACATATATACGGTATCAAGATGAACAAATATTTTATATACTTTGTGTTTCCAAACTCCACAGGAAATCTGTTAATTTTCCATTTCCTGTAAAAAAAATTGCACTTTAGCTAATTGGTACATTTTAACAAATTCCTCCCACAGACTTTATCAGAACATCTCTAAACTCCATCTGCATAACCACAAGACATATAGCATGTTAAATTGTGAAGCTTTTTTGGCTACCATAAAGGACGGGGACACATTGACTTGAGAATTTCCACTTTTTAGTTTGAAACAGGAACATACAACGTCCGATCTGGCTCAAACTCATCTCATTCTGTTCATAGTCCAAATCTGAACAAGTTCATATGACAACAAACACTCATAATTATAGTAACCCACTCTGTCATAGAGACCGAACGTTCAGACCAAGTGCCAAACAAACCCGCTGTTCACTCGCATGAGTCACAAAGGATGTTCACTCTGAGAATGGTATGGAACTAAGGGCGAACTCGCTGGGAGAAGCACAGGAGTGACAAGACTGGAGCTGCTGCTGACCAACTCTTTTTCTCCTATTTTTTCCTCCTCTCCTTCAAAATGTGTCCGTCCACCCTCTCAACTTCTTCCTGCACACTTCCTCTGATAAATAAACTAACACTGTTATGCTTAGCTGTAGCGAACATCAGCGCAGTGTCAATATATCATGTTGATTAATTAAAAATGTATAACTTACCAGATTCAGCCACCTCTGCATCACCACCATTTTTTTCCCAAATGTATAATAATACAAGTCATTCATTCTGGCTGAAAACAAACTATAATATTTGTCTCCTCCATTGTTATTGCGCATATTCCTGCTTCATAAAACAGTCATGTAACTACAAGAGCAATCCCCTCATTGGTTGCCACACAAACAAACTTCGTCTGAATAGACCAGGTTTCTATTCTGGCCATCGATCCGGTTTGCCGCTCCTTGTCTCTCGAGGCATTCATGTCCGCCGCACTGCGTGATCCAGACCCTTCGCATCACAGAGTTCCTTATCCTGTCTTACATAGACTTTACATTGAAATCAGCCGCTCTTACCGGATCATTCACGCTTGCTGTGTCTGCAACATTAGAGGGTGTACTGCCCTAATAGAATATTTACATCTGAAATGGGTTGCAAAAAAAGTCTTAAATGCAGCCAGTTGCTCGGACGTGAACTATATTTGGTACACACAAATGGAGTACCAAGAGGTTCAGTTTTCTAATATAAAACATGTTTCTGGACTCCACAGGAAGTCAGTTATTTTGCCATTTCCTGTAAAAATTGTGCATTTTAGCTTGTGGAAGTTGTTATAATCAGACATTGTATGACTGAGCTATATCACGCTCTTATAACACAGATCATCAGTCTTAGTTCCACCTAGTGGTGGGCCTTTACAAGATGTTTGTTTTAGTTTTATGCCTCTATTTCAGGCAGTGAATAACATACACACGTACATTTTGTCGCACATGTGTAGGACACCAAGACCTACAAAAAAAGTCTATTGTGTCGAGTTTCGAAACTGGACAGAAAACTAGTTACTTTACACTTTTATCAAAAATTTGGAATTCTACTAAAGATTTTACCTCTTTGTTACTAAACTTATCCAGGATAATCTTAAGGTTTATACAATGTTATATTGCAAAGGCATTTTTGGATACGATAAAGGGCGTGTCGGTCTTAACTTCAGGTTACAGCACCGCCTAAAAAGTTTTAGCTCTTGACTTTATCAGTTTGGCATATATAAATTAAATTTGATAGAAATTTACAATACCAAAATGAGCAAAAATGTAATATAGTTGTGTTTACAAAATTGACAAAGTTAAATTATTTTGGCATTTCTTGTGAACAACTGCTCTTTACCTTGTTCTGTACTTGTAAGGAACTCCTCCCACTTATCTCCAAACTCCATCAGCATCTTCATAAGGTGTATGGCTTGTTAAATCAGAAGTTTTTTTTGGCTGTGATAAAGGGGAGTGGCCAGGGTGGTTGGCAAATTTTCAATTGTGGGTTTGAAACAGGAAGTCGTTAAAGCTCAGCCATGCAATGTCCAATCGGCTCAAACTTTCCTCATTCTCATCACAGTCCAAGTCTGAACATGCTCATATGACGATGCACATTATCAGTCTAGTTTTTTTCCTTCAATTCTAAACAGGAAACATAGACATAAATTATATCAACATGACAGGTCACCTAAGCCTAGTAATGAGGCTTCAATTCCTCTAATTATTCAGTATTTGGTTACCTGCCATAATCACGGTCACTGCACCCTTAATAACCTTCAGAAGGCAGTATTTATCCTAAACAATGTCTCTGAATGTCCTCAAATGATTGAGCTCCTCAAAACGAGCCATGCACCCAATGTTCCTCCTACTTCCCTTCCACGTCTCCACCACTCCTTCTGCTGGGTTTCACTCAGAAAGTCCACCCATTTCCCACCAATACATTTATCTTTTTCACCAAAAGTTATTTATGTTTTCATCGCTCTGCTACGATTCACTTCCAACTCATTCCGTCACGTACTTTCTTCATTGAGATGAGCTGCATTAACGCTTTGTCTGATTGGTTCGTGGGTGACGCTTCGGTCAGGGAGAGTGGCTAAAGCCAGAATGTGAGCTCCATAAAAAAGAAAACAGGATTCCAAGAACTTGAAAAAATCTGAAGATGACTCGAGGAGAGTTTTTGGCCACGTTTTTCTGTGTCTGGTTCAAATGAGGTCATTTGTGTATTAGTTGGTTTCATTTTACTCGTAGTTAATTTTAATTGTGCTAGTTTTGATAAGAAAATATTGCGTTACTCTGGCTGACTGAACATTGTGTTGTGAAAGCGCTCCAGTAGAAAGGTGTTTTTCATCAGACATGTTGTTTTATATTTGTGTTTGTTGATGCTGAGCGGTGCGTTTGGCTAATCCTATGCTCTGTGCGCACAGGGGTGAAGCCGTACGCGTGCCCAATGTGTGACATGCGTTTTTTCCACCGTTACCACCTGCAGAGACACAGCCTGACGCACACGGGTACGTGTCTCTCTGTCTTACTCCTCAAAGCACAGTTTAAGAGGAAACAGAGAGACGAGGGAATCTCTAGCTCTTAAAACCTGTTGCTGGGAGACGTGTTTGGGATTTAGAGACCCTTCGAGCGTGTTGATGAAAGGTTTTTCGTGGAGACGTCATGACTGCTTTCTGTGTGCAGGGGTGAAGCCGTACGCTTGCTCAATGTGCGACATGCGCTTTTTCCAGCGCTACCACCTGCAGAGACACAGCCTGACCCATACGGGTAGGTGGACTCTCTGTCTGAGATTTCATTGATTGTTAGCCTTAATCACTCTGAATTGCTTTTGGTTTGATTGATTGATAGTCAGAGGACACCGCGAGAACAGTTGAACACCCTTTTACAATTATTCCTATTATCGATTTTTTTTTAAATCAGTAAAGTATGTTCAAAGGCGTGTGTTTATTTATGTTGTTTTTTAGCTTCCTTTTCATCTCTTTCTCGCTCCCCTCTTCTTTTTTCTCCCCTCTCTCTCCTCTCTCTCTATCGCACTTTGTCTCTCCTTTCTATCTGTCTCTCTTTCGCTCTCTCCTTTCTCTCCCCTCCATCTCTCTACCCTCTTTATTCAACATGTTCGTTTCTCTCTTTCTTTTTCCTATCTATCTTTCTCTCCGCTCATCGCTCCCTCTATTTCCTCTACTCACTCCCTCTCCTCTCTCATGTCTTCCTCCTCTCTCTCTCTCTTTCTTTCTTTCTTTCTTTCTTTCCTGTATCTCCCCCTTTCCACACTATAATTCTTTTCTCTCTCTCTCTCTCTCTCCATCTCTCCCCTTTCTCTCTTTCCCACTCTCCTTTTTCTTTATCTTTCTCTTTTTCCCACTCTCCTTTTTCTTTATCTTTCTCTCTCTTCCCGCTTTATTTCCACCTCTCTCTCTCTTTCCCTCCTCTCTCCCTTAAGTTATCTTTTTCTCACACCCTCTCTCACTTTCTCTCTCTTTTTTTCCCTTTCTCTTTTCCCTGTCTTTTTCTCTCTCCCCTTCTTGGGTTGCTAAGTCGCTCTGTATCTGAGTTATAATCTCAAAAATCATTTAATTAATAAATCAATTTTAGCAGTTTTAAACCAAAATAACCCAGGATTAAAAGCACAAGCCCAGTGATTGGATCAAGAAGCCTCTGTAAGAGCATCCTCAAGCTCTGAATGTTGCATGTGCAGCAAACTCGAGTTTGTTCACTCGGTGCATCCTTTCCCAGGCATGCCTGAGTTCCTTGTGCGCACCTGAAACCACCTGACTGTTTCTGCTCTGTGCGTGCAGGGGTGAAGCCGTACGCGTGCCCGCTGTGCGACATGAGGTTTTTCCAGCGCTACCACCTGCAGAGACACAGCCTGACGCACACGGGTACGTGTCTCGACCCAAAATAACTTTTTAACACCCTCAAATATTACCATTGCAGAATTTAAATACAAATAAAAATTACGAATAAAAGTTCAGAGAGTAGGGATGGGCGGTTCATCTAAAAGTAACCGTAATCGCCTTTCAGGAGCTATAATCGTAATTTTCTTGGCCAATTATTTTGATTGCTTTCCCTTTAAAAAGAAGTGAAAATGAGACAGTGGTTGAGTTAGTCGTCCTGTAACCAGAAGGTAGGCAGTTCGATCCCCACCAGGTCCATTCTGCTTTTGTGACCCTGAGCGAGCCTATATGGATGTGTTTGGTGGATGAGTGTGAATAGTGGGGTGTGTTTGGTGGAAGTGTGTGACTGGTGGGGTGTTTTGTGGATGTGTGTGACTGGTGGGGGGTGGATGAGTGTGACTAGTGGGGTGTGTTTGGTGGATGAGTGTGACTGGTGGGGGGTGATTGGTGGATGAATGTGACTGGTGGGGGGTGATTGGTGGATGAATGTGACTGGTGGGGGGTGTTTGGTGGATGAGTGTGACTGGTGGGGGGTGTTTGGTGGATGAGTGTGACTGGTGGGGTGTTTTGTGGATGAGTGTGACTGGTGGGGTGTTTTGTGGATGAGTGTGACTAGTGGGGTGTGTTTGGTGGATGAGTGTGACTGGTGGGGGGTGTTTGGATGAGTGTGAGTGGTGGGGGGTGATTGGTGGATGAATGTGACTGGTGGGGGGTGTTTGGTGGATGAGTGTGACTGGTGGGGTGTGTTTGGTGGATGAGTGTGACTGGTGGGGGGTGTTTGGTGGATGAGTGTGACTGGTGGGGGGTGTTTGGAGGATGAATGTGACTGGTGGGGGGTGTTTGGGGGATGAATGGGACTGGTGGGTGGTGTTTGGTGGATGAGTGTGACTGGTGGGTGGTGTTTGGTGGATGAGTGTGACTGGTGGGTGGTGTTTGGTGGATGAGTATGACTGGTGGGTGGTGTTTGGTGGATGAGTATGACTGGTGGGGGGTGTTTGGTGGATGAGTGTGACTGGTGGGGTGTGTTGGTGGATGAGCGTGACTGGTGGGGTGTGTTTGGTGGATGAGTGTGACTGGTGGGGGGGGGATGGATGAGTGTGACTGGTGGGGTGTGCTTGATGGTGTTCAGGAGACTGTAGTCGAAGAATTGCAGACACGTTCTGTCAGACTGCCTCATGGCAGTGGAGGCTACCAAGGTAGCTTGTCACCAACATAATCAACAAATATTGTTTGTTCACAGTATTTTAAACAGAACTGCTTATTTAACATCTAACATGCATCCAAGATGACTTGTGTTATTATATTATATAACCAGTTATACAATATTAACTTCCTTACAATAGATGCTAAAGTACCTAACACTTTGCCACATGAAGATACCAGTAACAGCAGGGAGAAATGAGCTAAACATATGTTTATTTTTATTTTATCACCTAAATCTAGTAAAAACACGAAGACTAGACACAAATACAAACCACAACAAGAATCAAAACTGGCAACTCTGAGCCAGGCCTGAATGAATTTGTGAACAGCATGTGCATAAATGCACTCATTCTAAAGGTTGTCTAAAATTTTAACTACTGGAATAAATGTTAACGTTTACCTTTCTGAAAGCTTTCGTTAGTTTTTCAGCAATCAAGAGTGTTTAATTTGAAATGGAGCAGCCCCCGAGTGCACGAGCATGACATTTCTCTCAGAAACCGAATTCTCATAACACTGCTAATTGTAGCTGTCAATCGTTCTGATTGGCTCACCAGGCGGTGGGCGGTGCTCACCTGTTTGTGAATCTGTCACTCTCCTGACGGGAGATCTGCGTCAGAATCGACAAATGTGCAGCGAAACATTCACAACTCACAGCTCGAGATTCACAAATACTGAAGAAATTCACAAATGCGGAAAACACATCCACAATTAAATCGAAAGGTACTTGTTGTACCTGTGACTTTTGAAAAAAATAGTTGTCTTTTCATTTATTTGTCGATCTTGAACTTATTTATTTATCTTAGTGACTCAATTATACCTCGACAGCTTACACGAATGCAACAGAGGAACTAATAATGCTGCGTCTCGATCCGTACACTTCTACTGCATCCTTTAAGCAGATAGTCATTTTCAAAGGAAGATGTAGATAGTGTGTGAGACGAGAGTGAGCTCGATCTGGTATGCACGAAAGGTAGCTGCTGAATTGAAAAATGTTCAACACATTAAAATAATATTTGCAGGAAACACTGAAGAGATTTTTTTTAGAAGAGATTCTGCTTAATTTCATTTTCAAAACTTTGAAAATAATGTATTTCATTTCCAAAAAGAAATTTATTTATTTTATTTTTAAATTTGTGTTGTTTTTTTTCAATTATTTTAATAATCAAGAAATCATTCTAAAATCTCTCGCTTGTAATATGTGATCATTTTTATTGTTGAGATGTTCTCAGTGAAGTATGAGGGCAAAACTAATATAAAGTAATCATTCTTCAATTAATGGAGATTTTGAGTTTAGGTCAAACCGCCCAGCCCTTCCAGAGAATGGTGTACCTGCTTTATTTTGTGTCATTTGAGTACATCTGAGCGTTTAAACGCTGTTTCTCTTGTGCTCTGTTTAACGTCTTGAGATCATTGTCTGAAAATTGCCTATGCTCCAGGGGTGAAGCCGTTTGCGTGCTCCATGTGCAACATGAGGTTTTTCCAACGTTACCACTTGGAAAGACACAGCCTGACTCACACGGGTACGTGTCTCTCTCATCTCTGACCCTTCAGCATTCGTGTGCCATTCTTCATTTGATTTTCAATTTAAAGACAGAAGAAAAAAATGGCTTTCCCGCATATTATTGAAAAACTTTATTTTTTGACTCTGTTCAAATCGAAATTTGAAAAATGTTATTTTTGTGTTAAACACTGGAGCATTTCACGTGAAATTGTATTGAAATGCACTTGAGCATCTGACCAGAGTTTTTTGATGTGTAATTTGATTGCTCAAACTGAGAAAGAAAACATGTCGCATTGTTCCTAGGATTTTTAATATTTCTGCAATATTTTCTGTAACTACAAGGACAGTTTGCTAGCGCAATCTGTGGGCGAACTTGAGACATTAGAGAGCTGAGATCCGGTTTTAGAGGTGTTCATTTTTAATGTTAGTGGAAGGATTATTAACATGTGTGTCAATTGGAACCTGCTCACTTCTGAGGTGAGCATCAAGTGGTGAGTCGAGGAATTACAACATATGTAATTTCCTGTTACATACGCGGAGGGAATGGAAGGGATTTGCCTCTTGCTCAAAGCACGCACCTGAAAATCTGTGAATAACCTTTCCAACTTAAGTGCATTCATTCGCATTATTCGCTGCAGAGTGTTATTCCATTAAATAACGCGTGCATCCCTCGAACTTTGTGCCTGCATCCACTGTGAATGAATCAGAGCTAGTCAACATTTTCTAATCATGTGCTCTTATTCTAAACCTACATCCCCCTTTTAAGACTCTTGGGAATCACAACTTGGTCTACGCAATCACAAAGTTATATTTTATTCACTGGTGATAAAATTCCCTATAAATAACTTAATTTGTTTGTTTTCAAATTTCAGCAGTTTTCTCAAACTCGAGTTTGCACAATGGCTGCTTCACTCTGTGGTGTGGCCTGCTTTACTGTTAAAGAGAAAGTGCACCATGAATGGAATGCTCTTGGTTTCGGGTCGGAGCAGGTGGCTGTGCAAGCTGTAGATGGATTTGATGGATTAGAGTTAAAGGTTGTAGCTTTCCAGGAGCCTCCATTGTGACAGCTTCTGCTGATTGGTGGGTTTTTTGCAATGATTTCGGATTCGATCCGCTCCCTGGAAGCATTTTTAATATCTAATTGTATATTTAAAATAATCCAAAAGCACTAGAACCACCAGGCGAATCGGTAAATCGACAGAGAATCGTTTTTCTTTCTTTATTTGTGAAATTCTATTTCAATTCAGCCACGACGAAACCTCACGGGGAGCGTTTTCATCTTTTTGTGTGCCGTCTCTTTAATATTCAGTCTAACTGTCAGTCTTATTAAAGTCTTTCTCTCTCTCTCTTCCTCTCTGTCTTCTCTCTCTCCCACTCCATCTTTTCTTTCCGTCTCCTTCTCTCGCTCTCCTTCTCCCTGTATCTCTTATTCTTTTTTTTTCTATTTCTCTCCCCTTCTACTTTTTCTCTCTTCTCCTCTCTCTCTTTGTTCCCGTCTTCAATATCCTCTCTCTTTCTCTCTCCCCCTCTTTCCTCTTTTTCCACTTTCTCTCTTTTTTTTCTCTCTTTCCTCCCTCTTTTATCTCCACTCGCTTTCTCTGCCCCTCTACTCTTTCCTAAACTCTCTTTTTTTCTGTCTCTCGCTAACTCTTCCCTATCCTCCTTCTCTTTCCCTACCCTTCTATCCTTTTCACTTTCTTTTCCTCTCTCTCTCCCCTCCCCTAATCTTCTCTCTCCCCTCTACTCTTTCTCACCTTCTCTCTTCTTCTCTCCTCCTCTCCTACTTCTCACTTTCTATCCCTCTCACACTCCCTCTCTCACTTTTCTAGGAGAGAAGCCGTTTGCATGTGACATGTGTGACATGCGGTTCATTCAGAGGTATCACCTGGAGCGGCACAAACGTGTTCACAGCGGAGAGAAACCATTCCAGTGTGACCGCTGCCAACAGGTGAGGACAAGTGATAAACAAGAGGTAAAAAACAATGGTGCTAGGAGTCACATTTTAAAAAGTATGTATAAAACAGTTCAGAGGATGAAAGAACATGAATATAGTCACCTGTGATGACAGGAAGTCAGTAATTTGTGGATCCTTCAAAGACGCATATACTTTTCCGACAATTTTTTCAAGAAGAGAAGACACTCAAGACTTTGAAGATGTTACATGACAAGCAGACTTTTGAAATATTGAATGTCTTCCCCATAGCGTGGAGATAAACATTGGTGAGAAATCAGAAACAGGAAGTGGCTCCTGTTTTTTGCCGCATGGTGACTCCTTGGCGCATGGCGGCGTTACATGGTCACACAGTCTCGTCATTTCCAAATTTATTTACATTTTTAATTCTGTTAGGCTGCAAATGTGCCAAGCTTTATTGTCGAATTTTTCTGTAACTTCTCACTTTTTTTTTTATTTATTTTTTTTGCAGAACTTCTCACGCACCGACAGACTCTTGAGACACCGGCGCTTGTGTCAGGGCCGTGGTGTGGCTAAAGTCGAAGCCCAGCCGTGCTCGTTCTCCCAGGAGCCGCCTCCAGCGCCAGGGTCTGCCTGGAGCCCCCTGCACCCAGCCCCCGGACGCCTTGCTGTCTGATGACACCACACTTTCACTCCCTCCCGGCACTCTAGTGAGGGAAGAGACTGCGTGAGAGTTTCCTTCACGTTCTTAAGTGGGGTTAACCTGGAACTTTACACCCCTCAAGATCATGCTTTACAGTGCTTTGAAAGTGATTCTGGTGTTAATGTGGGTGTGGATATCACTCATATCAGAAATCCAAGGGAAGAGAAATGCTTCAGACTCAAGCAGTGATCTCTGCCAGTGCATTTTCTCCTTTTCATCATCAGTTTGCTGACTTGAAGTGATGGTTCACTTCAACAATGCTAAACCTCACCTTCGTAAATGTAAACATTTTTTACTCACACCTGTACAGATAAATGACTCAATCACACCTTAGCAGCCAGATAAGTGACTCAGCCACACCTTAGCAACCAGCTAAATTTCTTAGCCACACTTTAGTAACCAGATAACTCATTCAACCACCCCTTAGCAACGAGACAACTATCTCAGCCACACCTTGGCAACCAAGTACTTCTCTCAGCCACACCTTAAGAACTAAATACATTAATAACCAGATAAATCTCTCAGTCACACCTTAGCAACCAAATAAATCAGATAAATCTCTCTTAATGATTTCTAAACATTTTTCTACTCTTGATGCCCCCTGGAACTCGGCAGAGCAAGTTGTTGTAAGAGTTATTATAGACCGTTTCATGAGATAGCGAAACATGCGGAAAGTACAGAATGTGTTTGATGGTCTCCCGCAATTTGTAAAATCTACACTGTTTGTCTGTGAATATGTCCTACTTTTGGGCCCTGGGAAAGCGATTCAATGCATTGGATTTTTATACAATTATCCTCGTTCGCTGACTCATAGATAGATTTTTTTTTTATCTGGATGGCTTCAATAACCATTCCAGGATTAGACAGAAGTTGCATATGAACAAAAATGTACTGAAATAAGTTTATAATGGTAAAAAACTGCAAGATGAGCACTTTTAACAGAAGTTGAAAGCTATTTTGTGTGGGGCAGGTGATTTTAACAATGGACTCCAGAGAGCTAAAAAAAAACAATAATATTACTGCTTTAAAAGTACAATACACACTCATTTTCAGACACCAGGAAGCATCACGACTAATTAAAGAGTAAATGTTTTTATGAAAAATGTCACTTGTGTTTCATATGTTGTTACTGTTACTGAGAACAGATTTGAACTCTTTTATGGTTTTGTGGACAAATGGTGTAGATTTTAGAGACGATGAAGCAAGAATTACATGCATGCCAAAAAGATTTGTGGCTCGTAAAAAACTTCAGAAAAATTTGTGCTGAACCACTGGACACTAGATTTTAAGCCAACAATGAAAGAAGTTACTATATGAAACTAACTACAGTGAGGTCAAATTGAGATTATATTTGTTTCATTGCCCAGATCAGTTTGATGCCCTGAGTGCATGAGGAAGCTTTCAGCGTGCTTCCATTACTCATCCACAGGTTCTTTTATTCCGTGATGAACATTGGATCAGATATAACTATGCTGTATATACTGCTGTGTACTAATAACAGCTGGAATCTTCTGGCAGTTCTGTCTACACATGATCTAAATGAGAAATTCCTTGTTGCATAAAGAAATTAAGTAGATTTTTCTGTACAAACATAAGTTACAGGTCTGTAATTGTTTATTGTTGTGGTTTATATTTCTAAATAAATATGCATTAGTTAAATAGTTCCCCGATTTGAGCTTGTTTTGCTGCAAATGTCACTTGCTCATTAAGGCCCTCTCCACACGTACCAGGTTATTTAAAAAAATCTATATTTCTTACCCCGTTTACAAAAATATGCTTCAACAATAGCACGGGTAGAAAACAAATGCGTCCACATAGAACCCGGTAAAATTATTTGAAACGTTGTAGAGAGTCTGTGCATCCCGTAGAGGGCATCAGACTCTTCACACCTTGACGCTAAATCAACCAATTGGAAGCTCCGAGCCATGACTCTTCAGAGTTCAGCATTTCGTTTAATGGCTGAGAAATACCGCTCACACAGATAAGATAAGAACAAAGTCTTTTATAAACAAAAATTCTCTCTTGGTTAGGGTTAGGGTTATACCCTAACCCTAACATCTGTTTCTCTCTCAAAAATTCCTTGTGTATCTGACGCTCAAACTAGTTTTTCAAAGCTACGCTTTACGTGTGTGTACGAGTTGAGTGCGTCTGCAGCAATAACCACACTCTGCTGTGGTTTGACACGTCTGTTCTGTTTTTAAACACGTTATTATATTTGTCGTGTGCTTGTGTAGTCCTGAACATCTCAGAAGATCTGCTTTAGCTTAGAGTGCCGGAGAGCAAACACTTTGCTCTGACTCCATTAACCATCTGGAGATCTGAGGAAAATGCTGTCATGTTAAGGAGCTCATATAACTCCTTCAAACTCTGCCTGAACTAGATAGTGTCCACACGGAAACGATTAAGTAGCGTCTAATAAAAAAAACACTTTGACCGTAATGAACTCGGTTACAATGAAAACGCTGAAACCGTGGATGAAAACGTGTGGATGCACCCTGTAACTGCTTTAAAAAGGACGGTTACAAAATAACCGTGTACGTGTGGACAGGCCCTAAATCTCCCTCAAACCTTAGCAACCAGATTAATCACAAATCCACACCTTTGCAACCTTATCAATCACTCTGCCATACTTTAGCAACCATAGAAATCAGTCAGCCACCCCTTAGCAACCATTTCAAATGCTCATCGAAAGCTTAGCAACCAGGTAAGTCACTCTTTCACACCTTAGTGACCATTTAAATCACTCACACACCTTAACAACCATAGAAATTACTCAGCCACACCTTGGTAACCATAGCAATCACTCAGCCACACCTTAACAACCAATCAAAACAAACAGATACACTTTAGCAACCACAGAAATTACTCTGCCACACCTTGGTAACCATAACAATTACTCAGCCACACCTTATCAACTAAATAAATCACTCAGCGACACCTTAGCAACCATAGCAATCACTCAGCCACACTTTAGCGACCAAATAAATCACTCAGCCACACTTTAGCACACATATCAATCATTCAGCCACACCTTAATAAATCAATCAACCAATCAAGTTTTTATGTAGTGCTTCTTTAGCAGTTTCTTTCAAAGCAGCTTCACAAAGTCCTAGTGAGGATCGGGTAGAGTAAATAGGAGTTCCCTCTGTGAGGGAGGCAGGAGCTAGTCACCTCCCCACCATAAAGAATATACCTTAGAAACCATATCAATCATTCAGCCATACCTTAGCAACGCTAGAAATCTCTCAGCCACACATTAGCATGCATATAAATCACTTAGCCACACCTTAGCTACCATATATATTACTCAGACACACCTTAGCAACCAAATAAATCACTCAGGCACATCTTAGAAATCTGTCAGCCACACCTTAGCAATTATAGATATCAGTCTGCCACACCTTAACAACCTTATGAATCACTCAGCCACACCTTAACTATCAGATAATTTACACAGGCACACCTTAGCAACCAGATAAATCACTCAGGCACACTGTAGCAATCAGACAAGTCACCCCTCACATTACCAACCAGTTCACCTCCCAACTACATAAATCCTATTTCCAACTTAGTAACCAGATCAACCCCAAATCACAGCATAGCAACCCTATCAGCGCTCTGCCGGTTGAATGTATTTAAATTAAAGCATTCATATTGCATTCTTAAACTATTGCCTGATATTGCAGTGACATGCCGCCAGATTGTGATTAAAGGTTAATGTAGTAACAGCCGCAAGACTATCTGTTCTGTACAGATTGATTATGTGACACACAGATGGTCTAGCGGCTTTTAGAGCCCCTGTTTTATCTGTTTTATGCTTTCGTACTATTAGGTTTATGTTATTATTGTAGATATTTAATGTGGACTGATGAGCTTTTTATGGTTTCTTTCTGCTTTTGATGGAAGAAAACTGTTGAGAAGAGGCTAAGCCCCCAACTCCAAAATAAGTGTTATTTAACCAGTTAATAGATTTTGAACCATTTATAGCAGAACTTTTTGTGTCAACTGTCTCTTTAAAACTACTCTTTTTTTTATGACGAAAGTCTCACTGATGATGTTTATTGGCGATGGGCAAATAACGGATTGTTTTGAGCATTTGTGATTGTACGGGAGCTGTTCTTTCATTGTAGAGAATTTGTTTTTATTCTGGTAATCTCTGTTGAACTTTTAGTACTAGATCTCTGGAGCTTGTTTACACTACCAAAAAAGGAGCTTACAAAGCCCTCCCCCTCCCCCATCTCGGAACCTCAGACCACATCACTGTTATGCTAAAGCCTAACAAAACCAGTTAAAAAACAAATTCAAGTGTGGCCAGAAGGGTCGTCAGAAGCACTTCAGGACTGTTTTAACACCACAGACTGGGACATGTTCAAACAGGCCGCCACATGCAATAACACCACAGACCTCCAGGAGTACTCAGAGACTGTTACTGCTTATATCAGCAAGTGCATTGATGATGTAACGGTAACAAAAACCATCACCGTCCGGGCCAACCAAAAGCCGTTGTTAACAGGGGAAGTTCAGAGACTTCTGAAAGCTCGGAACGCTGCCTTCAAGGACAGAGATGAGGAGGACCTGAAAACAGCGAGAGCCAACTTGTCCCGTGGGATCAGGGAGGCCAAGAGGAAGTACTCCAGGAGACTAGCCCATAGTTTTAGTGACAGCAGGGATACTCGAAGCCTGTGGCGGGGGATTCAGACCATCACGGACTACAAGCCCCAGCCGCAGACCTTTGATAGCGCCATCTCCATGCTGAATGAGCTAAACGCCTTCTATGCTCGCTTTGAAAAACATAACACCACAACTGCACAGAAGACTCCACTTCCTCCTGGCGACCAGGTGATAGTGTTGTCTCCGGACAGAGTGAGGAGATCCTTTAGCAGGATCAACGCACGCAAAGCTCCGGGCCCTGACAACATCCTTGGATGTGTTTTGAGAGACTGTGCAGGGGAACTCGCAGATGTCTTCACAGACATCTTCAACAGCTCGCTATGCCAGTCAGTTGTTCCCACATGCTTCAAAGCAACCACCATCATCCCTATCCTGAAAAAAACATCTCCATCCTGCCTCAACGACTACCATCCTGTAGCACTCACACCCATCATTATGAAGTGCTTTGAACGGATAGTCATGCAACACATTAAATCTGCACTTCCCCACTCCCTGGACTCCTTTCAGTTTGCATATCGGTCCAACCGCTCAACCGATGATGCCATCAACACTGCTCTCCACTCTGCCCTCACTCATCTGGAAAAAAAGGACTCTTACGTTAGAATGCTGTTTATAGACTTCAGCTCAGCATTTAATACAATCATTCCTCAACAGCTCACTTCAAAACTGGTTACGTTGGGGATCAATACCTCACTGTGCAACTGGTTGCTGGACTTCCTGACAAGAAGACCTCAGGCAGTGCGTGTCGGCAGTAACACATCCAGCACCATCACACTGAATACCGGGGCCCCGCAAGGATGTGTGCTGAGCCCCCTCCTCTTCACACTGCTGACCCACGACTGCACACCATCACACAACTCCAACCTCTTCATCAAGTTTGCGGATGACACAACTGTGGTCGGTCTCATCAACAACAGAGACGAGTCAAACTACAGGAGCGAGGTGAGCCGCCTGGCCAGGTGGTGTGGTGACAACAATCTCTTACTGAATGTGGAGAAGACGAAGGAGATTGTTGTGGATTTCAGGAGAGCACACACTCAGCACGCTCCTCTAACCATCAACGGTGCGGTTGTGGAAAGAGTGAGAAGCACCAAGTTTCTGGGCGTGCACATCACTGAGGACCTCTCCTGAACAGACAACACCACAGCACTGGCTAAGAAAGCACATCAGCGCCTCTACTTTCTCCGCAAACTGAGAAGAGCGAGCGCTCCGCCCCCCATCATGTGGACCTTCTACAGGGGCACCATCGAGAGCATCCTGACCAGCTGCATCACTGTGTGGTATGGAAACTGCAATGCATCCTGCTGCAAGATCCTACAACGCATAGTGAGATCAGCTGAGAAGATCGTTGGTGTTGCCCTCCCCTCCCTCCAGGACATCTACAGCACTAGGCTCACACGCAAAGCCCTCAGTATTGCAGGTGATCCCACCCACCTGACACATAGCCTCTTTAGCCTGCTGCCATCAGGGAGAAGACTGCGTAGTCTTCAGGCCAGGACCAGCAGACTGAAGAACAGCTTCTGCCACCAGGCAATCTGGAAGCTGAACTCACTTGGGACTCTGCCCCCCCTCCCTCTCTCCAGCCTCACATTCCCCTTGAACCCTACTTCACCGGACACTGCATCAGTCACTTTATTTAGCATTGGAGGCATTGGACTTACCACCTCAATCCTGGAACACTCTAGCCTGGAACACTCTAGCCACTTTAGTTGACTCCTAATTGTCTTGCACTACCACATTATCATTTCATTACCCAGTCCCCACCTCTACCTCTTGTTTTTGTTTTTGCACTAATTGTGGCATCTACATTTCTTATTCTTATTTTTACTCAAGTACTTATGTTCTGTGTAAATATTATTATGTTTGTGTAATTTATGTATGCACCAAGGGCCTGAGGGTAACGCAATTTCAATTCTCTGTATGTATGCACTGTACATGTGGCAGAATTGACAATAAACACACTTGACTTTACTTAACTGTATGTTTCAGACCGTTTCTATTTTAATATAACTTGTGAACACTGGGGCGAAGAGTGTGAGAGAAGAAAATTTATATACAGCTGAAAATATATTATCTGTGTCTGTGGATTTAATGTTTTCTACTTTTCTCCAGGATTTGAAACCTAATTTGTAAATGTTTACATCCAAAGGAACAAAACTATGTATTTAAGTATCTAAATATAAAGTATTTAATTAGTTGAAGAGTAGCGGGAGGTTAGCTATGTATAGTTAAAAGAACACTTGATTTTAAAATATTGCATAACAAAAATATTACAGCGCAACACGTATACTTGGGAAAAAAAATACACAAACTAGTGTTGTCTATTGAATTGTTAATTATTTGATCCATTTTATGAATTTGTCTAAATGTTTGGATAATTAATTTTAGGTAGGTAGAAATGCAACGAACATGCCTGAATAGAGTAGATTTTAAATTTATGTATTGCTCAATAATTCCTAATCTCAATTTGTTCCTTTTGTTAAGAAAGATTACAATTGTATTAACGAAAAGAGATAATATATGTTAGACAACCCGCTTTGATCCCGTTTTCAGATATTTTAATGTATATTGGTCAACTGGTTTTGATTTCAGACAGACAAAACAATGGTATGGCTTTTTTCGTTGGGGGGCTCTATTTATTTATTTAGTTTATTATTTGTTTGTTTATTTGTCGCCTTTTTTAATAACAAACGGTCGTTCTTACGTAACGCGTATACGTAAGCACGTACTGGCCATGTGATCCCAAGTGCCCTGTGCGCAGGCGCGAGTGGAGTTTTTTTTCGCACATTCGGCAGAGTCGACACTGCGAGAGGTCGTTCGTCTTGCGCCTTGAAGCCGACATGTCTAAAGAGGTAATAAAATAGAGAAATATCACTTGCACCCATCAGCGAAGGATAAAGGGTATTGTTATATATAAATATATATATATATATATATATAAATAAATATCGAAATTGGATATTTAACGGGGAAATTATGAATTGAATTGTCGCTTGAGGCCTTCTCCGCGTTTCTTTGTTCGCCGAGTAGCGTCGATATGTTCTTTTTTGTATACATTTTTTTTCTCCAAAAAACATTTCTTCTTTTTTTTGAAATGCTGTCTTGTGTTTATTTTTGTTTTGCGTGTGTCGAGTGAACAATAAACTCCAAAAACGTGTTTTTCTATGTGATCTGTAGGCCGCAGTTAAAACGCCGACGGCTAGCTGGCATTAGCATCGACACTTCCGATAACAAAGCGGTTAAATTAGGCATTTTTATGTGTAAATAACACCCTCACGACAGATATACGCTATCACTTGGTATTTTAAAATGCGTGCTGTTCAGAAACACGCGATAATTTTTCGTTTTAACCCTTTCAACCCCAATCGTCTTCATAAAATAAACGTTTATAATGAGTTTTAGTGGACTATCTTTTTATTATTATGGTTGCGATTAAGCTCTTCTTAACACAGTAATTACATTTACTTTGAAATGACATATTTTGTTGTTAACAAATCATTCCCGAAATGTACTCATATGACCAGAACCGGCAACCTGTTATGCAAGTTATATATTAATTTAAGTCTTAGTGGATGTGTTTTTATTGCCATCAGCAATGGAGTGTGCAATTTGTTTATATGTTTGCCAAAAACATGTTTACAATTATAACCTATATACCTTAATTATCTGAGTGTTTAGTTTGTTTGTCGATTTGGGTATTTATACATATAAAAAAATTATTTTCAGGCCCATTATTTTCAATACCTTAAACAATATTGGCATATTGAGGAAACTTTCTGAACATTTTTTTCTTTTAAACTTTTTGAACAATAAAATATTGATTAACCCTTTATTTGCCTCTCATTCCAGAGTCCCAGGGAGCCCGAGCAGCTCCGAAAGCTCTTCATTGGGGGCCTCAGCTTTGAGACAACAGACGAGAGCCTGAGAACCCATTTCGAACAATGGGGAACGCTCACCGACTGTGTGGTGAGTTAGTTTGCATGCTTTCGTATCATGTTGAGCCAGAGCAGCCGCTGAAACCAGTTTTCAGGCGGTTGTTGGAATGTGACACCACGATGAAAGCTAAAGTTGATGTAGGTTTGTGCCACAATATCTTGTTTGTGTGGTATACACGCTTACTCTAAACATTGATAACGAGGGTTATTTTGTCTTGTCATTGTTTATTTAATGTTTTTTTGCAGTTGTACATATTCTTTTTAGGTCTTCAAATTAATGTGTTCAGAAAAGCTTAGTTTGAGAACCGATTAAAATCCAAAATTACAGAAGCAGTATAGATTCCAAAGCATCTCTTATGTCTTTCATTTCGCTCTCAGGTGATGAGGGACCCCAGTTCGAAGCGGTCGAGGGGGTTTGGCTTCGTTACTTACAGCTCGGTGGATGAAGTGGATGCGGCGATGGACGCTCGTCCTCACAAAGTGGATGGCCGGGCGGTTGAGCCCAAGAGAGCCGTGTCTCGGGAGGTGTGTTGCAGATACGTTTTAAAAATTGTCCATTTTTGACCATTAACTTGTCTGATGGTCTTGATTTGTACTGAATTAATTTGATATAGGCGACATACCGACAACTTAAAAATATACTACAGGATAGTGCTGGACGATATGGCAAAAAATATATCACACTGTTTTTTTTAGGTCGATAGCTCCAATTATCATGATATTGTCACATTTTTATTCCTGGTACAAATGAGAGTTTTACAAACCTGAGAACAATTTTTTTTATTACCCAAACAAGGTTGACTTTTTGTTGTATAAAAAAAACATTTTATTTGGAGCCAGTACCAGACAAATGGTTATAAAAAATATTCATAACCTGTAAAAATAGGACAAAAATCTGACATCAAGTGTTTATTACATTATTTATAAAAGTGTTAATGATATGCATTAAGACTCATACATGGAAACATATTTAACACAGTTTTTATTTATTAAAGGAATTATTTTTCACTTTCAGTTGAACTTTGCTCTCCTTCTCTGTTTGAGCTCAGGAGAGAAGATGCTGCTGTTGATACTCAACAAAAACAAGGTTTAGATTTCAAATTAACCTCTGAGAAGACTCTTAACACCAGCTCCAGAGCACACGATATACAGAGTGGTGTCAGTGTTTGATCAGTATTAAACAGCGTCCCCCTAAGCTAATCAATCACTCTTGAGTTTCTCTTTTGATGAGTGAGTGCATGTCTTCATTGGCTAAGAAGGATATCAGTCAACAAACTAAACCATTTAGAAGCATCCGTTATCGTCTTCTCATGAAGCATGGCTTCTGATTGGTCTTCCAGCTGATTGAGTCATATAGAAGGAACTTCTACAGATGTGCAAAGATGACAAATGGACAAAATAGAGCTTGTTTTGGTATTTTTAAAAATGATAAAAGTGCGGTGTTTTAGTCCCTAAGCAGGAATAGCCTGAGTTCTTTATCTCGCGTGACTCTGGAGCTCCTTTTAGTGTGGAGAAAATGATCACAGGACACGAAAGATCCGCTAGTAATGTGCTGTTCTCTCAGTTATCGAATACGCTATACGCCCTCTATTTAGTCTTATCAAGAGAAAAAAATATGTATATCAACGATAATTATCGAATTAGCACCCAGCCCTACACCACTATAGTTATTCTGGACCTTTGCTTCCAGAAAGAAAATGTTTCTGGACTTCAAGTTTTAGTTGATTATTTCTAATCTAAAGACACTCAAAGTAATAATCCCTGTTTCACTTTTGGAACATGATCAAAGTTTAACGGCTTAGTTTATGGGATGCTTTCAGGACTCCTCTAAACCCGGCGCTCACTCCACCGTGAAGAAGATGTTTGTGGGTGGAATCAAAGAGGACACGGACGAGGAGCACCTGCGTGAGTATTTTGGGCAGTTCGGGAAAATTGACGAGGTGAACATCATGACGGAGAAGAACAGCGATAAGAGGCGTGGCTTCGCCTTCATCACGTTCGATGATCACGACGCCGTCGACAGGATCGTCAGTAAGTGGCTTGTTTTAGTTCCTTTATATTACCGTCCTCGTGGGACTTTACCTAAAAAAAAATATTCTTTGCTTTTTAATGTGTGTCATTTATTGGTTTTTATACTGGTGACAGTCACATACTCTAGCCTCGCCCCCTCAACAACATTTTTTAGCAGCAGCTCCAGAGCTCCGAGCTCACACAGAAAGCATTCGATTGAGGTGTGATGCGTCACAAGAAATATGTAATGGCACGTCTGATTGTCGCAAATTATGTGTTTGTATTGGATTGAGCCAAGAGCACTGAGACAATACTTGTGATTTTTGCAAAAGACAGGGTTTCTTACTGGTCTTACAAAGTGTAATGTTTAAAAGCCCACATTTTAGCCTTAAAAGTCTTAAATTAACTGCGTTTAGGTGCCAAATATTTTTCCACTGCTCTTGTTTTTCTACTGTCATTGTAAAGCTCATCTGATGTGTTTTTGACGTTGCTTAGGGCTGCCAGAGATTGAGAATATGCACCTAAATGCAAATTATGTTAGGGATGCTGTAGTATGAGAAAATATGCATAAATGCAATGCTCAAAAACATAGTTAGGGTTGTCAAAGTTTGAGATACTTTTGTAAATTCTCACCAACATAAAAGTACCCTAAGTTTGAGAATCATCATACAAAAAAACCCCTCAGTGTGGTTGTTTGGGTTGTCAGATAGCAACAACACAAATGTAAAAAAAAGAAAAGAGAAAGTGAACGGGTTGCCAGAGCTTAAGAAAAGCCTTGTGAACATTCAAAAATGCTCAAAACATGAGTGATGTTTTGGGGTTTAAACAATGACTTTAAGCATAGTGTTTATTATGCAAAAACGTTTACATGTTTTTATTTTATGATATAATTGTTATGTTTGATTCTAAATGCTCTTTAAGTCTTAAATCCAGCCATGAATCCTGCGAAAAAAGAAAAAAAAAAGTTGTCGGTAAAATTGTGAATTTATTAAGAAACTGTGACTGGTGGGATATACTTCATATAGTTTAAAAGCCATTACAAAAAAACATACTAGAAACAAACCTCATTCAACAAATAATTTTTAGGGTCAGCTGGTTTCAAACATCGGATCTAGTTTTAAACCTTCCCTTACACTTGACCTGGAAATAATGGTAGTAGCTGAGTGGGGGTTCAAAAAGTGAATTATCATCATTTAGAGTGTTGTACAAAAATAAGTGTAAAAATGCTTTTCCTTAATTGAATAGGAAATTTGTGCTTCAATCTAATTTTCTTTTTGTTGTTTAGATTTTATATTAAATTTTAAAATTCTGACTTTATTCTCATGTTAGATGGTAACTTGTAACAGTGATAGTTTTTTTTTTCATATTAAAGTTGAAAACTGAACCTGCTTGAAATCTCCTGCTTACTTTTTGTCCGTGCAGTTCAGAAGTATCACACGGTGAACGGTCACAACTGTGAGGTGCGCAAAGCTCTCTCTAGAGAGGAAATGAACCGCAACTCCATGAACTCTCGAGGTGAGCAGCATTCTCACAAGCGCTTGGGTCTCTGTTGAGCAGATGCTGAAGTATGCTCTGTTCCTCTCTTAGGCGGTCGAGGAGGAGGTGGAGGTGGCGGTGGAGGAAACTTTAACCGAGGAGGAGGATTTGGAGGTGGGCTGATGTGTTTTTAATTTTTTTTTATTATTATTATTTTATGACTTCTAGCTTTTAAAACTGGAGTAAAATATGGATCTGGATTTCAGGTGGGTTTGGAGGTGGTGGCCGAGGAGGCGGAGGAGGAGGCTACGGTGGAGGAGATGGATTTAACGGCTATGGAGGAGGAAACGGTACTGTTGAAGATCTTTGTAGCGTTTCCTTTTACAATAGGAGTGTATTTAAGTGAGATTTATTTAGATTCTTCTTCAGGAGGTTATGGTGGTGGTGGTGGAGGAGGAGGAGGTCCGAACTATGGTGGAAATCGTGGCTATGGAGGTGGTGGAGGAGGATTTGGTAATCAGGGAGGAGGAGGCTATGGCGGTGGAGGAGGATACGATAACTTCAACAACAATGGCGGTGGAGGAGGAGGTGGAGGCAACTTCGGAGGTGGTACGGAGCTTCTGAACATCAGATTGTCAGAATGCAGCTTCTTATTTTAGAGTTTGATCTTGTTTTTGCCTTCATTTTTTTGCACTTTTATTCTCTCTGTCTACCTACAAGTTGAACAGGTTTTTATTTTAAAAGCAATCGACTTTTCCAGGAAACTTTGGAGGAGGCGGAAACTACAACGACTTCGGGAGCTACAACAACCAGTCGAACTCTAACTATGGGCCGATGAAGGGAGGAAACTATGGTGGTGGTGGAGGAGGAGGAAGGAGCGGTGGTGGACCCTATGGGGGTGAGTGTTTTATCCCTAAAAATGATGGATGATGCAAAAAGGAGGAAATTATGTTGAGAGAGAAAAAACTAGAAAGAGTTTAAATGGAGTACGGGTAAAAGAAAGAGAAATCCTTGCATATAGATGTGGGTGGAATAAAGTAACATTAGAGACAAAAGAAATACTAGAGTGCTGGGTGAAATGAGAATGGAGGAAGTCCAATTAGAGATAGAAATAGGAACAAAAATAGAGATGGCACAGGGTGGAAACAAAAGAGAATCCGAGTAAAATGGAGGGAAAGAGGTGAATGGTTTAATCAAATGTTTCTTACTCTTATTTCTCTGTAATTTTACTCAAGTAAAAAGAGGGAAAGAAAACATTAAGTAAAAAGATGATTAATTGAGTGTGAGTAAAAATAGAAAGGGGCGGTTAGAGTATAAAATTGTGAGAAAATAGAGAGTAAGAAATTGTGTAAAATTAGAGATGGGGAGAAAAATGTGAAGTAGTTTAAAATTGAGGTAAATGGACAAAAATATTAAATAGAGTGTGAGTAAAAATATGTTTGACTAGAGAGTAGAAATATGAGAAGACAAAATAGAAGAAAGTTAATGTAGGTGGAAAAGAGAATGAGTAAAAATGAAGAGGGAAAACTAAACGGAGTAGGGTAAATGGAGCATAAGATATTTACTTGAATTAATATACAGAGACAGTGAAATAAGGGAGAAAATAATTTGTGTTGAAGAAAAAAGGGAGGTGTATTAATAGGGAAAGACAGGGACAAAATAAGAGTAAATGGTGGAAAGAATGGTGAAATATATTTTACTAGGGTAAAAAGTTGTACTCAAGAGGAAAAAAAGCAAAAAGGGAGAGGGGGAGAGGTGAAAAAGACATGGGTAAACTGGAGGGTACATAGTCAGAAAATGAGATATTTAGAGATGGAGAAAAAATGTAGCAGGTGATGAGAGGTGTATTGGAAATTAGAAACTCTCTCTCGTAGAAATCACGCCGTAGGCAGGGTACAGAACAGCAGCATGACAGCAACTTTATTTTGCGCTTCTCATTTAAACGAACACTGAATTCATACTCTACTGAAGCTGAAAGATCTACACGTGTGTAGTGAAGGAAGAAAGCAGGAAAAGAAACAGTAAGTCTCCGTGTAAGCTAATTTATGCCCTTCCAAAGGACACTTCATCACTGCTCAGAAATCCCGCCTACTCCACCAGTCACCTCCATCACAGATGCAAAGAATTTAAACACACATTCAATGATTAATGAAATGCTAATAAGCCAAAAATATAGGAAAAGCAGAAAAATATCTTGCTACATTTTTCCTCCCCATTTCTGTTTGAGAAAATGGAGCATGACCTACTGAATAAATAGATACATGAATCGAAAATGAGAAAGTGTGAAAGCAGAGAAAGTAGTTTTTAGTCACTGCATTTAAACATGTACAGAGGGAAAGGGGGAAACTAGAGATACAAGAATTAGAGGAAGGGGATGGTAAAACTATAGAAAAAGAGGAAAAAAGGAGTATAAATATAAAAAAAATGGAATGTGTTGATATGGAGAGGGAATGAGATTTCATTTCAGAAGGGAAAATAGAATAAAAGTAAAAGTTTCACAACAGAGTCCAAATGAGTAAATATAGAGTGAAAGTGGGCAATGGGGGATGAGGGAAGGGGGGGATGAAAACGATTAGAGAAAATGGGGAGAGGGAAGATTGAATATAAATAGTCAAAAAGAAGACAAAAGTGTGTACAAAGAGATGGGGAGACAGTAAAAAAATAGTTGACGAAAGAGTAAAATTAGAGAGTAAAAATTGTGAAAGGATAGGAATGATGTATTTATATAAATATATTTAGGGATGTGGAGGTGTTAAACTGAGAAGTAATCGAGTATTGCTTCAGTGGGGTTAAAAGAGGGTGAAATCATCGAGCGAAGGCAGCTAGACACACCTGTTGTCTTCTTGATGCTTCTGTTTTATGACTTCATCCAAGATTCATTCTGCTGCAGGTGGATCCGGGGGAGGTTACGGTGGCGGTTATGGCGGTGGATCCGGGGGAGGTTACGGAGGCGGCGGCTCCAGTGGCCGACGGTTTTAAACGAAAACGGTAAGAACTCGCAAACGCCGTCTTCTCCAGTTCAGCTCCGCGTTACCAGACATCTCAATTATTAGCCTCTAATCACTCACTGATTGAGACTTCAGAGCAGGAGATCCAGCAGCAAACCTTCCAGTGAACTAATGTTAATTTGACACTGAGAAGGTTTGCTCCTATGCTTCTCTAAAGCAGCGGTTCTCAAACTTTTTTCGTCAAGTTACACTTCAAAAAAATATGTGGCACTCCCAGTACCACCATAATGAGCAACATTAAAATACACAACTCCAGTACAGCCCCAGCATACAGAGCTTCCTACTCAGCTACAGTTCAAATAAGAGTCAATATCATTGATAATAAAATATATATTCATTTTAGCAGCAGTATGCAGCCTGAACATTAGCGATAATTAAAATTTCTAAAAGTATCAAGTTTGAAAAGAGCTGCTTTTTATTCTCTTTCTCTCTCTGTAAATAAGGCACGTGTAAACATTACAACATTTGTTTAATATTTTTGTGTTAGCTCTGTGTTCAGGTGCTCTCAATATAATCATAAGGTCTTTCAAGAGTTTAAATATTCTTATGAGATGATGTGTTTATATGGACTCTGACCTACTTTCAGATACTCGTCTCTGAGGTTTGGTTTCTTCAGATCAGCAGCGCTGCATATTAGTAACGTAGCATAAGGTTGCGGAGTAATTATTGCGGATAACATTTAAATTGTGATTTTCTGGGTTAAAACAAAAAAAAATCCACATTTTAGGATTACTTCTTTCTTAGTTCCACATGCAGACATTGAAGTTAATTAAAAGTTAACTTAAAACTTCATTTATCTTTAAAGAGAACATCTTCCTACTGTGCTGCCAGACGTGTTGCACAGAAGGGCAAAATGCGCGTGAGCAGAATAACTTTTAAACAACCTCAAAGTAACGTTCTATTATTTACCTGTGCAGGAGTTTCTCCTGTTAAAATGAAGCTCGATGAGAGATTGGAGTGATGCAAAACTCATTCTCTCTACTCCGTGGGTCAAACAGTAGATTTACTCAGAGGCTGCAGGTAAGGCCTGGAATTTCATTGGACAAGCCCAGTGTCCTTCAAAAAAATCAACCAATGGACCACAGTAATGACAGCCGCTGGCTTCAAGTACAATCTGTGCTATGCGTACCACAGTTTGAGAACCACTGCTCTAGATGAAGACAAAGCACGCTTGCTGTAGTGTCACTCACCATGATTTATCTCCGTATCGTCCAACAGGCCGCAGTACTTAGAGAAGAGCCAGAGAGGGCACAGGGCAAGGAGAGAAACTAGCTCTGCACTGCCGAGAGGAGAGCGCGCTCAGTAGGGGAGGAATCATGTGGGAGGGTTGGGCTGGTGGACTGTTCTAAATGGCTCTCATCCTGGAAGACTGACTAGTGTGTAGCTTCCCCTCTGTTTCTCATCCTCCTTTTTTTTCGTCTGTGAAGTGCAAAGCATTCCAATGAGGTTTTATCCAGGGTTTATTTGTTGTGATTGCTTTTCTTTTGAACAGTAGAGTGTCTGTGTTCAGTTTTCTTTTTTTCTCACTGTAAGGAATCACCAATCACGATGAAATAAACCGCTTCAGTTTTTTTATTTAACTGGTACCGTCAACTTGTTTTGTTTCTTAAAATAAAAAAAAAATAATTATTCTGGAGCCTGCTGCTTGGACAAAATAGTAAAAAAAAATTTTTTTTACCCATTCAGTTATCTGCTGAATTCTAGCTGATGCCTCCTAGCTTATCAAGCTTGGTCGGTTTAATGTGAGGGTTTAGGTGTTGGAAACCTCAACTTCTCACTGATATGCTTGATTTGAGGATAACTCACCGTCTTTAACTGGCACTACAATTCTATTTTTAACCACGATGTTGCTCTTTCACAGCACAGCTCCCTCTGCTGGCGTCACTAGCACTATCTGCCATATTTAGTAAAAAAAAAAGTTATATCTTGGGGATAATAGTACAAGTAGTTATTTTCAAGATATAAACAAAGTAGTAAGTGGAACAAATGGTTAAAAAAAGTGTGAAGAGAAGTATTTGGAAAAGAGTATAAATGAAAAGAATAAAGCTATTTAAAAGAGGGGGGGGGGGTATATTATAAGCGATGTATAGTAGTGAAAAATAGATTGAATGGGAACATTGAGTGAGAAATTGTGAGTGTAGGGATGAAAGTCATCATAAATGGATTGAAACTAAATCGTGAGTGGAAAGAAATAGGAAATAAGAGGAATATTAGCGATATAGATAATAGTTGAAAAAAAAGATGGAAATTGAGAAAATATATAAATTGAGTGAGTGTTAAAATGGTGAAATAGGTAAATAATGATAGAAAGGAAAAAATGTATTATTAAAATAAATGGAAATTAAAATACTGTATATATGTAATATTTGTTTTATAAATAAAAAATGGAAATTAAAGTAGAAAACTATAGTGATGTTAGAGATAAAAGTAAATAGTGAGTGGGAAAAGCAAAAAAATAGAGGATTAACAGAAAAAAGATGTATAGTAAAATGTATGTAAAGATAAAAAATTAAGAAACAAATGTGTTTGAGGGGAAATGGGAGGAGTAAACAGAATGAGTTAACTAACTAAACCCAGTATCTATTTAATATAAAGTATAAGTATAAGGTGTGATATTGGACATGGATATAATTGAAATTTGAGTATTAATAGAGAGGGAAAACAAAGTGAAAATAGAGTAAATAAAATATTAGAGATGGATGGTAGTGGATAAAACAATGAAAAGGTGGAAAATTGCATGTAGAGGGAAAAATAATATAAAAAAACATGGAGAGTTTAAATATACTTTCTACTTTTCCACCTTTACCTCTTGTTTTTAGAGAGAAAAGTGCAATTTGTAAGTGAGGTTTGCGTAATTTACCCAACTCACTCAAAACCGTCAGCGTGGGAGTTTGAACTTTCGTTTGTTTAGAATTTCACTTTCGTAGTTAGACGATCTCGCACTTTCTTTATTCTTGTTTAACTTGTGTAGCTTCAGGAGAGGAGTGCTCTTCAATGCTTACAGGTTTCCAACAATCCCCTCGTGTTAAGAACAAGCTCGTTTTTCAAACCATTTCTGAGAGAAAAAGCAGATTTATATTTTCAGACAAAAAAAAAATCTTACAATGTTTTATTCCTTTCTGAGAGATACTTCACTGTAGCTGGTACATTACATTTTTAATCTGGTAAATTAAACGAGCGCATGCAACAAATGGTTAATCTTCTGGAGCTAACTTTGCCAAACAAAGAGAATTTTTCATAAATGGTCAGTCTATGTAATGAAAGCCAGCAGAGGAGCAAGCTAACAGACAAACCACGCCCCTTGGAAGCGAGGCTAGCCAATGGGAGAGCCAGCTATTCACAGACCAGCCAGCCACTCCCACGGAAGCGAGGCTAGCCAATGGGAAAGCCAGCGAAATCAGACAAGCCTCGGAAGTGAGACTAGCCAATGGGAAAGCCTGCTAATCGCAGACAAGCCAGCCACTCCAACGGAAGCGAGGCTAGCCAATGGGAGAGCCAGCTGACAGCCAGCGATTCAGACAAGCCTTGGAAGTGAGACTAGCCAATTGGAGAGCCAGCTAATCACAGACAAGCCAGCCACTCCCCCTGGAAGCGAGGCTAGCCAATGGGAGAGCCAGCTAACAGCGAGCTAATCACAGACAAGCCACTCCCACGGAGGCAAGGCTAGCCAATGGGAAGAGCCAGCTAGCTTTATGGCGTCTCCAGCAGTCTTGTTGAGAACAGATGTCAGACTAGCGAGAAACAGCTTCAAAGTGAGGTATTAACGTACCAGACGGCTAGGTAAGAGGGCCTTCCAGTCTTCTTTCATGTTGCTATGTTTGTGCTAGTCTCTGTAAGGTCAACATTGGGATGTAAGCTTGTGATGGTGCGAGATTGAAGGAGTGTGGTTTAAAAGAATAAGAGTAATTGATGTGATGAAGCTGCATGAGTGTAGCCATAGTTTGCTTGGCTTATTTTAAGTGCGTCTGCTCTGTTTCCAGGGATAAAACAGATGAGTTTGTACCTGAGCTGAAGTTTGTTTTAAAGGTGAGTGTTTTTGTCATGCTAAAGAGCATTTGATCCTTTATTGTTTTTAGATCCAACAAACCTGGAACATGTACTAAATAATTCCCTGTTTGACCCGCAGGTTCTAAATTCAGACAAATTGGTATGCAGCTGCTCGGACGAGCTTCAGTGCGTTCGTGTCAGCGTTAGAAGGTGGAGAGGAGATGTTTAATGGTAAACTTTACTGATGAATAATATAATATTAAAATATATATCTCATGGTGTAACATTTGTGCTTTGGTCATACTAAATTGTGTCCTTTGTCTGTTTTCAGGCCCGGAATTGGGGTCAAACAGTGGCTGCTGGACAGCTTTTTATTCTTTTTTTTTATAACCATTTTAATAAAAATGACAAACATGACATGGTCTGTTTATTATGACATCATGCATGTCCTCAATAGTTTATTTTTTTCTTAACCTGAATTTTAACCTGTTTTATTTATGTTGTGTCTTTGTAATGTGACTTTGGGCGTCCTGACAGATGCCAACAAATTAAATGAATTATTATTATTATTTCCAGAAAGAAATCTTCATTAATTTACTCTGAATGTCTGTCTTGAGAGTATGAGTTGAAAGAATAATGATGAAATGTGTAGCCTAAAATGTTTAGAAGCTTATAGATTAGGAAATTAGCCAAAAATTGTGAATGGAATTATGAGTGTAAAAAAAACTATTGGTTATTGTATGAGTGGTAAAAATGACCAACATAAGCATACATTTCTCCAGGATAAATCACTGCTAAATAGTTTCTTTAGTAGTTTAATATATTTGATTTGAAGATAATCTTGTAGACAAGTCATAAACTCTTCAGGAGCATGTGTTTAAACATCAAGAAGATTCTTGTCTGCCACCTGACAGGCTGTCCACTTCACCGCTGTAGTGAAAATTTGTGAAGGAAGTGCTCCAAATTATACTAATTTTTACACCCACATGTTGTAAACTAAGTACTCATTTCAGTTTCATAATAAAATTATAGTAAACAATATTTGTTTTTGGGATACATTTCAAGAATGTTGTTTTTGTCTTTTCATTTATGCTAAAATGCGTTTGTCAATTTGTAATTTAATAATACACCTGTCAATATTTAGATAATATTTGCTCTTATTCGATTTGACTAAATGTTGAAATATAAGTACGTTTAAAAATATAGCTAGAACTGGCTATGAAATATTAGTTTATTTGTATTTGTGCTGTGAAGACTGTCAATATCACTATATACAGTTTCAAACATGTTTAAGTCGCTAAAAACTACAGTTCGGAGGCTTTGTAACGATGAGAAGCTAAAATCAGCGGTGTATGCAAACGCAATGTTTAACCAATGCATTCACAAGAACAATATTGGCTTAAAGACAAAATGGTGTAAATTTTAGGCACGCTGAATAAAGTTGTCAACATGTTGATAGTAACGCGGTTTTTAAATGTTAAAAACGAAGCGCTTCCGGGAGTAGTTCCAACTGATTGGTTGCAACCGGAAATAGGCCCGTACTCATTAACTCCACTAAAGATTCGTGAGGCGAAATGTAAGTTACATTATAAACTTAGTTTTCGTCTTTTGTTGGTTATAATTTCGCGTTAGGTGTGTTTAAATTAGCTAGCGTTGTGTTAGAATGTGAAGATTCATAATGCTTTCTGAATGGAATGTTTAACTCTAATTACTAGTCTCTAATTTTGTAAACCATATGTTTATGGTTTAAGCTGCTATGACAGTGAATTATATTGAAAGTTTGAGGAATTCATACAGAAAACGTATAAATAAACAATAACAAAACATCGGATTTTGTATTTGTTTAAGATTAGCTTTTTTTAAACTCGGTTAAAGGTAGCCATGTATGTGCATTTACTTTAATAGCATTTTTAAGTAGTAAAAATGTACTTCTCTTATCCACCTATGGCCTTTTTACGAGTAACCCCTTAAAATATTAACATAAAGTTATATAAGGTGACTTAATTTACTTTCAGCACGTTATTTAACAAACCTATCCCTGATTGGTCCACAGGGTGGTGCTGCAACACACGTTTTACTAAAAAGGTAGTTTCAGGGTTATATAGCCTACTCTAGATATATCAATTCCTAAAATCTACAGCATTTTAGCTTTAAATTGGGTAAAAGAGCATCACAGCTCTGCTCAGTTTTCTCCTCCGGTGGTGATTTATTTATAATGTCCTAATTATAGGTCACCAGCACTGATGTGACATCAAAGCCACTTCCTGTTGCATCCTGTGACCCTGTTTCCTGTTTGGACAAGGACTCACAAAAGCAGGCTCGAGGAGACAGGTAGCACTTTCCAAAACCAACATCTCACACGGAGTTTAAAGTTGTGGAGACAAAGAGTGTGTTGTGCATTCTTCTTTGAGCCAAACATCCCTCGGTTTGTACTCGATAAGGGTGGAACATGTTCTTTAAACAGGACTTTTTTTCCCCTTCAAGGTTTATGAATGATCTGGGTCACAGACATAAAAGGTTGCATGGCTTTTAATCAGTACAAGCGATGAACTCTAAAGCTGTATTATGTAGAAATATTTAGAGAATTTTTTTCAACAAAAGGAGGGCTAAAACCTTTGCAAACAGTGAAATTTTAACCAGTTAAACTATGCATTTAACTAGTTTTGGCTGTGTTTGCAACTGAAACAGACTCTTATTCTTGAACAATTTCTAAACTAAAATTTGAAGAGTATAAAAGGTTGCATTGCTTTTTTGTAGCTCAAAGTGAAAGTTTCGATGTTCAAATATTTTTGAATTACTCAACTTTTCAGGTTTGTTTTTGCAAGTTAAATTTCTCTTTCATGTGTTTGTGATCATGTTTTGGGGTGTAAAAAAAGTTTAAAACCTTTGAGTGAACCAAAGTATTGAAAAATAACTCCACGACAGCCATTGTTGTTCCCTCAACAAAAAGCACCAACGTTTTAATAATTTTCTCTAAAAACAAGATTTGAGCTGAGCAGAATGAATCGTCTCAGAGATTGCGGAGTCCTTGAGACTTCTCTCTTCCTCTGATTTGGAATAAAAGCTGCTTCTGGAGCTGAGCACATGCCGATCCCTGTGTTTCCTTGTGTCCTGCAGTACCCTCGGTTTTGGTCTGGATGCCTTTCACCACAGCTTGAGAGAAACAGCTCCCAGATGACAGATGCTGCAGCGAATGTGTGCATTAATGAAAAACTCTTCAGAAAAAAACACTTTTGAAGCACCTAAAACTGCTTCTGGAGCCCATTTCCATCATGTTTCATTCTAAATTCAGCCTTGAACGATAAAAAAAATGTTCTTAACCAATAAAGTATGGTTGGGTTTAATGGTAGTTGAACACATTTAAACTATTTAAGAGCTATTTTTACTCTTAAAGTCTCTTACAGAGTTTAGGAAATGACAATGAAAGTAGTATAATTTATCTTCTTAAGTCTTTATAGTTTATGCTATTTACCAAAGTTTATTGGTAAGATAGCTAAAACATGAAAGTATCTGTTCACTAGTTTTGACATTTGTTTTTCATTTTTAACAAATCGCTTAACTGAGAGTAAAATATAGCAAGAGTTCCACAAGCAGTGCTTCATTTGACAAAAACATTCGCAATTAAACACGTACAAGTGTTTGTTTCTTCCTTGCAAACCGCCCTGAAACCCCAAAATCCGAGTTTCGCAACGGAACATCTGTAAATCGTTTAAAGCGTTTACAGTGTCGTGTTTCTTGAGACGGCGCAGCGCGGGCACCTCCGATTGGTTTAAAACGCAGAGCGACCGTCTTTCCACCTATAGCAAGGCTCAGCGCTTTTGCATTGTTGAGCATTGCGCGTGACGTCACGAGTGCCAGCGGAGCTCGCGCTGGGAGGTTTGAATCGTTCTTATGAGTCGGTTCTTTAGAACTGCTTCGTCACGTGTGTGTTTCCGTCAGGTACTGAGCTTTAAAGGGGCATGAGAAATAAATCGAGGGTTAGGGTTAGGGTTAGGGTTAAATAATAAAAATGTGTGTGTATACAAGTTAACCTTGTTTGAAGCTCTGTTAAAGAGACACAGACAAAAAAAATAGACACACTGAACCTTAATAATGTGCGTGTAACCCCTTAAATTGATTTTAAAAAATCCCTTAAAAAAGTTTTTCAAAACCAGAGGAAAGCTTATGAGTGCGATTGTGATGTCTTGTGACAAGATCCCTCCTACTCATTAGCATTAACTGTCTCTGGATAGTGTTGTACTATATATATATATATTATTATATATATATATATATATATATATATATATATATATATATATATATATAGGGCTATCAAAATTACCGTGTTAACACAATCGATTAGTTTGACATATATGACATGTAAAAAAATTTGCACAATTAATGCAGTTGCAGTTTTTTCAATGAAAAACGAACATAGCACGCGACACACATCGTGCTCAGTTGGAGCACTGGGCTACTGTGAACAATGGCAATGACTTACGGTGCTCGTAATATGTTTTTGTGTGCGTGCGTGTGCGTGTGCATGTGTATTACTGTGAATTGTGGAGGTTTAAAGGAAATCATGTATTTCTAATGTAAAAGATAAGTATGCTGCATCATGTGACAAACTGAAGTCACATTAGTGGCACATCTTGTGACTTGTGAAGCTCCTCCCCTCTGGGCGAATGTTAACCTCCTTTTTAGACGTCTAGAGAGGAGGAGCTTGCACTGCAGGGAGGACCAAATGTTTTCTTTTTTCAGAAAAATGCTTTTGCTGTAAAGTAAACAATAAATCCTGTCTCTTAGTTGGATTCTGAGAGGAACAGAAATCACCACCTGTCTTTTGCATGTAATTACTGTGATTTGAGGGCAATTATAGGATGCTTGATTAAAAACCCTGTCACTATGACAAGGCATCAGAAAGCTGGCAGGAAAAACACTTGGTTTTGCTGTTGCATGCTGGAGGCGTGGTGAGGCCTCACCACGCTATGTACATTTTTTAAAGAGTATATTCTTACAGAAAGTTACTAAATGCTTTTAAATGCTAAACATTAGTTATAGGAAGTTTGGTTCATTTTGGTGATTTTGTTCTTTTGACTCTCGTTCACTCAACATAATGACTCTTTGAACAATTCGTTTTTTTGCTTCATTTGTAAATAATTATTTACTTAATTCGAGTACTTGCAAATAGTTATGAGAAGGACCCAAAAACCGAGCGAAATACAATAATAAGATAAATTAATCTAGCTAACCTGCAGCTTATGATTATCAGCGCACTAGTACACAGCTCTTCTGATACTTCTAAAACATCGAGATTTAGGAAAATCCATAATGTTCGTGTGTAGTGAAACATGAGCTTTAGTATTCATTTTGGCAAAATACGAGAATTATCACCACAAAACCATGTGAGATTGAAGGATTCAAATGAACTGAAATTCTCTAACATCAGCATTCTGCATCCATTGGAAATGATTGAGAACATTAAGAACGAGTTGAAGAGTGACTCAAATGAACAACTCATTTCTGTATCCGACTCTAGGTCCATTGAGAAGCAATCATGAGAATGAATGAGATGGAGAGAACGATTCTTTCACTAGGAAGAGTAGCTCCTCACGACTCTCTACAAAGATTTGTTTTGAAGGAATCGTTCACGAACAGCACATCGCTAAGTAGCTGTAATCAGTAAATGTATCAGCTAATTCCCGGAAGGTTGATATATCATGCAAACAAGACTAAGTAGGTAAAGCTAAGAGCTAGCCCATAGTGCGAGTACTGGACTTTCAGATATGCTATATGGAAGCGAGGCTCTCAACAAGAGGCCTGCTTTGTAGTTTACAATTTTACAATAAGCCATAAAATGTTTCATAGTGATGTGCAGGGTTTTACGTGTAATATTGTAATATTTCTCTGTTGGATAAAATATTTGGTTTAGACTAAATCATTAACACCATCAAGTATCTTGTGAGAAGAAGTACACTTCATGTACTCTTCATGCCATGTCATTATGCACAACGTTAGCGATAACTTATCTCCTTCTATACAATTCCATCATTAAAAGTAATTCTAATAATAAATAAATTACTCTCTATATTGATATTATTTATTTTTTGAGCATCTTCTTTAAAAATGAGTCATATTACAGCGAGAACTCCTTCCACCCGAGCGCAGCGGATTATCAGCCGGTTGAGCATTCATCGATCTGCTCTTCAGAATGTATTTGGAGAAAGAACTCATCGGGTACTTTTTTATTTATTCTACGGTTTGGGACGCACTAATTCTCATTTTGCACCCTTAAAAGCGTGGATAGTGCGTGGATTGGGACGCAGGATTTCAAGGCTCTGGATTCGTGATTCCCGGAGCATAACCCGACTCCCGAGTCGACTCGCTCAGAAAGCACTCGGCACTCGAGCATCACCGCCTCTGGATTGGACCACACATTTCGCGCAATCCGTGTTTCCAGCAGCAACAGCGAGACTCCGAGCTCGTCCTCAACAAAAGAGAGCTCTCGGTCTCCATGGTGATGCCCACTTCCAGACCACCGTCCTCCCAAACTCGTGCCATGCATCCGAGGAATAGGTGAATCGCGCGTGCCCGAGGAAAGCTCTTGCGCCAGAGTGCGCATTTGGATACCGTCGCTTCTTTTTTTGGTGCCTTTTTGGTCTCTTCTCGGTATTGTTCGCGCCGCCACTGTGATGCTGCGCTCCGCGGCGCGCTCGCTGCTGCTCGGATGGCTCCTGGTGGGTTTCGCGGACTGTTTGCAGGTGGTTCCCCCCGCAAGGCCAGTTGATGGTGAGTGTGTGATGCTGGGTTCGTCCGCAACTGTTGCTACGCATGTCTCTGCACTTAACGCTGCAGCCGAGTCTCTCCTCGCCGCGCTCGAGCTCCGGAGCGCAGACGCATTGATAATCAGAGGAGGAAGTCTGCAGCGCACATGCTCGGAATACTACTCCTGCGAGTCCTCGCTCGTTTCTGAGAGCGCGGCTCCCCAAAACAGCGAGCGAGGGGGATCTCTCTCTTTGTCGATGTTTCTTTCATATCATTAGAGTTTCGTATTTAGAGTTAATAATCAAATCACAATAAGGTAATGAAGATACTTGGTTGTTTAACCCCTTCGCACTGTTTAGAGTGTGTACTTTTTTTTCGCGTTCTAAGAATTTTGCGCAATTTAGATTCGCGCGTTTCCTTTTTCAGCTTCACAATAGCTAATCTAATCTCATTTCAGACATTTTTGCGTGTTTGTGCACTGTAAAAACATATCTGGGAAGAAGAAATTGGCTCAAAGAAAACATTTCTGTGGAACTTCTTGTTTGTGTGCGTGCGCGTGCATTATTTGAGATTCAGTTCAGACCTGTGATTTTGTAAGCCATCAGGATAAAAACACTTATTTGTGTTTGTTTGATTAATTCGAACATAAACCCGTTCCGAAGCGGTTACATAATAGCTAATGTTTATTTTAATCTCAGAATGATAAAATTATTAGCAATTTGTTTTTGTAAAATAAATACAATCCCTGTCTCTTTCTAAAATATTATCATGTTCGGTCTTTATTAAAAAACACTCGAAATCTGGAAATGTTACGTAATTAAGTATTTGTTTCAGGCGTCTCAAAATAAAGTAGTTTGAACAATCCAACAGCATTCAGTTAATTCAGCTATTTATTTAGACTTGAATCACAGGGTTATTGGTTATATTCTGTTCTGTTGTCTGTGTTTTGTCCGTTTTATTTGAATTGTTTGTAATTTGTCTATTGTCCATACTTAATAGTAATTAATGTATCCAGATCATCGTTATTTTTGAAGGTATGTGTTTGACTTCACATTTCTTTTTAATTTTCTTTGATTAACTTTATTTATTTTAATTGTACTTCATAAAGCGTTTAATGTCTTATATATGGCTGTAATAGTTTATTGTACATCATTTATATTATCTTATTTAAAACTATTTTTCATCTTTATCTTATCATTGTTTTTTTTCAGTGTCAATATTTGAAACATTGTTTTGTTGTTATATTTCGTTTTTTATTTCCATCCCAATATATTTAAGACTTTAATCAAATATAATTTCTATTTATAAATGCTGTCACAAATAATTTAATGGATATTTATTTTTTATTTGTTTATAATATTTTTATTGCACATATTTATTATTCATTATTTTCTTCAGTTTATAATCAATATATTTTACTTAGACTTTAATCCAAGGTTTTGTTTTTTGTTTTTTTACATTTTTTTCATCTCTGTTATTTAATATATCCTTTTTGTTACATCTTTGTAGGAAGTTGCATTATTTCATCACAATTAATTTAATTTCCTCTGATTAATTTTACTTTTGTTTTAATTGTTTGCAATATTTGTATTGTCCATATTTAATATTGACTTGTTTCATATAATTTTAGTTTACTTTCATCTTTATTTTATTTAGTTTTATTTACATTTTAAATTTTTTTTATGTATTTTTCTATATTTCATTTAATTGTTTTTGCACAAAATTCTTTTTTTTAAATAAATTTTGTGCTTTTTATTTAATGTAATTTTATTTACTCTATTTTATCTGCTTTCATTGTATTTATATTTACTTTTTAATCATTTAATTTTAATGGTTTGTAATATTACTTTTGTCCGTATTTATACTTCGTAATTAATTTCATTATTATAATTTTACATTGTTCATCTCATTATATCTGAAGGTATTTTATTTATTTAACTTTTTTCTTTTTTTTTTTTTTTGAATTTTTATGTTTCCCTTAATTGTACATTATTAGGATAACCCCTTTTTTTGCATTTTAATGTCACTTTATTATATTTTCTGCTTAAATAACTGTCTCATTATCTCATGAAGCGCAAATGTCAGTGGTTGTGGGTCCACCTCAGAACAAATGCCTGTTCTTGTTGTGAAAGGGGTGTTTAGCATGTGTTTGTGGCATGGTGTTGAGCTGGGGCCGTTTCTCCAGGAGCAGCTCTTCAGGGTGGCTCCTATGAAAGAACGCACTGAGATGTGTGATGGATAGTTTCCCTCTCGGAGCTTCACGTCTCTCTGAGAGCTTTCCAGTCTCTCTGTTTTTACACATGTGTGCTGGATGCTCTCGCCTTCAATAGACAGCTCACCATTAAATCAGCCTCCGAGAGAAGATTTCTACTCCTCTGAAAGAGCTGAAAAGAAGAGAAAAGTAAAATAAAAGAGCATTCGCTGGCAGGAATGTGAAATGCTCTGAAATCCACCGTTCAGAACAGAAATGTTTGTTGCATTACATTATCATATTTTACAAGGGTCATGAGATGGGTTTTTATTTATTGTTATCGGATATCCAATAATAGAAATGTATAAATAAAAAAAATTCGATTGCAAAAAATCACAATCTCTCAAGCCACTTTTGAAACACAGAGCGAGAGAATATAGGAGAGAGAGAGGAGAGAAAAAGGGCTGAGAGGTGAGAGGAGAGAGAAAATGCAGGAGAAAGACAGAGAGGGGGAGGAGAGCGAGAGATGGAGAAGAGGAGGGAAGAGAGAAGAGAAAGGGGAGAGTGAGACAGAGAGGGGAGAGTGAGAGGGAGGATCGAAAAAGGGGAGAGAGAGACACAGAGAGGGAAGAGAAAGAGTGATGAAAAGAGAATAGAGAGAGAAGAGGGGAGGATGAGGTGGAGAGAGGGATAAGAAGGAAGATATTGGAGTGAAAAGAGAGAAGTGATAGCGAGAGAGGAAAGAAGAGGGGAGAGAAATAGAGAGAGGAGTGAAATGGAGAAAAGTGAAAAGAGAGAAAGGATAGAGGAGGAAGTGGGGTTTCTCTCAGAGTTTGTAGTTGGCTCTGGAGGAAAAAGAACTCTACCCTCATTGATTAACTTTCCCTTCGTTCTGTTTCCTCCTGCTTCGAGGGAAGATTGCGACGGAGAGTGAAAGCAAACTCGTCCTCAGAACCAGTGTGTAAGTGTTGTTGGTTCTGGTGCTGTAACGGTGTGATTAAACTCAGCATCTCTTGTGGAGCGGAAAGCTTTCGTGTGAGCTCCAGCTCCTCGGTGGTGTTAATGAAGGGGCCCCTATCAGAGAGGGGACACAGGCTCACTGTTGTCTCTGGGGGCTTTTGAGGACATTTCTCTCGATGCGAGGCCCTTTTATACACGCAGAAATTAAAATGGAGCATCTCTTAGCAAAGCTGGTGAATGAAGCAGAGTGTAAGAAGATCCTGAATAGAGAGAGAAAATAGAGGAGAGGAGAAAAGAGAAGAGGGGAGAGAGGAGAAGGGAGAAAAGAGAAGAGAGAGAGAAGAGAAGAGAGAGAGGGTAAAGAGAGAGAAATAGGGAAGAGGGCAGACGGAGGGAGGGGGAGAGAGGGAGGAGGGGGAGAGATAGAGAGAGAAGAGAAGGAGAGAGAGAAGAAGGGAGATAGGGGGAGTGGGAGTAGAGGAGAGGGAGAGATAGAGGAGAGGGAGGAGAGAAGTGGAGATAAGAGAAGGATAGAGAGAGAGTGAGGGGAAAGAGAGAGAAAAAAAGAAGAGGGGAGAGCAAGAGAAGAGGGGGGAAGCACAGATGTGAAGCCCATCTGGATCTCTGAAGGTCTCTGTGAGGAGGAATGTAGAGAAGAGGCTGAATCTCCACAAGCAGCGCTCTCAGAGATCAGAGTGTGACCAAAAACACCACGGCTTGTTCCTCTGGTCAGGGAGTCATGAGCAGGAAAGATTTCGCTGTTGGAGAAACACAAGGTGATCAATATTCTGACAGCTGTAGTGTCCTGATAGGAAGTGGATCCGCACCACTGCCAGCTGATCTCTGGCAGCCCGAGCTATGTTCCCTGCGAGTGTTTGAGCAGTGTTCATGACAACAGCTCTGCTCTCGGCTTCACAGCGCTGGAAACACTGAGCTCACTGCCGCGCTGTCACATTACTCAGTCTCTCTCGCTCTCTCACCCTCTCCTCTTTCTTTCTCTTCTCTTTCTTTCTTTCTTTCTTTCCTTCTTTCTCTCTCTCTCCCCCCCCTCTTTCTGTAAAGAAGTAGTAGTAGTAGATGATGAAGAAGTAGACAAAGAAGATAATGAAGAAGTAGTAGTAGAAGACGAAGAAAAGTAGTAGTAGATAAAGAAGTACTAGTAGTAGAAGAAGATGAAGAAGTAATAGTAGATGAAGAAGTAGACAGATGTTTCTCTCTCTCTCCTCTCCCTCTCTCTCACCCTCTCTATGAAGAAGTAGTGGTAGATGAAGAAGTAGACAAAGAAGAAGCAGATGAAGTAGTAGTAGTAGTAGATGAGAAATAAGCAGTAGTAAAAGATGATAAAGTAGATGAAGAAGAAGAAGTAGTAGAAAATGAAGAAGTAGTAGTAGTAGAAGAAGTAGTAGTAGAAGAAGTTGACAAAGAAGTAGTAATTGTAGTTGTACATGAAGAAGTAGACAAAGAAATAGTAGTAGTAGAAGATTATGAAGATGAAGAAGTAGACGAAGAATGTGAAGAAGAAGTAGACAAAGAAAAAGTAGTAGTAGTAGTAGATGAAGAAGAAGTATTAGTAGAAGATGATTAATAAGTAAAAGAAGAAGTAGTAGTAGTAGATGAACTGGACAAAGATGAAGAAGAATTAGTAGTAGTAGATGAAGAACAAATCGTAGTAGAAGATGAAGAAGTAGACAAAGAAGAAGTAGGAGTAGTAGTAGAAGATGATGAAGTAGTAGAAGACGATGTATTGGTAGTAGTACATGAAGAAGAAGTAGTAGATGATGATGAAGTAGACAAAGAAGAAGTAGTAGTAGAATATGAAGAAGTAGTAGTAGTAAAAGAGAATGATGAAGTAGTGTAGATGAAGATCAAGTAGTGGTAGATGAAGAAGTAGTGGTAGATGAAGGATAATTAGGATAAGAAGAAGGATAAGATGAAGAAGAAATAGTAGTAGAAGATGAAGAAGTAGACGAAGAAGAAGTCGGAGTAGTTGTAGAAGAAGTAGACAAAGAAGAAGTAGGAGTAGTAGTGGAAGAAGAAGTAGACAAAGAAGAAATGCTCCCTATTTCACAGTGATGAGCACCAATGAAGTAGTTCAGTCTCCTTGCTGCATGTCTCCGCAGCATCCTCAAGTGTTGGTTGTGTAGCTCGCCATGTTTGTGTGTCGGAGAGCCACATAAGGATGTCATTGATTTCAGTGGTGTTCAGGAATGCGCTGAAACAACCGCAGCTCAAGTCATCACAGAGAAATGTGTTCTGTACTAAAGCAAACAAACATGGCTTAAAGAGAAACAGAACTCTGCACATGTGTGGCGAGGGAAACTGTGTCGATTCACTGTCCTCCAGAGATTTTTTTTTCTGAAAGAGCTTGTCTGTGCTGTGTGAGGGGAGTCTTCACCTTTTTCAACATTTTCATTCTGAAAGATACACTTCAGTCTCTGCACAAAACTGAACCCTTAAACTCATGTTTATATTTGATCCACAGTGCATCCTGGTTCATTTGCATAACACTGTCTCTGAACCATCCAATCAGATTCATGAGTGTGTTATAGCCACTTAAACGTGAACGATCTCTCTCGTGGATTTCCTTGAAGGCTTTCTGAGGTTCCGCTGCAGCAAAAACCAATCAGTGGAAAGAACTACACCAAACAGTTTAACAGCTGAGAATAAAGTAAAAAACCTATTTGTGTTTCTGCGGGCCACTAGGAGAAGCTGTGCTAAAAGATCTCGTGAAAAACACACAATTTGATCCTTGCATTTGGAGCTACGATGTGTTTCTAACCACTTGGTGGTGCTACAGAGCTCTAAGCCTTCCGACTCTCACTTTTTACCACAGAAGAAGAGCGTGTTTATAATATATTTCAATGTATTCATTGTTCGGGCAAACAAACCATGGGGAGCAGCTCAGGAAATAAGTGGTTTGAGGACAAAAACATTTTAATTTTGGGATTTTTTTACATTTATTATTGTTTGTTTTCTTTTTCTTGGCTTTTCTTCTTCTCTTCCTTCCTCATCTTCTTCTTCCTGGCTCCTCTTCTATTCCAGACTTCTTCTCTTCCTGGCTTTTCTTCTCTTCCTTGCTCATTTTCTTTTTCTTCCTGGCTCATCGTCTTCTATTCTAAACTCCTCTTCTACCTGACTCTTCTTTTCATCTTCCTTGCTCATCTTTTTCTTCTTCCTGGCACTTTTACACCTCTTTCCAGCTCTTCTTTTTCTAGCTCCTTGTCTACTTCTCTTCCTGGCACTTCTTCTGCTCCTCCTGACTCTTCTTTTTTTCTTCTTGCCTCTTCACATTCTATTCCTGGCTCTTAGTCTTCTATTCCTGGCTCCTTTTCTTCTTTTTTTTCCTTGCTCTTCTTCTTATCTTTCCGACTCTTCTTCTCTTACTTGTTGTTCTTCATCTTCTCTTCCATGCTCTTTTACTTCTCTTTTCAGGTTTTCTTTTTGTTTTGCTGGCTCTTCGTCTTTTCTTCCCATCTATTCTTCTGGTTCCTCTTCTACTGCTCTTACTCTTTCTATTCTTCTTCTATGCTACTCCAGCTCGTCGAGCAGGGTGCATTGTTGTAACAGCAGCATCCTCACACACGAGAACTAAAGATCCAGTTTCAATTGGTCAAATTTGGAGCTTTGTTTCATTCAGAACTATACACATGCGCAGCAAAGACTCAGGCCAAAGTTACGACTTTGAGAGTGCATAGGGTCCACTGATGAGCACACTTTAGAGTGTAAAATTGGCATTTGGCCCTACAGACTTGAGCACAAGAGAATTGGGACAGGGCCAAAGTCTGCATTTTCCTGCGAATGCAACCAGTGTGACCCTGCTGTGCACCGCACGGTTGGATTAGATTCAGCTTAAGTCAAATTAAGCATCACTTCGCCTGCAGTGTGTAGCTCAAAAACAGAAAAGTGGAAACATTACAGAGCTGCTGTTTCTGAGAACTTCCATTAGTCCAGATTTCTTTACAATGGTGACAGACATGCTGTGGATGTTTTTATGTTTTTTAATGAATGCCGTTGTATTTAACCGGGTCACCTTTTGGTGCGGTGACAGTGTCGGGCACTAGGATGCTGCTCTGTCTCACTACCTGACTCTTTTAATGATAATTATGGTTGTAGATTAATCAAATGTGAAGCTGAGCAACACTTAATCTCCATTATTAAGTGAATATGTCTGATCCGGAGATTTTTAGAGTATTCAGCGACACAGATTGATAAATTGTCTCAGACTCAGAGTGCCTTTCACAGGTTTTCAAAGCTCCTCTTCTTCTACTTTAGCTGCAGAAGGTCATAAGCATGTGAGGCTTTTCACTGAGAGCATTATGAACCTGGTGTGAATTATTTCCAGCCTGGAAAACTCAGTGTGCAGCGGCATGCAGGGACCACGAGCAAATAAACTTGAGCCCAAAAACCAAAGATATGTCATGGTTTTCTCTCATTCATTCATTCATTTTTTACACACATACTAAGGCAGGAAATTAAATAAATAATTGAAAGGAGGGTGGCGCTGTAGAGGAGGAGAATGTTTATGTTGAAGCTCTCGCTCTGACCTTCACAATTCAACACTGTTATAACCCCTAGTGGTCAAATGGTGTATATTCTGTCCCCTGTGTGGGTTGTGTGGTAGTTTTCTCATCGGATGACATCACTTCCTGTTCCTGTGCTCTTGTAGTCACTTCCTGCTTCTCTCATTGGTCCCCGTATTATTCCGCCTCCTCGTTAACCAATCACCCTCCACTTTTTCCAGCTCCGAAGACCTGCAGCCCCAAACAGTTTGTGTGCAGGGATCAGGTGACCTGCATCTCTAAAGGATGGAGGTGTGATGGCGAGAAGGACTGCCCCGACGGCTCAGATGAAGCTCCTGATATCTGTGAGTGCTACTCCTAATCTCTCCCTCTTTCTGTTTTCCTTCCCTCTTCGTTTTTCTTTTTCTCTTTCTTTCATTGTTTGCTCATCTTCTCTTCCTCTCTCCTCTCATCTCCTCTCGTCTTCCTTTTCCTCCTCTTAATTTTGATCCTTTTTATCTCTTCTCTTCTCTCCCCTCCCCACCTCTCTTCTCTCCTCTTCTATACTCTCCTTTTCCTTTTTCTCATCTTCTCCTCTTCCTTTTTCTCTTCATCGTCTCTCTCTTTGCTTCTCTTCTCCTCTGTCTCTTCTTCCTCTTCCTCTTCTCTCTCCTCCTCTCTTTTTTCACTTTTAACATTTTGATAAAACATGTTTTTAATAGTCTCAAAACTTAAATGTTTTTGTGTACATTTGAGTTAATTTTCTACTCTTTAGGATTTCTTTCCCCTTTATTATTTGACTCTCTATTTGTAGAGCTTTCTTTAGGACTTTAGGACTTTATTATTATTATTTTAAATTGTACTCTTGAACTTTCTGCGGCTCTATTCTTGCAGCAGTCGAGTTAATCTCTCCAGCTCTGAGATGTCTGTGCTGAGGGTGACCCTGATGAGCCGTATCTCTGTTCCTGTCTCTGAGTTCTCACTGACCTGAAGCTTGTGTTCTTCTGCAGCAATTGTTTCGTCGAGTCTCTCTCAGGGACGCCGCGTTTGAGTCGTAGCCTTGTTGGCATCGGTGCTGGGAACATCACGGCGACGCAGCTCTGTTAATTCCTCTTTTACCTTTTCAGGACGATGAACAGAGTTATCAGCAGCATTCCTCCGAATCAAACAATGTCTCTCTCTCCTCTCTCACTCTCTCCTACTGTGCTGTCTTTCTTTCCCTCACTCCATTTCCTGCTCTCTCCCTCCTCCCTCCCTTTCTCTTTCCATCTCTCTCCTCTCGTTCTTCGAGGAGTAGTATTTTGAGGGTTCACTTTTTGGATTTTAGAGTTAACCACCTGCCACAGCTCCCCTCCACTCCGCTTGTTCCTCACTCGATAAGAGATATGGAGCTCCAGGACTAACTGTTAAAGGGGATCTCAGATGCGCACTCCAAAGTGTGTGTTTGACCGTAAGATCTATTCCTCTGCCTCCTGTGGCCAACTACAGCCACCGGGTGAAGGTCTCACAGAGATGAGAGGAGCCTGCTGCTCCACATCTGACAGCTGGAAAAACCGTCTCTTTGTTTTTCTCCTTATCTCTCCCTTATTCCGTCTTTTAATTTATTTATTTTTCATGTATTTCTTCCCTCTATTGCTAACTCCCTCTTCCCCTTCTCTCTTCTCTTTCTTCTTCCTTTCTTCTACATTTCTCAATGTACCTACCTTTTACTCTCTCTCTCTCTCTCTCACCCTGTCTTTCTCTCCCCCCTCTCTCTTTCTCTTTTCTTTGTTCTCTCTCTTTTTTCCTTCCACTCTCTCCCTTACTCCTCTCCGTTTTCTTTCTTTCCTTGTTTCATTTTTAGTTCTTTCTTTTTACTTCTTTATCTCTCACCCTCATCTCCCCCTCTCAACACTTCTTTTCACTGCTCTTCTCTTTCTTTCTTATCTCTCTCCCTCTTCTCCTTCTTTGTTTCTTTCTTTCCCCACCTCTTTTTCCCTCTTCTCCCTTTCTCTTCCTCTCTCTCTTTGTTTTCTAAAAGCCTAACATTGATGCACTCTTTTCAGTCTCATCCAGAAGATCTTTTCTTCTGCTTTCTCCTCTTCCCTTTCCTTTTCCCCTTTTTTTCATCCATTTCTGTTTTTCTTTCTGTCTTTTTCCTATTCCTCATTTCTTTTCTCTACTTCTCTGTCAATTCCTGTTCCTCCTCATTTTCTTTTCTTTTTCTTCCTCATCTCCTTGATTTTCTGCTTCCTCTTCATCTTCTCTTGTGTGTTCTTCCATCTCCTCCTCCTTAATATTTTCCCTCTTTCTTTTTCTCCTGCTCTTCCTTCCTCCTCGTTCTGTAATTATACCATTCCTTTTCTTCTTTTTTTGTTTTCTTCTTCCTCCTCCTTGTTTGGTTAAAGGCCTCTATGTCACCACCTATCACAAAAACTATTTTGGAAAGCGCTTCCAATCTTAACAGGAAGCTGTTTATTTTTTATTTTCTTCTCAAGGATTTTTTTCCCTATACTTATTTTCTTCATTATCTTACTCTCTTCTTTCTTATTCCTCATCTTCTTAATTGTCTCCTACTTCCTCCTGTTCATCTTTTTTATCCCTTTTCCTCTTCCTTGTCCTTGTTATTCTAATACCTCTTCTCCCTTCTTCTGTTTCCTCCTCTTTTGTCTTCCTCTTTTATATTTTCTTCCTCTTTTCCTCTTCTTCCTCTCATTTCTCTCCTTCTTTACTCTTCCTCTCCTTCTTTTCTTCTACATCCTCCTTTCCTTCTCCTCGTCTTTAGCTTTTTCCTCCTCTTTGTTTTTCACTTCCTCTTCCACTTCTCTCATGTCTTCTTCCATTTTCTCCTGTTCTTTTTGTCTTCCTCTCCGTCTCTTTCCAGTTTTTCTTTCCCCTCTTTTTCCTCGTCTTAATCCCTTTTTCTATATCCTCATCTTTCTTTTCATCTTTTTCCTCCTCCTCCTCATACTCCTTCACCTTGTTTTTCTACTGTCTCTCATGTCTTCTTTTGTTTCCTCCTCTTTACTATTTTTTCTCTTCGTCGTCGTCTTCTTTTTCTCTCTCTTCTTCCTCTCCATCTTTTCCTGTTCTTCCTCTCGTTCTTCTCCTTCTACCTAAGGTCAACATATTTTGTTTTGCACAAATGGAATGAATTCTGCACATGTAGGGTCTACAAAAATCTAATTTGGAAAGCGTTTCCAATACCAACAGGAAGCCGCTTATTTTCCTCTAAAGAAGTTTTACTGTCTGGAAAAGGAGATTTAAAGAGGTTAATAAGCACATTTCAAGGTTACGATATGAAACAGGAAGTTGTTAGAACTCAGGCAGATCATGCTTTTTTTTAATGTAATTTATGTCTGCTTACTTACTAATCTCCGACACTTTTTTACCCTCTTTATTGCATGTTATAAACCCATGGAGGGTGCTGCAGATGAGAGCAGTTGAACCTCAGAGGGATCACTGTGCCTTTAGATGATGGATCTGGAGTAATTCCGCATGTTTTCAGTGTTTTGTGGAGTGATAATCGGCTCGTGTGTAGCAGAGCAGGTTCATATTTGAGAGAAAGAGAGAGAGAGTGGCTGTGAACGCGAGCGGATGAGAGCTCACTCACTCGCGGTGACTCACAGACTCATGCTCGACTACACCCTGATGCTCTCAGTCATAATACCTCCAGAGACAATGATCTCCACGCAGCTGAGAGAGAGAGAGAGAGAGAGAGAGAGAGAGAGAAAAGCCACCGTGTGATTCATCTGTTACTAGTTAACCGCTCTCCATTAACCACTGCTCATAACACACTCGGTTATATAGTTACGCTGGGAAGATGCCTCATCCAAAGGGACCTGCAGCGGTGTTCGAACTCCTTTATGCAGCACATCCAACCACCATCCAATCACCTTCTACAAATCATCTCAACTACCATCACACCTGCCCTCACTCACATCATCAACTCCTCGATCTCTGCTGACATCATCCCTAACACCTTCAATGTTCATCTTCATTTTCAAAAAACCTACACTCAACCAGGGATAGGAATAACGGCACTATAAATAAACGGTGCTACTGTTATCAGTAAAGTGTAATGCAGGCATGTAGACTGGCCATATGTGAGCCAACACACATTTTTGAGCCGATAATCATTCATTCATTCATCTTCATGTCGGCTTTCTTCCCTTTCGGGGTCGCCACAGCGGAATGAACAACCAACTCTCTGGCATATGTTTTACGCAGCGGATGCCCTTCCAGCCGCAACCCATCGCTGGGAAAGCCGATAATCATAACATATTAATTTAAAAAGACACATTATCAACAGCGTTTGACACATGAATTGCGGTTTGTCGGTTGATTTTCTAACAGACACTAGACTAGTCCAATGACATCACAGGCCCCTCCCTCTGAGTCCCTCTAGCCTCCGATCAAGTTTATAAATCTCTCGTTCACTCCAGCCTTTCGTTAAATGAGTTTAACTGTCTCTGAGAACAGACTGTTCCATGTTTAATCTCAGATCCAGTGTAATTTTAAACAGTCAAAAAAGCGAAGTGTGCAGTAAAAAATATGAAAATACTTTTTTCTGAAGGTAGATCTGAGCTCATATAAACACAGCCTCACACTCATCATCCAATATTAAAAGAGAGAACCTGAACATGAGCTAATGACAAAAATACTAAACACATATAACGTTTACATGTCCATAATTTTCATACAGAGAGAGATAACTTTATTTTCACAATTAATTATCTTAAGTAAATGCGTTGAATATGTATTACTACAATTTTAAAAAGTCTACACCCTTGTCTTTTAATTTGATATCAGATCATTAGAAAATTTATAGTTTTCAAATAGTAACTTCAATCAGAAAGTATATGTTATTGCTGAGGTGAAACAATTAGCTACAATGTGTTCCGTTAATGCACAGACACTCTATACGAATAAAAAAAAAATTACTTAATGATTGACAGTAAACCTGTGCCTAAATAATCCTCATGTGCCATCGCTCATGTTGTGAATAATCATGATGTTTTGCCATGGTCAAAAATGCCAGAGCCTTTTTGTGGTCTTAGCCCAGTGCTAGTGTAATCAAACCATTTACGGTTATCCTCGTTACAGCTACTGTCCATGAAATGGGCGTTACTACAGCACCCGATATTTGAGAACACTAAAGTGGTTTTGATGCATACGATGTCGCTCAACCAGAGCACCTCTCTGTGTGAGTGCATGTTCAGGAGTGGGTCATGATGATAGGCATAATGATTGGTGCATCTGTGAACGCGTCGTCACTGGAATAACAAAATGATTGGCTGACGCGGAGTGACCGTCAACCATTTGCCAATCAGAGACAAGGTCTTCACTCAAACACATGACAGGAATGTCATTCGCGTTTGTCAAGACCTCGAGGCGAAACCACGTAATGAAGCACCAAACATCGTTACACCGCGACACCTATGAGAGGCTGAGAGCGCAGGTGATGATGCTAGCTCTGCTAACAGGAGGAGATGAAGCCACAGAACCAGCACGATTAAAACTTGATTTTTCTCCTCCACAAACACTTATAACTAATCCAGAATAAAACAAAGAAGTAGGTTAACATTTATGGGTATTATGTGTTTAATTTTGGTGCATTTATTTTCATTTTGATTATTAAAAATACAATTATTGTGTTTTATTGTTCAGCTAATGATAACATATATAATGCTATGTTGAATTTGACAGTTTTCGATCATGTTAGATTAGTGTGGAGAGGTGTAGATTTATTGCATTTGACTAATTTAAGTAACGTAATAATTACTTCCCCTGGTGATTAGTTACTTTTATAATAATGTAACTCAGTTACTATTTGTGAAAAATAACTATAACTAATTACTTTTTTAAAGTAATAGCTCTATGCAGCTTGTTTTTTGTTTGGCGCATATGTATCCAGAGTTACCTCATCAAAAGTGGCATTGAGGGATTTGAGCGATTTTTAGGGCTACTGCAAGCGCCGTAGAGAGAGAGAGATAGAGATACAGTGAGGGAGAGAGAGAGAGAGAGGGGAAGAGGAAGGGAGAGAGCGTGCACAGACATCCAAGAAGTTAGAAAGCCAGGACAGAAGAGAGCACATTTGAGGTGGTTCCTTTGAATAACTCCAGCACAAGCCTCACCCATCTACATCACTCCCATTTCTGCTCCTTTGGACCATCCCAAGCACACACAAAACAAAGTCTTCAAGAAACGTTACTATCTATATTACTGATATTAATTATAATGATTAAATTTACCATTACGCCTGCCAGCCAATCAGCGTTGAGTATTCAGACAGACCTTGCCTCAAATGTATTTTTATTGTATTCTAGTAATCATTACAAAGCCTTATTTGTTGTATTTACTCAACAATAGCATGTCATTGTTACCTGTTATAATTTGAAAAAGAACTCTTAGGCAATATTACTTAAAATACTTGCATGGAACTCCTTTGATGCAGAATTTTTAAGTAATTCTGATAAATCATTTATAGAGTGTAGGTTAATCGTCCAGGCTACATTTACTGCATCTACCAATTGTCCAGTATCTACCGCTTCTATTTTCTTCAATCCTAGCTGTCTCTTATAACTCTGTCCTCTTGTGTTTCTCAGGTCCTCACAGCCGTGTGTCGCGGTGCCCTCCGAACGAGCTGCAGTGCCTGGGTTCGGATGCGTGTGTGCACCTGAGCAAGTTGTGCAACGGGGCCCCGGACTGCAGCGACGGCGGAGACGAGGGGCCACACTGCAGAGGTACGCTACAGAGAGACTGGAGCCGACCCGGATCTGCTCTGTAAGAGGATTTCTGATGGTCACCAGGTTATTTAGCGCTTGTCGGTGGAGCAGAGCAGAGTCTCTGGCAGGAATGAGCATAGGCACATTTTTTCTTTCTTTCTTTAGTTTAGCGTCCTGTTAATGATTAAATTTATTTTTTCAGAGACAGACTGATCTTTTTTTTTATTTTCTTCCCCTGTCCTTTTACCTTTTATTTATGTTTCCCTTTTATCCCCTTCATTTTCTTCTTTTCTTTTATTTTCCTTTTCCTTTCTCTTTATTTTTCCCCTTTTTAACTTTTCCTCTTTTCTTCTTATTCTCTTTTCTTTTACTTTTCCAGTTTCTCCCCTTTTTCCTTTAATTTATTTCTTCTACCATTTCCCCTTTACTTCCCTTTCATTTTCTCTGTTCTACTTTTTGCTTTCTTTCCATTCTCTGTTACTTCCCCTTTTCTCCCCGTTTCTTTCCCCTTTTAATTCCATTTACCTTTTTCTCTTTTGTTTCAATTTCTTTCTTCTACCCTTTTTACTTGACCTTTCTTTTCCCTTTTGTGACTTTCCTTTCATTTTAATTTATCATATTCTTTTTCTTTTTCCCTTACCTTTTCCCTTTTGTTTTCATTAAATTATTCCACCCTTTCCTTTTTACTTTTTACTTTTTCCTCTTTCATTTCCTTTTTTCCCTTACTTTTTCCCTTTTCTTCCCTCCCTATCCCTATTTAGTTTTCCTTTCCCATTCGTTTTCATTTCCTTCTTATACTCTTACCCTTTTACTTCTATTTCCTTTTCCCTTTTAACTTTTCCTCTTTCCTTCCCTTTTCTGTTACTTTTCTTCTAATTCCCTTTCACTTTCACGTTTCCTTTTCTTTTCTTTTCTTTCCTTTTCCTCTTGTCCCCTTTTTACCTTTTCTTCCCCCTTTAATTCCCTTTGCTTTTTCCTTTCCTTTCCTTTTTATTTTAATTTCCTTCATTTCCCACTTTCCTTTTCTCCTTTCTCATACCTTTTCCATTTACTTCTTTCTCTATGTCACTTTCCTTCAATCCTTCCACTTTTACTTTTGTTTTAATTTACTTCTTCTACCTTTTCTCTTTTAGTTCCCTTCTCTTTTCTTTACTTTTTCCTCTTTTCTCCCACTTTCTTGTATCCTTTCCCTTTTCTTCCCTCCCTTTTCCTTTTAGTAGAATTATTATCTATTATATTATTTTCTACTACCTTTTCCTCTTACATTCTGTCACCATTTTTTTCCCTCATGTTCTTTCCTTTTTTAGTTCCTTTGCGTTTCCCTTTTCTTGACTTTGTCCCCTCTTTCCTCTTCCTGACACTAACCCTAACCCTATTTCCCTTTACTTTCTTCCTTCTGTTCTCCCTTATATTTTAATTACCTCCCCCTTACCCTTCTCTCTTCTTCCCTTCATTCTTCATTTCCCTTTTCTTTTCTCGTCTTCTTTTCCTCTTACTTCCTGTTCCTTTTACCTTTTCATCACTTTTTCTTTCTTCTATCCATTACTTATCGTTCCCTTTAGTTTCCAAATAAATGTTTCCCTTTATTTTACTTATTATTTTACTTCTTTATTTGGCCTTCCTTTTTATTTACAATTCCTTCCTTTTCATTCCATCTCCTTTTCTTTTCATTTCCCTTCTTTCCTTCCTTTTTCACTTCTTTTTCATATTCTTTGCCTTTATTATTTTTCCTTACTATTTGCTTTTAATAGCTTTTGCTTTTTCCTTCGTCTTTCCGTTCTTTTCCTTTTTCCTTTCCTTCTGTTCTTTTATTTTACTTCCCTCCCCTTCCTCATGTTTCACTTTTCCTTTACTTTAAATCCCTGTTAAATCCCTGTTTAAATACCTTAAATCCAGCCTTTCTCTTAATTTCAGCTTTCCTTCCATTTTCCTTATCATTTGCTTTTAATTTAATTTCCTGTTTCCTTCTTTTTAAATGTATCCTTCTCTTTTCCGTTCATTTCCTTTTCCCTTTCCTTCTGTACTTTCATTTTATTTCCCTCCTCCTTCCTCAAGTTTCGGTTTTCCTTTACATTAAAACCATTTTTTTCTTTGTTCTTCATCCATTTCTTCTCTGTTCTTTTTATTCTTCTTTTCCTTTGTTTCTCTTCTTCTTTTATCTTTCTGACACTGATCAAAGTTAATTTCCCAGTTCTCTTTTTCCTTTGCTTATGTTACCTGAAGATTGCAGGAGTTGATTGTTATTGTTAGTGAAATTATTTCTCTAAACAGTAACCTATGGTTTGCAACCAGGCTTTTTTATTCTGGACGTGTCCCTTCAGATCTCAGCGTAGACCCCTCAGTCTGACCTCAGTTCACTGCTCAGCAGAAACTGTGGAACCTGAGGAGATGTGAAGAGACAATCAGAGCAGAGCTCAGCTGTGTGCATGGTTTTATTCGCTCTCAGAGATCTGCTTTCGTCAGGGAGTGGTAGACGCTCACCCGAGTGGAGAGCTTTTTTCTTCTTTTTACGTGAAGTGCAAGCCTCATGAACACCCATCAGCGGACTCAAGCCTTTCTCTGAAGCTGAAATGTTACGTTTGGGCCAAATCCCTGTCAAACTTCTTCTCAAATCCTCTTAGGGATTAGCGGAGAAGAATTTCCTGCATATGCTCCAGAGAGAGAGAGACTGAGAGAGAGAGAGAGAGAGACTGAGAGAGAGAGAGAGAGAGAGAGAGAGAGAGAGAGAGAGATCCACGAGAGAGAGAGAGAGAGATCCGCACGCGCTCACTGGCCACCCTATAAAACACACGCTTTGATTAGATTGTTTTCGGAAATGTGTTAACAGTTGTCTGATGCTGTGTTTGTGTGGTGCAGAGCTGCTCCTCAACTGTACCATTGCTGGCTGCCAGGACGAGTGCGCCATCACTCACAGTGGCCCGCTGTGTTTCTGCAAGAGCGGCTTCGAGGTTGACCCAGACAAGAAGAGCTGCAGAGGTACTACGCCAATGTGCAACACACTCCTGGCTTTAGATTTGCGTCAGCCGAGCTCCATTCGAAGATATTCTCAGACTGGTACTGCTCAGTGCGGTGCAAAAGTATTTGCTAAGATAATGCTAATGACATTTTGATTATTAACTGACCAGCTGTGGTCTGGTGGATAAGGAGATGGACTCGAGATCGGAAGGTCGCCGGTTCGATCCCCAGATCCACCGAGTTGAAGGTGGTGTGAGTGATGAAACACTTGCTCTCCATATTCAACAACCACAGCTGTGGTGCCCTCGAGCGAGGCACCAGTTTCCCGACTGGGGAACTGCAGTGGGCTGCAGCCGTGCCTCCCACTGCTCCGGGTGAATGTTGACGGTGTGTTTGTTCACTGTTGTGTGTGTACACTTGAATGGGTTACATGCAGAGCACACACTCCACGTTTGGGTCACCCCATACACTGTACATAACATGGACTTGGCACCTGTGATGTTTCATATGAACGGTAAAAAACAGGCGTAGCCGGCCTTCGCCAGAATGGAACTGCATCGTTTCCTGGTAACTTTGCAGCAGGTCTAGGCACTTCAGTTCAGCACTTCCTATTGCAGTGGAGCAGGGAGAGCAGGGGTTTTCCCTTGATTCTTATGTTCTTTTTTGTATGGGGGACATATTATTTTATTATTTTTTATCACCCCTGATGTACGTGCAGTGTGAGCGAGGTTTTCCCAGCAGAATGCTGTAGAACTCTGTCTGTGGTTAGACGTGCTTTATGTCGCTCTGTCTTTTTCTGCTAAATGACCCCTGCTGCACGCATATATTGTTTATAGGTAGTGATTGCAAAAGCACTGAACCCTATTGAAGCACTGGCTAGAAAAGAGGTTCAGTACTCGAAGGTGCTTTCAGTTCAGTCACTGGCGACATCTAGTGGATGTTTTGATCGCTGCGCACATATCTGGCACACTGCTCACTTTCACTTGACTTCACTAATGCCATCTTTACTTAATGATATAATTATGATGACCCATCTTAACGTCAAGCTAATTCTAACTAGCTATGATAGCTAGGTAGAAAGATGGATCCAGATGCGAGGAAATTAGGAACAGAACGACTATATCGATACAATACTGCTGTTAAACAGAACAGGAATAAATAACAGAACCAATAAATAAAACAACTGAACTTGGCTGAAAAGGACTAGAAGATCACACTGGCGTTCTCAGAGGCTTATCTTGTGTTGGGATAACAGAGAAAGTCCAGCCAGGTCCCAGAGCGGTCAGCTAAACTGACATCCTCTTTAACTCCAGGTGAGGGCAGAGAGAAATATCTAGAGTAATTAATCCACACAAGGATAGGCTTTAACAGGGCGTCAAGAGGAAGAGCTTCAAATAGAGCATATGCGTAGAGCCGTAGCTGAACAATAACTCACAAAGATGAGACAAAACAGGGGAGCTTAAATAGCGGAGAGAACCACAACGAGAGGCTGATGAACAGAATTAGCAAGAACGATGCAGACAGAGGGAAAGAGTGAGACGAGCTCATAAATTAATCTTAATTTATGCTAATAACATTATAACGTGAATGGCATGCTACTTCTTGCAAGCACCATTCTGGTTCCTAATGCCATCTTTACTTAATGATAGCATCAAGCTAATTTAAACTAGCATCATGATACTTGATCATTAGTTATGCTAATCTTTGGACATTTAAATGAAAGATTAATTATTATAAAAGCATGCCAATTGCATGCGTATCCTCATAGCATCACCACTGCAGTGGGCTAATGAAAAGTGAATTAATGTTAGCATCATGCTAATCACAAAATAGAACATCTTTTTGTAGTTCTAGTTTATTATAGCATTGACTGGCTACAAGGTGGGTGGGTTCAACAGTGAGCAGGTTCTCCAATGTTAAAACTGAACAACTTTGGAGCTGAAAAAACATCTTTACACCCCTGGTGCTGTAATTTTTTTACTTAGATTGATAGTTTTGATCTTCATGAACACTCTGAGGAGGGTGTTTGTTTAGGATATATAAAGTTTAAATGTTCAGCCAATCAGACATCTGTGTTATGCTTATGCCCCGCCACTCTGGACCCATATTTGGTTACAAGTGATGCACTTCCATGAATGCAATGGTTGGCTCCGCCCATTTTTAGCCTGTTTCACTGATCATACGAAATGTCGCTCTTGCTGCGTCCATGTTATACACAGTCTGTGATAATCACGTAATTCAAGATATCATCGTCTACTTTTAGCACGCTAGGTCATGTCCTCAGTAGCCTTAAAAACATTAAAAGTTAGTTACAATGCGATGCTTCTGATTAAAAATGTCTGTCTCTGATTGCATAATTTTTTTCTAAGACATCTTTTCAAGCTCCTAGCAATAGAATCTTAGAGGAATAACCTCGCTGTGTGTGTCTCAGATTACGACGAGTGCTCAATGTATGGAACCTGCAGCCAGACGTGCAGTAACTCCGTGGGCTCGTACAGCTGCTCGTGTGTGGAAGGATACCTCTTACAGCCAGACAACCGCTCCTGCAAAGCTAAGAATGGTAGCAAAATCCTGGAATCCAATGCTTTAATATGAAACAATTTAACTTTTCATTGTACAGGACAGAATTTCATTCTCTCTTTTTTCCTCTCTCCCTCATGTTCTCTCTCCCTCCCTCTCCCTCTCTCTCTCACCTCTCTCTATCTCTCTCTCCCTCCCTCTTTCTCTCTCTCTCTATCCCTCTCTATCTCTCTCTTTTTCTCTCAGCTCTCTCTCCTCTCTCCCCCCTCTCTCCTCCGCTCTCCCCTCTCCTCTCTCAGTCCCTGTGGATCGCCTCCCCGTGCTGCTGATCGCAAACTCTCAGAACATCCAGGTGACGTCTCTGAGTGGCTCTGAAAACCCGTCCCTCCACATCAGCACCAAACAGACCACCGCCATGGACTTCCTGTACACGCAAGAAACAGTTTGCTGGATTAACGTGGGCGACTCTCCGGCGGGAACGCATCTGCAGTGTGCCAAGATAACGGGACTCAAGAGCTTTAGCGAGGAGAGGACCATCAACATCTCGCTCAGCCTGCACCGTGAGTCTCTTTCTGATCTCTCCATCGTTACAGAGCTTTCCACCACTAGAGGTCACTTTTTTACACAGGTGCAAAACGTTTGTCTGCAATGTTCGTTTCTTACGCAAGCCAGTGATCGTGATGCGTATGGAAGAGGATTAGAGTCTCACGTTGCAGTTAATATGAATAAAGTCATAATTCTAAGAGTAATGTCAGAATTCTGAAAAAAGTCTGAATTCTTAGATTAAAGTCGGAATAGAATTCTGAGATTACGGTCAGAATTCTGAGGAAAAAAGTCAGAGTTCTTAGATTAAAGTCAGAAATTTGAGGAAAAAAGGCATGATTACAATAATTGTGGGTTAGTTGTGTATGAATATAAAAGTTCCCATTCATGAAACAAACGGTAATTTTAATTTTGGAAAGTTTTGGAAAGTCGCTTTTACAAAGAAGGCTGAATTATCAACAATAACATGTTAACATTGCTCATTTTTTTACTTGCTAATCAGCGACTTGACCATTGACCGTATACAGCATGCATCTAAAAACTCAAAACTTCTCTCTGAAAAGCTCTACTGAAGCTAAACATTGACTGTTTATAGCATGGACAGTGTTCATGATGTCACTCAGAGGGTTCTGGAATCACTTGAATCATCTTGCTAGTAACAAGTTTTATCGCCTGTTTTGTGATCATCTACTCTTCTGTTAGGCGCCGGTGGCCAAAAGAGGAATGCGGACCCCAAATGCATGACAGTCTTTCTCATTAAATAATAATTTATTCAAGAAATGAATAAAAAAGACAGGGCAACCAAAGCAAAACCCACAAGGGAAAAAAAACAACGAATAACATACAAATGAAAACCTGGCTGAACAGAAAATACAAAACTGCAGCACAAGCGCAAATACAAACACAACCCACACACTGATAAGGGGTATAATGAACCAACACCAAACGAAAACTGACGGAAGCTTTATGAAGGGAAGCCAATTAAACATAACGAGGGAAACTACAGTTGTACTAACTGAAAGCGCTAACTAGAAAATGAGAAGGGCGGGGAAAGGGAGGAACAAAACTAGACCATGTGCAAAAACAAACAAAACAAATCAAAGATGGCCACCGTCAGTCACATGACCCGAGCCATGTGGCTGGAGGTGGCAAAAGAAAATAAGAGAGATAATTGAAAACAAGGTAAAACCAAAACTGAGGGAAGGACTGTCAGTGATCTGACATCTGGCGACGAAGATACTTGGCAGACCCTGACATCTTCCCTGTTGATGATCCTTGACCTACTTTCTGCGTCTTCACAATCTAAACTCCTGTCACTCTTTTTCTTTCTCTCTCTCTCATTCCTCTTCTCTCTCTCTCTGTCGTTTTTAATGGAGTGATTAATACGAAGTAAATTCTATAGGCAGTGTCGGAACTTGGACACTCATAAAGAGCTACACCTGAGAGCAGATACTAGTTACTCAATTACTTTACTTGTTACTTACACTAAAAAGTAATGAGTTACTTTTAAAGAACAAGTTTTGATGCTCTTATTATTTAATGTCACTACTTCATGTAAAATAATGCTTTTATTGATCAACTAAACGATCTTTATTTATTTATTTCATACTTTATTTTACACTTTATGCTAAGCATTATGGTCAACATAAACTGACAAACACATTTTATAATTATGAATGTTAATGCATTTAATTCAGACCAGCAGAAACTGAAAATATACAAAATAACACAAAACTGCTTGAATAATATATTCAGACCATAAAACTATAGTTAGATGCCCTCTAGCTCCTAATGTCATCTGTAGCTCATTTTCTACTTTAGAGCATTTTATGTCCTGTTTGCCGTGTTCCATCAGGACGTTTTATAAAGCTGCTTAAATGCGAGCGACTTGACGGTAGAGACCGACTGCATGTGATCAATAACACACAGTTCTCTGGCTCTGGTGAGCGCCCCCTGGCTGACAATGCTGCTAAAACTGTAGTTTGGTTACAGAGGCTTCATTGACAGGTGCGAGTTTGTCTCTGTTGACAGGATCTTGGACTTTGAGGCAGAAAGATGACTGCGGTTGTGTTTCAATGAAATGTTTTAACCTTTACGCTAAACTAACATGAATTAATGCTCGTATTTCCACTCATAAAAATTGGCTTTGCTCTTATGAGATGATAGAGATAAGCTCACAATGATTTGGCGTCCACGAATCCGAAAATGCATTTTCTTCTTTTGTACTTTTGAGAGCCATTCACCAATCACAGGAAGCGTTTTCACATACAGGTGTCCAGCATTTAATGTAAAGCGTAACTGAATATTGCAGACAGTAGTAACGGTAACAGAGTTATTTTATTTAAAAAGTTATGCGTTAGAGTATTAGTTACTGCCTAAGAGATACTCTGCTTTGTAAGCTCTTTTCCCCTCAGCAGTTCGTGTTCTTGTCTGTTACTCTAGAAACAAAAGTCATTAACTTTGATTTAGTAACTGCTCCATTAAAGGGGATTTTCTGCTGCTGGTGAGCCTTCTTGAGCTCCAATTCAGACAGGAAATATCCTGGCCTGCATACTTTGGGTCTTAGCTCAGGCCTGGCTCTCAGAGAGCCTCCAGATAGAGGTTTAGGCCAGAAATGGATTCGAGTCAAGAATGCAGACGTCAGCGGGCGTCTGTTTGTGTTTGCTAGCCTTTATAGAGTGCGCTCAGAAGCATTTACTGGAAAGTGTACCAAGTGTGGGATACAAGAGCACAAGAGTTTTTAGTTTTTTTGAGAAATGTTGGACATAGATGGAGAGGACATTTCTACTATATAAGTTCATATTTACAAAGAAATCCTCATTTGGTTTAAATGTTTGAGTTCAGTTTAAGCTTAGAACACTGCAAAAAAAACGGCTTAAAATTAGATTGAAAATCTTGACTGTCTTATTTTAGTAAGAATTATCTAGTTTAAATATTTAGGGAATAGATTCAGCTTATTTTGAAAAAAATATCAGTTACATTTTCTTGAGGAGAAATCTGGTCATTTATTTTCTTGAATTAAGAAACTGTATAACATGCGGTTGATTTGCTGCTGATCCTAAAACAAGAATATTTGACTCAACATATTCTTATTGCTAGAATGTTAATGTGACCTTTTTAAGAAATCAATGTTAAGTACTGATAAAAGTACTAATCTTGGAACAAGAAAAAAAATCTTAAATTTAGTTCTAATCTTTTTAGATTAAGTAAAATATCTGACAATGGGGTAAGAACATTTGTATTCTTGAAATAAGACTCAAATGCAGTTGAAAAGAAAACAAGAAAAATAATCTACACTGTAAATATATAATCAATCCCCCAAACCTTAACGGATCACACAACACAAAAGAACATTTAGACTAGATAATTTCAAATTGTACCTAGTAACTAGAAAATCTGTCTTAACTAGGATGTTTTCTCTTTTAGTTTTATATAGCTTTTCAGAAACAAATAACATCGTCAGCACTGATATAGTGTAGCAGTGGTGCGGGGGGCATCTGGTGACGGGTTCGAATCCATCTCCTTTCTGAACCATCCTATCTTAAAAGGCATCAATTTCTATAAAAGGCATCTAATCTATAAAAAAGAAACAAATAAAAAATAATTTTTTATTTAGAATTTCTAGTTTTGAGACCCCATGTTCTATTTTAGGATCTACATTTAAGCACAAACTTTCCTAATTTAAGATCATATATACTTATTTTAATGCTAAATGTCCTTAAAACTTAGTCTCTAGTCTTAAATAAAAGAGAAAACAGGTTGTCTAGTTTGAAGAGCACATCTTTGAAAGACTTGTTTTGAGAGTTTCAGTCTGTCTGGTTTCAGCGAGACTAATTCAGTTTAGATTTTTTTTAGCTCGATCTAGGAAGAGATTAATTTCATTTGAGTTTTTTTTGTTTCGTTCCAAGAGTTTATTGCCGCGTAACAGACTAATTCTTGGTAGCATGGTAGAAAACATTAAAATATTTAAAAAAAAATTTAAAATATAAAAATAGAAATGGTGCGCTGCATTACTTTAGGTTAAGTTGCGTTTCAAGTGCTGTATGCATTGTTTACTTTTACTTGTACAAGAGAATCTCTCTGTGTGTCATATTTAACGCTTGTTTTATTATTTTAACACACTGAGGCTTAGCTCCTCAATCTGACAAACTCTGAGGTCAGAGGTCATGCTCCGTTCATGGCTCCGGGCCCTCAATAGGAAGCGATAAAGAACTCGTCAGTTTCCTGTTGCCAGATATCGAGTTGCTTCTCAGAGATGAAGAAATACCGGAAACCTGAGGTCTCCCAGTAAAGCTTTATTGTTCATCACCTCTGGTTAGCAAACCATGTAAAGATGATCAGAGGCCTTTGGTTATGTATCATTCCTGTGAAAAACATACATTGCTTTAACTCCTTCACACCCCGTAACACAGTTTTGCTTCCAGAGAACTTGTTTGATTTGGTTTTCTAGAAGGTGGTTTGTGCTGTGATGTGAAGTTCTGCTTTTGTGACTTGAATTGTTGGACAGTAACAAGTTATTAATAACGCTTTACTATAACATTGTGGGTTTTTGCAGTAACTAATACTCTAACGCATAACTTTTTCAATAAAATAACTCTTTTACCATTACTACTGTCTGCGTTATTACGTTACTGTTATTTTTTCTGAGTGGAAATATGCATATTATTTCACATTAGTTTAGCGTAAAGATACAAATATTTCAGTGTAATGCAACCGGTGTCAAACAACAGTTTTAGCAGCGATGTCAGCCAGGGGGCGCTCACCAGAGCAAGAGAATGGTGTGCTGTTAATCACATGCAGTCAGTCTCTACCGTTGAGTCACAAATTGGTTTGGCGGGCAAGTCATATAATGAATGTAAGCCTAACAGCTTAGTCAAAATGGTTATAAACACACAGACTGTAGTAATTAATGAAAGACAAGTGATTACAGGACCCTTCCTTTGATGGTTTTCGAATCCTTTTGAACCTCCGGTCTTTGGCGAGTCGTCGTCGTGCCTGCTGCGGTGCTTCTGGTCAGCCAGGACCAGCTCAACATATCTCTGCTCCCGCGGCGCTCCAGTTGGGGCTCCGAACATGTGGATCCCCTCATTTACCGTTCATCCCATCATTGTCCCTATGGACACGAGAGAGGAGTGCGTCATTTGAGTAAAATTGCCACCTCCTTGCCACCTCACCATGCCATATTAGTAACTTTAGACGTAATGTGAATTGTTAACAATTTAACTCACATGAAAGGTCTATATTTTTAAGAAGTGTTACCAAAGAACGTTTGCGTGAACTTCAATGTTATGTCTGGTAACTAAATAGCATTTATCTACAAAACGGGCTACAAGGGAACAGATAAACGTTAATAAATACAAAATATTTTTTAAAATAATAATAATCACATGAGAACCACTCGATTAAGCATCATGTAGTTTTTAGAGAAAACAAAACAATATTACATAACTTTTTTCTTCCAAACACGGGTTTCTCCCGCTACTCATCGTTTGTCTGATTCGGCTGAAGACGTCGAGCTGGGAGTGATTTCAACTATCAATTTTACTGTTAACCAGTGGTTGGGTTAAAAAATTTTTTAAGAGTGTACTGAAGACATTGGTTCTTCAGGTTCTGCTCTTCTTTAGTTAAAGAGCCGTCCAGCGCTCTTCTGGCATTCAGATCTCTTCACAGGAAATGTGTTCGCCGTGATTCATGACCTCAGCGTGACACACAGATGAGGAGGCCAGATGTTTTCCACTCTTCTCTCTTTTATTTTTAACGCCGAGCTGCTGGATCCTCTTTTCACTTCCACAAACTCAAACACACGGTTTCACCTGGCTAGGTGTTTAGCAGAACATCAAACATCAAGCCAAGTTTAAAAACTTATTTAAACATGTAAATCAGATCGACTAAAGCCATTAAAAGTGTGTGTGTTTTTTATGTTGACTTGAGGTGTATCTTGGCAATTGGATGACTTAACCATATGTTTATTTATTTATTTGTTCATGGTAAGTCCTAAAATCTCCAACTAACTTCATCAATTCTGTCCCAAGGTTATTGATATCAGCCTCATCCTGTCCTCTTAAATTAAACCTACAAATTTTTTTTTGGAAAGCATGTCCAACATTTTTTTTACATCTTGAAGTGCAAGTTATGCCTGAATTAGGGTGTCCTTTTTTCATAAACATTTGATGGTGACACAAACAAGATTCCAACATGTTCAGGAATTTTGAGTTTTAAATCATTTTTAGTAGTGGCACTTTATTTAATCCAAATAAAACACCCAGGGGTCATGTAAGCGTTATTCATGCAGGTGGCATGTTTTTTACTTGCTAATCATGATAGTAGGATGCTAGTGTTACGATCTATTTTTAGATCTAGGGGTAGACCACAAGAGAACTTTGCTTCGGTGATGGTTCGAAGGCAACTTGTGGACCCTCTCAAGCTCTCACACACACACACACACAGAGAGAAAGCAACAACAACAACTACTTAACAACTGCTGAATCAATATGAACAGATTCATTTTACAAAAGTGTCAACAAAAATATAACAAACACAACAACAAACCTGAAACAAGAAAATTGGTCTTCTATTCAGAAGGGGGTAATTGCAAAAATAACAAATAAAACAATCTAATAAACTGACTCCTTTCAACACTATACAAACTAGAGAAGAAAAACAATTAAAAAACCCCTCAGTAACTCCCTCTGCTAACCAAGTAACAAACACAAAGAAAAATAAAGGATACAATGTTCAAAATGGTACAGAGGCCAATCATTGAGTACAGGTGGAACAAATGAACTGAGGAGAAATAGACACACACAATCAGCTTTGAATCAGTTTTCTCCGGGTGCTCCAGTTGCCCCACAAGTCCAAAGACATGCGGAATAAGTCAATTGAGTAAGAACGATTACCCATAATGTTAAAGTGTGAATGTGTGTGTGAATGTTTCCCAGCGATGGGTTGCAGCTGGAAGGGCATCCGCTGTGTAAAACATATGCCAGAGAGTTGGCGGTTCATTCCGCTGTGGCGACCCCGAAAGGGAAGAAAGCCAACATGAAGATGAATGAATGATGTTTTTGGCTCAGGATGCAACACCAGTGACTTCCTTAACATGCTTTATCATGCATAAACACATCACAATATATTTATTCATATCAATCAATATCAACACTCATCACTATAACTGTCATAGTTTTTGCTCTAATAAAAAAATTGTCCTTATCTGCCATTGTATGTATTTTTTATTTTATTTTAAAGATCCCATGGTATGCCCTTGTTATAGCACTTAGGATCGATATTTGAACCCTCTACACTAGTTAATAACTTTCAAAATGCAATGTATTTTGTAAACAATGTTTTTCAATCACCTCATTTTTTTGGCCCTGCAAAATGCTCTGTTTGCACCGGTTCGGCATGCCCCCTACTGACTAGCGCTCACAGGTTAGTCTGAATTCAGTAAATCATAAACACAACTAGCGACGCTTTAAACATGTGTTGTTGTTTTGAAACATTATAATCGACATATAATGGTTATGAGTGATGTAACAGCATCTTATAAGTGTGAACCAGAGTCTGACATGGAGTTTGGGTCACAGAATGAGCCAGAAACCGGAGGAAAAAAGCTCCTCAGCGGCGTGTTTACAAATAAATCAGACAGGCTTCACTTACACTGTATGATTTCTAATGTCGGCGTCCTGTTTTATTTGTTTTGTTACAGGTGTACCTGTGTAAAATGCCAATTTTTAAACAAGATCTGGTCGCAATCTTTATGTTTTGACGTGCAAGCTTGTAACGTTAGTAACATCCCTGTAGTGCGTATTCTACATGATTGTTGAATCCTGTAGTGAGCATGTTTAGGATTTCAGGGAATATAAAATGCAAAGAGTCTCTGTGTGTTCTGAAACCAGATTTCCTGATAGGGTTATAAAAGTCATGTAGTTTGTGCTCAGCTTGATGTATGAAGAGTTATAATTATGTATTTCATTCATGTATTTAAGCCTAACTTACTTACTCTGTGGACCTCCAAATCAATGAACACGGGACGGTTGGAAAAGCACCATGTGACAGTGCCAGCCTCATCATAAATCCTTTATCAGACTATTCTTTGTTGAGGAACCAGGTGAATTTGAAGTGCTGGTAACAGACAAAAGTGATCTTTCCAAGTTTTTTTTGACGGCAGACACAAAAGATTCGTCTCCGGACATCCAAAAACGCACTCCTCTAGCATTGTTTATGCAGCGCCAGTCTGCTGCTCTCACACTTCCAGATCAAACTGAGTTTCCTGTTCGTCAAAGAGAGGGGATGTATTAGCGATTAAGTCTGATTGGTCAGTGGGTGGAGCGCTTGGGCAGGGATAAGGAAAAAAGGCGGAATAAGGAAAACAAGCAGTTTTCTGTTTAGAAAAAGTAATAAAGGATTACTCAAACATGCATGAACTAATCTGAATACTACTTGATGCATGTTTGTGATGAAGGAACAACACTTCAAGATGCCAGGAATGTCAGAAAAGTCACATTCTCATCACATGGCTCCTTTAAAAACTTTCTAAGCATGGTCAGTTTAAAGTAACATTATAGAAATAAAAATGACCGGGGTTTTTTTTTAGCAGCCTTAATTTTTCAGATATTCATGCAGTATTTTTTGACTAAAAAAACAACTATAGAAAGATTTTTTTGCCATGGACATTTTTTAAAGTTAACTCAACATACCTTGTTATATATATGTATTTTTTACATTTTAAAATACAAGTTATTCCTGAATTAGAGTGTTGTTTTTTTATGTCATGAATATTTCATGGAGTCCCAAAACTGGATTCCAACCTGTTCAGGAAAATCACTGAGTTTGAGATCATCTTTAGTGTTTTATTCAATACATATAAAAAGTCAGTAGTCCTGCTCTACTGGGTTCTTCTTTCCCTCTCAACGTGCCGACAAGTCTATTCAGTTATTTGTGATAGTTCAATTTCTTTGCTTATGTTGGGACTTTTACCTGGATTCTAGTTTTGCCTTCTTTCAGCTCAGTGAGTGTTTTTCAGCCAAAGTGGTCTGTTTTGACCTCATTTGCATGTCCTGTTAATAAATCCCAGTGAGTTTGGGTGTACATGACACTAACTGACTTGTTAAACATGCTAGTAGCATGGTTTTTGGTTGCTAGTCATGAGAAGAACATGCTAGCAGCATGTTAATCGTTCTAGAAACATGTTTTAGAACCCTCTTTCATCTCAGTAGCTGATTATATTCTCAATTTTAAGCTTTCCTCATATTTTTTTGATCTGATGGACTCCTCGTATCTCTGAGAAGTTGATCTTTTAAATCAACCAAGAAAGGCGCCTCCAAATAAAATGTATTATTATTATTATATCTGGTGAAATATAGCTGCAGGTATGAGAGCAGGTTTGTTTCAGAGTGGCTTCCTCGCAGGAGCGTTTGTGAGCTGTGTTCAAGCTCACTCATTTCTGTGCTCCTCCGGAAGCCCTCGTCCATTTGTCCGGCAGCGTCTGTGTTTAGAAGCACTGGTTTTATGGAGGTTTGTGTAGGCTTGCCTGCTCTGCTGGAGCGTGTTTATACTCGGCTCTGTGGAAGGTTTTTCCAGACGCTGTGGTGAGACGTTCCAGGCCCTCGATCCTCTGAGCTCTGGAGGGGGTCATAAAAATACAGCAGCTGTTTAGGGGTGATGTCGAATTAGTGTTTAGACGGCTCTCTAGCTCCCTAAAGAAGTCTCCGGTGTAGTTCCCACTCGTTTTGACGCGTGCAGTAGCAGGGATTAAGTGTAGATCTCAAAACCTGAGTGTTCTTGAGCTCCTACTCTTTCGATAGATCACTGTCACTGTGAATTCAGCCTTGAAACAAGTTTTCATATCTGCCTAATTCTTGTTTTTTTCTCTCTTTAGTTCTTTATTTTTTGTCTTGGCTTTCAAGTGTCTTGCCTTGGCACTCAAGCGTTTGTGTCTTCCCTTGGCACTTAAAGTTTTCTGTCTTGATTTGGTTCTCAAAGTTTTCTGTCTTGCATGGCTATCAAAGAATTCTGTCTTGCCTTGGGTTTCAAGGTTGTCTGTCTTGATTTGGTTTTCAAAAGTTTCTGTCTTGCCTTGACTATGAATCTTTTTGGTCTTGATTCTCTTTTGTCTCTGTTTTTCCTAGCCCTCTCATTTTTGTCTTGGTGTTGTCTCCTTTTGGTCTTGGTCTCACTTTGATCTTACTTCTATTTTTTCCCTCTTATCTTAGGTTTTGATTTTCCCTTGTTCTCTAATCTTTTTTTGTCAGGTTGGTCGTAAGTCTTGTTCTTGGTCTTGTGTTGGTCTCAACGCTAAATAGTCTGGAGGGTATCTTTCTTATCTTGCTCTTCACGCTCTCAGGTCTCAAAATCTTTAGAACATAAGGAGAGGATCTGGATCTAAAGCTTGAGTGGAATAGGTCCACCTCAGACCTGAAATAAGCCTGAAGGTTTGAAGACAGATTATTTCCAGAACAATGGTCTGAATGTTGCAGAAACACACGTGCCGATTCCAGCACATGATGGTCTAAGAGGCTTTCTGGAAGCTTCTGTACCAAGCAGACCATACGTTCCTGCAGCGCTAAGCCACATTACTTCATCACAATCTCTTAGACACAACTGTTTGACCTGCAGAAATAACCCCAGAGGAGCTTTCTATTCCCTCCTTAGCTGTGAAACACCTCACTGCAGAGGATTACAGAACATTTACAGAGACAACATCAGCTTTTAGTTCAAGTCACAGCTAAACGCTCTCAGATCAGATGCAGAGGACATGTATCTCAGCTGCTGTTCAAGCAGTAACGGCAGATATGTCCCTGAAAGAAATAATCCTCCATGGAAAAAAAGCTTTCAGATCCCAATAATTGCTTGTTTTATTATATAAGTTTTTTACTTTGTCTATTTTCTCGATCTTGTCATATGTTTTAATCTTGTTTTAGTTTGGCATTGATCTAGTATCTGTTGTTTGTCTTTTGTGACTCTTGATTCTGTTTTCATTTGGGATAGTCTTGCTCATGTTTTTTTTCTGGTAGTTGTGGTCTCCCCTGTTTTTTGTCTGGTCGAGTTCTCTAATTTTTTGTCTTGTCATGGTCTCCCCTCTTTTGTCTTGTCAAGTTCTCTACTTTTTTTGTCATGTCATGGTCTCCCCTCTTTTTTTGTCTGGTCGAGTTCTCTAATTTTTTTTTCTTGTCATGGTCTCCACTCTTTTTTGTTGTCTTGTCGAGTTCTCTACTCATTTTTCTGTCTTGTCATGGTCTCCCCTCTTTTTTTGTCTGGTCGGGTTCTCTACTCTTTTTTGTCTTGTCATGGTCTCCACTTTTTTTTGTCTTGTCGAGTTCTCTACTCTCTACTAATTTTTTGTCTTGTCATGGTCTCCCCTCTTTTTTGTCTTGTAGAATTCTCTACTCTTTTTTTGTCTTGTCATGGTCTCCCCTCTTTGTTATTCTTGTCAAGTTCTCTACTCTTTTTTTTTGTCTTGTCACGGTCTCCCCTATTTTCTCTTGTCGAGTTCTCTACTCTTTTTTTTTGTCTTGTCTTGTCATTCATGGCTTTCTGTCTTGAATTGCCATTGCTGCTCTGTGGTCCTTTTCTTGACTTGGTCTTAACTTTTTTTTGTCTTGTTTTATTTGTCTTTTTGCTTTGTCTTTTTTCTTGTTGTATTTGTCACAATCTTGGCTTTGCTTTGAATATTTTTTTGAATAATTTTTTTTTGCCTTGGTAAAGGGTTTTTCTTATCTTGAGTTTTTTGTCTTGTCTTGGTCTTGGCATACTCGAGTTTCTGTCTTGTCTTGCCCTAGATTGGTCTTTTTGGTCTCATTCTTGCCTTGACCTTGCCTCTCTTTAGAATTGATCTTGACATGTCTTGATTTCTATTTGTTTTATTCTAGTCTTGGCTTTTGGTCTCTTTCTGGTATTGGCCTTGACTGCTTTTTGTCTTACCTTGCTCATGTTTTTTTTGTTTTCCCCTTTTCCTTTGCTCTTATGTTGTCTTGGCACCTGTACCTTTTTGTCTTGGTGTTTACTGTTTTTGATCTCTGTCTTGACTCCGTTTTCTTTTCTTGATCTTGAATTTTTGGTTTATTAAACCTTTCTTGTCTTGGATTCTTTGTCTCAATCTTGTCTTTGTTTTGAATTTTTTGGTTATGGGTTTGACTTAATCTCATCTGTATTTGTTTGTCTTAATCTGCACTTTCTCTGGAATTTGTTTCAAGTTTTTAGTCTGGGTCTCTATTCTACTGGCTTTGCTCTTGTCTTGGTGTGAACCTTTTTCTTGGCACCCCCAGCTTTCTGTCTTGTCTTGGCCTTTTTCTCATCTTGGTTTTGATTCCCTTTAGAGTTTGTTCTTGTCTTGTTCACCTAATTTTTTTTTTCTTATTGGTCTGCATTTTTGTCTGGTCTTGGTCACAATATACACTGGTCTTGTTTTGGTTACCTCTCTCTCTTTGGAGACTTTAATCTCTGCCTTGTTCTCTTTCTTGCTTTTTGGTCTTGCTCACTACCCTTTTTCATTGTCTTATTTTAATGTTTACTCTCTTTTTGGGTGTTTTCTTAGCCTCTACACTTTCTTCTGGTCTTGTCTTGGTCATGTCTTTGTTCTCTGTCTTGACTTTAGTCTTTTTTTCAATCCTTAGTCTCAACTGTGAATGCTAAATGCTACTAAATTGTTCATAAAGAGCTAACACATAACTTCTTTAGATCATAAATGTCAAGAGGTAACGATGGAGTTAAGAAAGTTAAAAATTATCAGAGGAAGGAGTGAGGAGGGGGTTGGAGTGCAAGAATCCACAGTCAGCCATCACAGCTGTTAAAACAACTATATTTGGGGTGGAGGGGATTGTGTAATATACACACATACCTCTGGACGGAGCCCTGACTCAGCGCTTTTCAGAGAGAAAGAGCATCATTGTAGAAGCAAGAAAGAGAGAACCTTGAGACCAAAAGTGTACTGCACCACTTCAGCTATTAAAGCTGCAAAATCTCTTCCAGTGCTCTTATAAAGAAAGGCATCGCTGTGTTTCAAGCGAAAGCATTTAAACGGTGAACTTAGCAGTGATGGCTGGTGCTAAAACATTGCAGGGGGTACATAATGAAAACGTTCATAGCCTGAAGCTCCCCATTGAACACTGAATAAAGCTGAGTCGACTCATTAGTTACCCATCAGAACACAATCAAGACGCCATTCTGTATTTCATTTGAAATTAAAAATAGATCGTTGTGATCTTTTCTGTTTGTAACTTTTTTCTCTCTTTCAGACGTAGAGCAGATGGCCATCGACTGGCTCACAGGAAACTTCTACTTTGTGGATGATGTGGATGATCGAATCTTTGTCTGTGATCGAGACGGAGCCACCTGCGTGACGCTGTTGGATCAGGAGCTCTACAACCCTAAAGGCATCGCTCTGGATCCTACCATGGGGTACGAAATTATCAGCATTAATGAGGTCACTTAGAATGCATTCTAAAAGTTTATTCTAGGACGGCGTGTAACATTAGCTGTTTTGGGGTGAATTGCAAACCTTCTGTAGAGGGGACGGAGACTTATATTGTTAATGTGGGATTTAAAATGTAGAAAATTTCATGATAAATTCTCTCTCACTTTTCTGTCAACAGAAAGGTTTTCTTCACAGACTATGGCCAGATCCCGAAGGTGGAGCGTTGTGACATGGATGGCCAAAACAGGACTAAGCTTGTGGACAGTAAGATAGTATTCCCGCATGGTATCACTCTAGACCTTGTCAGCAGACTGGTGTACTGGGCCGATGCTTACCTGGACTACATCGAGGTTGTGGACTACGAGGGCAAGAACAGACACACGATCATTCAAGGACTGCTGGTGAGGATAAAATTGAATTTATTGTTATTAATTCTGCTCCAATTACACATCAGCCCATATGTCTATCAGTTTGTTCCTCCACCAATTAATCTGCTCATTAACCTGTCTGCCATCATTGCTTTACCCATTGATCCCACCATTTTTTCTACCAATCAGCCCCTTTGGCCACCAGTTCCTTTGCTTATCCTTACCACTGCCCCTCAATTCCTGTACCCAGCAGTCTTTCCACCCATCGGTTTTCTTGTTCATCTGTCCCTCCACCCATCAGTCCCTCCACCCATCAGTTCCTGTGCCCTTCAGCCCCTCCACCCATCACTTTGTCTGTCCATCAGTCCCTCCACCCATCAGCCCCTCCGCCTATCAGTCCCTCAACCCATCAGTCCTTTTGCCCATCACTTTGTCTGCCCATCAGTCCCTTTGCCCATCCTTTTGTCTGTGAATCAGTCCCTCTGCTCATCAGTCAATCTGCCCATCTCTTTGTCTGTCCATCAGTCCCTCACTTTGTCTGCAAATCACTCTGTCTGCCAATCAGTCCCTTTGACCATCACTTTGTGCACTCATCAACCTTTTTACCCATCTGTCCTTTTTCCCCAGTCAGTTTACCATCAGTCTGTATCCCCAATAATGAGAAATCCCTGTTCCCTCAGATCGAGCATCTCTATGGCCTCACTGTGTTTGAGAACTACCTCTACGCAACAAACTCGGACAACACCAACATGCAGCCTAAGACCAGCGTGATTCGGGTCAACCGCTTCAACAGTTCAGATTATCAGGTGGTGACACGGGTGGATAAAGGAGGAGCGCTCCATGTGTACCACCAGAGACGGCAACCACCCGGTAAGCTTTTCAGAACATTTTTAACTAATTGTGTTATGTAAAAAAAAAACTATAAAAACAAAAAAATTGATTCTCAAAAGAACATATCAAATAATTCCTAAAATAATTTGAATTGTATAAAACCATGCTCATTGAAGCTAGTAGCATACTAATACCTTGTTATTTTACTGGCAACTTATTAATGCAACAATATCAATTTAGAAGTTGTGAGATGGTAACCATATTTTAATAAGTGGTAGTAATAGCACACCTTTAATTAATTATGTTTAAACTTTCAAAGTTCAAATTGTTTCAGATGTCTGGTTTTAGTCATTACAGACTGTTTCAAGCTATTAAGAGTTTCATATGATTAGAACAATGGTTTTAAATGCTTAAACGGTTTCGGACTGTACCAAACAGCTTCAATCAGTTTAAACTATTTTAGACTGTTTAACACCGTTTCAGCAAGTTACATTTTTTCAGATCAGTTCAAATAGTTTCACACTGTTTCAATCTGTTCCAAACAGTTTAAACTGTTGCAGACTATTTTGATCTTTTTCAGACTGTTTGATTTGGTTTTCAGACCAATTTAGACATTTTTATTTTTTCGAGTTTCAAACTGATTCAGACTGTTTCAATCAGTTTCAAATGGATTGAAACCATTTCAGTCCGTTTAAAAAACATTTAAACATTTTCAATCTTAAAATGTTTCAAAGGGTTTCAATCTGTTTCACTCCATTTAATATTTTTTTGACTGTTGCAAATGGTTAAAACTTTGTAAAATGGGTTGAGATTGTTTGTTTTAAATATTTTCAAAATGCTTTAAACTGTTTCAGACCGATTAAAACAGATTCAGACTGATTCAGTCAGTTTCAGACTGATTATAACAGTTTTAGACTTATTCAAACCGTTTCAGACTGATTCAAACTGTTCCCCATCAGTCGGTCACTACGACTTATGTCGATGACGACTATGGGAAGCTCCACTAGGGACGAACGTGCTGATAGTCACGTGATCACGTCGTCCCAAATAAACCGGATGCGAGCGTGACACTTTATCTGTTTTTCCTCTGGAGCCATACTCTGACACGCAAGCGGCTAGTGAGAGACACCACAAAACAGTTGAATTAATACCTTGTGTGGATTTTGGGGATCTGAACTGCATTCGAACGCCAACCAGCAAGGTGTTTCGGCCGGCCGGAAATTTGAAACCGCTGCTACGCCCCAGACTCCAGTACTTTCACCGCCTTCCACCAACAATTAAGACTCCTTTTTCTTAGTTGAGCACTTGTTTTGCCAGTCGACTCTTTGTAGCATGTTCCAAACATGTCGCAACAGTGCAAGTCTGTTGGATGTGGTGGATCGATTGCATTGACGGATAGCCACGATCATTGCCTCAGTTGTCTTGGGCGTAGACATGCTGAGGCAGTGGTTGAGGGATCAGAATGTGTGGATTGAACAGTTCTGTCCGGCAGCGCACTTAAGGCGAGTTTTGAGTACTTTCAGTCCACCACCGGAGGCTTTGTAGCTCGTGCCCATAAGGGTCAACGAGTGCATGTCTCCAGCGGCCAGTGGAGTCGAGCAGGGTTGCGCGAGCAGTGTCCGCCACAGTGAGTTATCGGATGATGTGCTGCTTGCATCTTCTGAGGAGTCCTGTGCACCTGATGATGCGATCTCCACTGCTGCATCATAGAAAGACGGCGCATCTCCCGAAGGAGACAGTACATCGCTCTCCCCCTCTGGGGTGACGGCAGATTGTGCTGTGGAGGAGATGGCTGACTTGCTTACCCGGGCTGCCAGAGAAATTGGGTTGCAGGTGGCTCCACCCCTGGCACCCGAGATCTCCAGGCTGGATGCATGGTTTGTGGCGTCGCGCCGGGATGATACCCCACAGCACCCTCCTATCCAATTCTTACCAGAAGTGCATCGGGAACTGACCCAAACTTGGAAGGCACCTCTGAAAGCGAGGTTGGTCAGTCCCCCCTCTCTTGCTCCCCATGACGGCGCGGTAGCTAGGGGGTGTGAAGTGCGCTGGCGGTGCACTTATGCCCGGGTAACCCTGCTGCCTGGCTTGAACAGCCGAGGCCTCCATCCCGCCAGCTAAGCCTGACGTTGGACCTGACTTTGAGGGCTTATGCTGCGGTGGGTCAAGCATGCCATTGCAGCCTTTCAGGAGCCAAAGCCCTGAAAGAGATGCAGGAGGGGAGTTGTGGCCCAGGTTTTACAAAGGATCTGAGGGTGGCTTCCGAATTTGCGCTCAAGGCCACAAAAGTTGCAGCTAGCTTGGTCGACCACACGATGTCTCCGTTAGTGGTCCACAGCCACCATCTTTGGTTGACCTAGACTGACATGCTTCCTCAAGACCGGAGGTGTTTTCTCAACGCACCTGTGGTCCCAGATGACCTCTTTGGCCTTACGTCGTGGTCTCTACGATCAGGAAGCAGGTGGAGGGTTTGGGAGAATTCATGACGCCGTGTAGGAAGAGAAGGGGCAGGTCGTCCCCTTCTAAGTCGGCACCTCCTCCTCCTGCTCGACGCCAGAGAAAACCTCCTCAGTCCTCCCCTGATCGTCATCCTCCAGGTCGAAGACGTCGACCAAGAGCAGCTACATGGAGTCGACGAAGAGCAGTCCTGTCCAGGGGCCTGCCCAACATCAACAGGGGAAGAGGGTCCATCGGAAGCAGCCCTAGGACAGGCCGCCCAGGGAGTCCAGCTGCTGCATGGACTTTGCCATCAGCCCGCCCCCCCTTGGAGGTAGGGGGTGCCACCACCATCAAGCAGCGGACCCACAGGTCAGATCTCAGTTTTTCATTAAATATGCAAAACATGAACTCCCTGGATTATGTGCGCAGCCAGGAGGCTTGCATTGCAGATCCGAACGAAGTTCACATTTCAGAGGCACATTCAAGGGCATGGCGTCTGATGCAGTGCAGTCCGGATGGCCCTCAGCTTCCGTGTCGGAGTCAGCCTCGAGTGGGACCTCCTTGGCTGGAACTGGATGCTGCTCCGAGGTCGAGCCTGGACGCCCAGGTAGGTCTCCACCTAGTCTCCCTTCGGACCCCACCACTAAGTCCGCTAGTTTGTGGCCCTGCTATGGAAACTATCAGCGAAGAGCGTATGACGCCATTAGTGGAGTTTCAGGAAGCCTGGTGGGACCCAATTTTTCCCCTTGACTCGTACGCACTTTCCGGGATGGCTATCAACTGCAGTTTGCTGCCAAGCCGCCCAGGTTCAACATGGGTTCTAATGACCTCTGTCTCAGCCACAGAGGTCCTGCGCAAGGAGATCGATTGCCTTCTATGCAAAGGTGCAATAGAGCTGGTCCCTCCTGCCGACAGAGAAAGAGGGTTTTACAGCCCATACTTTCTAGTTTCCAAGCGCACAGGCGGGTTGCATCCAATCCTCGTCTGAATGCTCATCTTCTGAGACTTCCGTTCAGGATGATATCCCTCAGACGCACGGTCCACTCAGTCCGTCCAGGGGATTGGTTCGCCACAATAGATCTGAAAGATGCGTATTTTCACGTGAGTATACTCCCTCGGCACAGACCCTTTCTTCGGTTTGGCCTCGAAGGACAAGTGTATCAGTACTGCATCCTCCCCTGCCAGGCGCGTAGTAGTAACTACCGACGCTTCAAGGACTGGGTGGGGTACTGTAATCCGGAAGCACAAAGTCTCAGGGTTTTGGACCGAGAAACATGCTTCCTGGAGCATAAATCGCCTAGAGCTATGTGCAGTGTTCCTTGCAGTAAAGCACTTCAGGAGAATGCTGCAGGGACATCACGTGTTGGTCAGCATGCGGTGGCGGTGGCGTATATCAATCGACAAGGAGGGATACACTCACCCCGTTTGTCGGCTCTCGCCCGCAGACTGCTCCTCTAGAGTCAGCATTGGGGTCTGTCCCTAGTTGTAGTCCATATCCCCAGCAGGTTGAATCAAACAGCGGATGCACTGTCTCGGTGGAAACCCCGGTCAGGAGATTGGCGACTCCATCCCCTGACAGTCCAGCAGATCTGGGAACGCTTTGGTATAGCGGAAATAGACCTGTTCAGGCTGAATAAAACCGTTTGACTGATTCAACCCATTTTAGGCTGATTCAAACAGTTGTAGACTGATTCAAACAGTTTCAGACTCATTAAAACCGTTTGACTGATTCAAACTGTTTCAGACTGATTCAAACCATTTCAGACTGATTAAAACAGTTTCGGAATGAATTCAAACTGTTTCAGACTGAATTCAAACAATTTCAGACTGATTAAAACTGTTTAAGGATGTTTTAAACTGTTTCAGACTGATTAAAAGAGTTTCGGACTGATTCAAACAGTTTCTGGCTGATTCAAACTGTTTCAGACTGATTAAAACAGTTTTAGACTGAATCAAACCCTTTTAGGCTGATTCAAACAGTCTCAGACTGATTAAAACTGTATCAGACTGATTAAAATTGTTTCAGGCTGATTAAAACTGTTTGACTATTTCAAACCGTTTCAGGCTGATTGAAAACTTTTTCAGACTGATTTATACCGTTTAAAACTGATTATAACAGTTTCAGACTGAATAAAATCATTTGACTGATTCAAACCATTTTAGGCTGATTCAAACCGTTTCAGACTGATTAAAACTGTATCAGACTGATTAAAACCGTTTCAGGCTGATTAAAACTGTTTGACTATTTCAAACCGTTTCAGGCTGATTGAAAACTTTTTCAGACTGATTTATACTGTTTCAGACTAATTAAAACCGTTTCGGACTGATTCAAACAGTTTCAGACCAATTAAAACAGTTTCAGACTGAGTCCAAACTAATTTATACCATTTCAGGCTGATTCAAACTGTTTCAGACTGATTAAAACCATTTCAGACTGATTCAAACCGTTTCGGACTGATTCAAACTGTTTCAAGCTGAATCAAACTGCTGATTCAAATAGTTTCAGATTAATATAAACCGGTTCAGGCTGATTCAAACTGTTTCGGATTGATTCAAACTGGTTCAGACTGACTAAAACGGTTTCAGGCTGATTCAAACCGTTTCAGATTGATTTAAACCGGTTCAGGCTGATTCAAACCGTTTCGGATTGATTCAAACTGGTTCAGACTGACTAAAACGGTTTCAGGCGGATTAAAACAGTTTCAGACTGATTTAAACAGTTTCAGAATGATTTAAACCGTTTAAGACTGCTTAAAACAGTTTAAGGCTGTTTAAAATAGTTTCATACTGGTTCAAACCATTTCAAAATATTCCAGTGGCTTTCAGACAATTCTAACAGCTTCAGTCTGTTCAGATTGGTTTAGCTTTAGCTGTTTTAACTGTGAAACATTTCAAATGGTTTCTGACCCTTTCCCTTGTATCAAACTCGACAAGTTTTAAACCTAAAAAAGTTTTAGTCGGTGGAACTTGTTTTCTTTCATTATAGATGCTTTAAATTGGAAAACATCATGATGGATCTGCAAAATGGAACTCTTCTTTCTCCTCAGTGCGCAGTCACGCCTGTGAGCCGGATCAGTTTGGAAAAGCTGGAGGCTGTTCAGATATCTGCCTGCTGGGAAACAGCCACAAGAGCCGGACGTGCCGCTGCCGCTCTGGGTTCAGCCTAGGCAATGATGGCAAATCCTGCAAGAGTAAGGTCCAGTGCAGCGTCAGTGTGACCCAAAGTCGCCATGCATTCCTGCTTCTGTGTTGTTGCTGCTATCAGCCGATATTAAAGTCTCCTCTGTGAAAATAATCTACAGCAAATATTTTATCGCTTTATTAGTGGATCAGCCTCCCTGAACTTTGGGATCTGGGTGAACTCTCCTCAAGGAGATTCAATCATTTCATTTTATAAAAATTTTTGTTTTATTGTCCATTATTTATTTACTCGATAGCTCCTGGTTAGAGTGAGGGAGGTCTGCTGGTGCCTCTCCATTGTGTACATTATGTTTACTATCATTTAAAAAAATATTATATGTAACTTTATTTTCCAGTTAACAAAAGGTGCTTCATGCTGTTTTTTTGTAGCGATTTAAGTCAAAGTATGCTACAGGACTTTTCTGTTCGGTGTTTATTTTTTTAAATCTACAGATTAAATACAAGTGTTAATTGTGTAAATATAAAATTTCGATGTATTCGTTTTACTTTTTCTATATTTATATTTCAACCCGTTTGCTTCCACTCTCTCTTGCCCTCTCCTCTCCCCGCCTCTCTCTCACTTTCTCTCTCTCTCCCTCTCCTCCTCTCTCTCTCTCTTTTTACTCTCAGAGCCTGAGCATGAGTTGTTCCTGGTCTATGGGAAGGGTCGCCCAGGGGTCATCCGAGGCATGGACATCAACCCTAAGGTCCAAGACGAGTACATGATACCCATCGAGAACCTGATGAATCCACGTGCGCTGGACTTTCACGCTCAGAGCAACTTCATCTACTTTGCTGATGCCACCAGCTACCTTATCGGCCGGCAGAAGATCGACGGCACAGAGAGAGATGTCATCCTCAAAGAAGGTACAGATCCTGAGCTGGTTTGAGCAGATCCTGATCTGGTTTGAACAGATCCTGAACTGGTTTGAGCAGATCTTGAGCTGGATTCAGCAGTCTCTAAGCTGGTTTGAGCAGATCCTGAGCTGGTTTCAGAAGATTCTTAGTTGGTTGCAGAAGATCCTGATCTGGTTTCAGCAGATCTTGAGCTGGTTTCAGCAGATCCTGAGCTAGTTTGACCAGGCCCTGAGATGGTTTCAGAAGATTCTGAGCTGGTTTCAGCAGATTCTGAGCTGGTTTCAGCAGATCTTGAGCTGGTTTCAGCAGATCTTTAGCTGGTTTCAGCAGATCTTTAGCTGCTTTCAGCAGACCCTGAACTGGTTTCAGCAGATTCTGAGCTGGTTTCAGAAGATCCTGAGCTGGTTTCAGCAGATCCTGAGCTGGTTTGAGTAGGTCCTGAGCTGGTTTCAGTAGATCCTGAGCTGGTTTCAGCAGATCCTGAGCTGGTTTCAGCAGATCTTGACCTGGTTTCAGCAGATCCTGAGCTGGTTTTAGCATATCTTGAGCTGGTCCTTAGCTGGTTTCAGAAGATCTTGAGCCTGTTTTACCTGTTTCAAAAGTGTTTAAGCTCATTTTAGCTGCTGAGGTGGAGGTGGAGGTGGAGGAACCCAGTCTTCTTCTGGTCTGAGTTGGTTTAAGAGGTCTTACACTCTTAGAATTAGTTTATGTCTGTTTTGATTGAGCCTGTTTTCCGCTGATAAGCTAGGGGTTTAAGCTGGTTATGAGCACCTCATAATCTGTTTTTTCTTGATTCCTGGTTGGAGTAATGTCTGGTTATGATTCTGGTTTTAACTAGGAATACACACAGTGGAGGGCATCGCTGTGGATTGGATGGCAAATAACTTGTACTGGACTGATGATGGACCCAAGAAGACCATTAGCGTGGCTCGGCTGGAGAAGGCTTCTCAGACCAGGAAAACCCTCATTGAGGGCAAGATGACGCACCCGCGGGCCATCGTGGTGGACCCTCGACACGGGTGAAATTTAGATCCAGCAAACTGCTCTAAAGAAGAAAGGCCACTCTCTCTCAAGTTCTCCTCTCTTTCTCTCTCTCAGCTGGATGTACTGGACAGACTGGGAGGAGGACCCGAAGGAGAGCAAGCGAGGGAAGATCGAGAGAGCCTGGATGGATGGAACCAACCGAAACGTTCTGCTGACATCCAAGACGGTGCTGTGGCCAAACGGTCTGAGTCTGGACATCCCTCAGGGCATCCTTTACTGGGTGGATGCCTACTACGACCGTATCGAGATGGTCTATCTCAACACCACCGCACGCAAGGTGAAACGCAAAGCCTCCACTAGAAAGTGTTCAAAAATACTGCCTAAGGCTCTGCTAAATATCAGATCCTGATGTCCAGACAGTGTACGATGGGCAGGAGCTCAACCACGCCTTCGGCTTGTGCCATTACAAGCACTTCCTGTTCTGGAACGAATACCGCAGTGGCAGCATCTACAAACTCGACCAGAACACCAAAACCGTCACTCTGCTGCGAAACGAGCGGCCGCCCATCTTCGAGATCCGCATGTACGACGCCCAGCAGCAGCTCGGTAACCCAAGTCCTTCATTACTGAACATGAGATAAATTTAACGTTTAAAATTTTAATAAAAAAATATGGTTGTACGCGGCACAAAGTGGAAAATAACAATTAACCGCATGAAACTCAACGTCATGTTACGGATGCTTTTAACAGGAAGTAACGCATGCAGAGCAAACAATGGCGGCTGCAGCAGTCTGTGTCTAGCCACGCCCACCGGGAGGTCATGTGCCTGCGCTGAGGACCAGCTACTGGATCTGTCCGATAACACCAGCTGCAAGGGTAACTCCGGGATTTTCTTTATTTGTGTGTGTGTTCATCTAAACAAACAAAAAATTCTCAAATAATAATTGAGGGTTTTACCGTAGTGATAAAAGACAACCAACAAAATCCTTTAGATCAAATACAGAATTTTTACCTCAGAATTCAGACTCCCATCTCAGATTTCCATTTTTTATCTTTGAATTCTTTATAGTGAAACAAATTCTCAACCGAAAAAGGGTAGTTTGATCAGTCCAGGTTGGAGGAGAGATCAAGTGGAGGGGTTCAAGGATAAGGATGGATGGATAGGGATGGATGGAGCATGAGATTGAAAAGCAGATTGATGCAGCGGCTGCAGTAATTTAAGCAGATGGTTATCCTAACAATGTTGTTATTTGAACAGCGAACCCGTCCTACGTGCCCCCGCCGCAGTGCCAGCCGGGAGAGTTCGCCTGCAAGAACAGCCGCTGCATTCAGGAGCGCTGGAAGTGTGACGGAGACAACGACTGCCTGGACAACAGTGACGAGGCGCCGGAGCTCTGCCGTGAGCCCCACACCATGATTGTCATCATCACTTGCTGAAGAGATCTGAATTGTTCTCCTCAAAGCACAGACATCATTGGCTGCTTTTTCATTCTGCAGATCAGCACACGTGCCCCGCCGACAGATTCAAGTGCCAGAATAACCGCTGCATCCCAATGCGCTGGCTGTGTGACGGAGACAACGACTGTGGCAACGACGAGGACGAGTCCAACACCACCTGCTCAGGTACCCAGCTCAACAGTGTGCAGGGCTGAGAATGAGTTGTTTGAGAATCAGACTCTTGCTCTGCCTCTGTGTTTCAGCTAGGACTTGTCCCCCGAATCAGTACTCGTGCGCCAGCGGGCGCTGCATTCCCATCTCCTGGACCTGTGACCTGGACGACGACTGCGGGGATCGCTCCGACGAGCTGACATCCTGCGGTAAATGACTTAATAAATTATGGTAGCACAATGCTAATCACTTGATTATTCATGTTAGAATCATGCTAATCACTTAATTATTCACGTTAGAATAATGCTAATCACTTGATTAGTTACATTAGAATCTGCTAATCACTTAATTATTCACTTTAGAATCATGCTACTTACTTGATTATTCACATTCACGTTAGCATCATGCTAATCATTTGATTATTCACATTAGCGTCATGCTAACCACTTGATTATTCTCGTTGGCGTCATGCTTATAACTTGATTATTCACATTAGCGTCATGCTAATCACTTGATTATTCACGTTAGCGTCATGCTAATTACTTTATTATTCACGTTAGAATCATGCTAATCACTAGATTATTCATGTCAGCATCATCCTAATTACTTGATTAGTCACATTAACGTTCACGTTAGCATCATGCTAATCACTTGATTATTCAAATTAGCATATGCTAATCACTTGATTATTCACGTTAGTGTCATGCTAATCACTTGATTATTCATGTTGGAATCATGCTAATCACTCGATTATTCACATTAGCATCATGCTAAAGACTTGATTATTCACGTTAGCGTCATGCTAATCACTTGATTATTCATGATAGCATCATGCTAATCACTTGATTATTCACATTAGCATAATTTCTATTAATTTCCACCATGTTGCCTAGCACGCTGGTTGAGTGGTTTGAATGATCAATAATGAATGATCCATGTTGATTCCTCAGCGTACCCCACTTGCTTCCCGCTGACCCAGTTCACCTGTAACAACGGTCGCTGCATCAACATCAACTGGCGCTGTGATAACGGTAAGTTGCAGCCGCGCTGCTGCTGCTGCTGTGTGCTGTGTGTTCGGCTCATGTATTGATCCTCTCCTGTGTTCTCTCATCCTCATCTCGTGGGCTGTGTGTCGCAGAGAAGGATTGTGGGGACAGCTCTGATGAGTTCAACTGTCCGAACTTGACCGGTTAGTGCATAGATCAACATGCACCGCGCGCTCCTTCAGTCAGAGCAGGGTAGAGAGGGTTGCCAGGCGTTTAGGGGTAGACGGATATGTTTCACTGGCGTCCGGTTCATAAACACGCTTTCTGGTTTAACTTTCAGCTAGTTTTAATGGCTGTCACTAGAGTTCATCTGCTGTGGGTTAACTTTCACCCTCGCTATATTACGGAACTCTACTGTTGAGCTCTACTTAAAAGGAGAGGTGAAGGTTGTTTTGTTGGGATCACAACTGAAGTTTTTTTCCTTGTTATCAGAACTAAAAAAAATAGTTTTTTTAAACAGCTCATTGTTGTCACAATCTCAAGATAACATAATGTTTTGTTTCTCGTAGTCTTGACATAAAGGTTCTCTTGATATTATTTCTGCAAAAAAAAAAAAATTTTGTTCTCGTAATCTCAACTTTTTTATGAATTTAAACAAAACAGTTTTTTTCTTCCGGATTTTTAGATATTATTTTTTCTCGTTATTTCATAATATTATACATAAAACAATTACATTTTCTTATGATCTTACATTTATTTATCAAGATCAGTCATATTGAATAGATAAAAATTTGCCCTTGTGATTTCAAAAAATGTTTTTTTCTCATGAATTTAACAAAACAATGAATGATTTTTCTTCATTATTTCGCTACATTAAAATGTTATTGTCTCTTGTAAACTCAACATGTTTTTCTGTTACTTGAAAAAAATCATGTGTTGTTGACAAAACAATTTTTTGCTGTTTTATCAATATAAAAAAAAATCTCAATTTTTTTTCTTTTGTATTAATTTTTTTTTCTACATTAGAAAAAAATGATCACAATTGTTTTCTTTCAATAACTACCTTTTAAACAGTCAATTGCTCTTGTAATCTTAACATGACGATATCTTGTTCCTTGTGATGTCACATAACCAAATGATTCTTGTTTTCTCGATTTGAATTTTGTTGGTTTTTCTCAAAATCTTAACATAGTTTTTCATCATCAACACAGAAAATCAGTCTATTTTTCTCATTTAACATACTTTTTGCAGCATTTCAACAAATAAATGTTTTTTTTTACTGTTATTTCTTAATGTTTTTAAAGTTCTCCAGACACGCAACAAAGATTTTTTTTTACCCAATTGCTACTTTACACACCCGATTTCTTTCTCATGATCTGAACAAAACAAAGGTTTTTTTTTTCTCATGATGTCAACATAATAATTCTTTAAATTTCAACATAATTTCTTGTGATCTTGAAATACTGTTATAGGTTTTTTTATGATTTCTTGCAAATAAGTTTTTTTTAATGTTTTTCTTTTTTCTTCTTGAGAATTTTTTATTTCCTCATTATTTTAGCACAACAAAGGTTTTTACAATGGTTAAAAATTCTCGTAACTCCCAACCAAGATTTTTTTTATCCATTGCTTCTTCAAAAGAGCTCGACATAACAATGATTTGTTTCTCAAAACAAAACAACTTTTGTTTCTCATCAGAACAAAACAAAGTTTTTGCTGATGTCTTGATCAAAAACCTTTTTTTTCTTGCGATCTCAACATTATTCTTTTTATTTTGACATAACCCTTTTTCTCACGTTCAAACAAAAACAGTTTTCCCTTTTATTTTAAAATTAAAAGTGTTTTTCTTGTGATATTGCCAAAAAGCTTTATTCTCATGATCCTGTGATTATAACAAATCAAAGGTTCTCACGATCGCGACAGAACATTTGTTTCTCTTGATCTTAAAACTGACGTAAACCCACTGGTGCATGTCTGATCTATGCAGTTTCTGTGATGTTTTTACTCTTTTAATTTATTTTTAATGTTTGAAACGTGTGACTAACCACGCTGCCCACGTTTCCATTCCCTCGTCACCGTCTGCAGCTATGAACAATTCCTAAAAACGTTCGGACACACTTGGTCTCTTTTAAAAGGGTTTTTTTGGCCAGTTTGGCATTTTTTTTTGGCCATTGTTTTTTTGCAGGTTTTTTGGGTACTGCCTCGCTCTGGAGAAGGGAACACTTTTGAAACAGAGTCACGTGGGTGAAAAAAGGTTCTCTGAAGGCTAACCTCATTGATCTCATCATGATGTTTCCAGCAATCGAGAAGCTCTTGCTGAAAGACGAGCTGCAGCACACGCGAGGAGAAGCAACGAGACGTGAAGAATATCCAGAGAAAGCTTACTTGCTAAATAGATGAGAAGGTTTCCAGGAGTTGCTATCTTCTCTCTCCTTTTCGTCTCACTCCTCATTCACTTCTATCTCTCTTCTTTTTCTGTTTCTCTCCTCTGTCTTCTATCTCTCCAGTCTTCTCTCTCTCTACCCCACCTGCCTCTCCTTTCTCCCACTCACCACACCTCTCCTAATCACACGCTCACCCACTCTCGCCCCCTTTTCTCTCCTCTATCTTCTCTCCCTTTTCTCTTTCTTACTCATTCTCTCCACCTCACTCTCCTCCTCTGTCTCTCTCTCCCTTTTCTCCTCCTCTGTCTCTCCACCTCTTTCTCCTATCAACTTTTTCCCTTTATTCTCTCTCTCTTTCTCTCTTTTTTCTATTTCTTTATCCCTCCACCTCTCTCTCCCTTTCTCTATTTTTTCTCTCTTACTATCACTCCTCCTTTCTCTCCTCTTTCTCCCCCTCTTTTTTCTCTCTGTCTCCCTTTTCTCTATCTCTCCTCCTCTCTCTCCCTTTTCTCTATCTCTCCACCTCTCTCGCCTTCTCTCTCTTTTTTCTCTTTCTTTATCTCTCCTACTTTCTCTTCTCCTCTCTCTCTGTTTCCATTTTCTGTCTATCTCTCATTCTCTCTCATCATAAAAATACAGCAAAAAGTCTATTTTACTTAAAATACGTAAAACTACATTGAAAAAAGTTTTGGACAAAACAGCGCCATGACATCAAAAAATGCAAAGTATAATAAAATATATCTTTATATTTCTCTATATTTTTTTACAAATCTATATTTATTTTCGTTGTATTGAATCTATTTTAAAGCTAAATAAAATCCTCTTTCGCATCACAAAAATACTTCCCAATCCCCCGCCGAACCACCTGAACACAATAAGTGCAGAGTTTCTATACAACCAACAAGCCCCTGCGCCCTCTAGCGGCAACACCAAAATTAACAATAATGGCTTCAACACTGAGGTAACTATTTTCACTCTGGTTTTAAAAAAGCATGTGTTCTCTCTTAATGCATTAAAAGTGAAAAAAATAACCTTCAATTAACATCATCCAAGTGTGTCCGAACCTGTGATTTTTTTTGTCTTATACAAGATGCTTTCCTACTGACACGAGCACTTGTTCCCTCTCAGACAACGACTGCGGTGACAACAGCGACGAGGCGGGCTGCAGCCACTCCTGCTCCAGCGCTCAGTTCAAGTGCAACAGCGGCCGCTGCATCCCGGACTACTGGACCTGTGACGGAGACAACGACTGCGGAGACTACAGCGACGAGACGCACGCCAACTGCACCAACCAGGGTGAGCCCCGGGGCCCCCCAGAGCCCAAACCACCCCCCATCTAGGATCTAGGACTGACTCTCATTTCTGCAGCCACGCGTCCTCCAGGCGGCTGCCACAAGGATGAATTCCAGTGTCGTGTGGACGGCCTGTGCATCCCACCCCGCTGGCGCTGCGACGGCGACACGGACTGCATGGATCTGAGCGATGAGAAGAACTGCGAGGGGTTCACGCACACGTGTGATCCCGCCGTCAAGTTCGGCTGCAGGGACTCCGGTAACCACGCAGCTAAATGCTGCTGTTGGGCCTCATTTTGCACACCATTTGCATGCATGATTTGAATTAGTTTAGTCACCTCTTTACCATCCCACCCTCTCTCTCTTTTTCTCTCCCTCCCCCCTTCTCTTTCTTCCTCTTCTGTCTCTCTCCCTCTCTATGCCTCTTTCGCTTCTCTCTCTGCTGTCTCTTTTCTGTCTTCTCTCTATCTTTCATCCTCATTCTCTCTTTTCTCTCTCCCTCCCTTCCCTCTCTCTATATCCCTCTTTATCTTCCCTCTCTCTCTATCCCTCATTCAAATTGTTAGCCTCTCAGCTAGTGGTTAGAAGATCTCACTGTTTGTGAAATATGGTCTGATTTTACCGTGAAAGCAGTACTATTACACATAGGTAGGCGACCCATCCCTTGAATTATAAAGTTTAAACAAATTAAATTATTTAGTTTTTTTATTATTTCTAGGTTTCAAATGTGATGTTTGGAATTGATATTATAGTTGAATTATTCTTTTAAGCAAACTAACATGACTACACATGCGTGTGATATTAATAGTAAAAATGTTTTGGAGTTTACTATTTTGGACAACCAAATAGTCATCAGGGAGGCTGAAGAGCTGGAAAAGGCAGCTCTTTATTGATAATTAGAAAGAGCCGCAATAGCCATCACTAGCCTCCAGGGGCAGGAGGGTGAACAGTGTGTTACTGATGCAAAGTTTAAGCATGTGTTTCTGTGTGGACAGCGCGGTGCATCAGCAAGGCCTGGGTGTGTGACGGCGACAGTGACTGCGAGGATAACTCCGACGAGGACAACTGCGAGGCGCTGGTGTGCAAGTTGTCTCATCACGTGTGTGCCAATGACAGCAGCATCTGCCTCCCCGCCGAGAAGCTCTGCGACGGCAAAGACGACTGCCCCGACGGCTCCGACGAGAAGCTCTGTGGTGAGAATCTTCTCGTCCTGCCGCTGGCGATAAAACCAAGAGTTGAAAACAGAAGAGCTCTGATCTCTGCTTTGCTTCCTGGTTTTGTACTCGGTGTAACGTAAGAAATGGTTTTTGCTTGGAAATGTAGCTACCTTTAATTTTCTAAATGTGGAAAATATCCCAAAACAACCATAAAAGAAGGATTTTGATGCACACCTTTCGCTTGTGCTTGCATGACATTGGCTCTGTTTTGTGCAGATCTGTGCTCTCTGGATAACGGCGGCTGCAGCCATAACTGCTCGGTGGCTCCTGGTGAGGGCTGGCTGTGCTCCTGCCCACTGGGGATGGAGCTGGGCGCCGATAACAAGACCTGTCAGATCCAGGGCTTTTGCGCAAAGCACCTGAAATGCAGCCAGCGATGCCAGCAGGACAAGTTCAAAGTCAAGTGCTCGTGCTACGATGGCTGGGCCCTGGAGCCTGACATGGAGAGCTGCAGGAGCACAGGTTTGCTGCAGATCGACCGTGGAGAACGTCCTTGCCCTTTGAGACCACTAAAAGTCGGGATGTTTTCCTCCAGATCCCTTCAAGCCCTTCGTCATCTTCTCGAATCGACACGAGATCCGGCGAATCGATCTGCACAAGGGCGAGTTCAGTGTGCTGGTGCCGGGGCTGAGGAACACCATCGCTCTGGACTTCCACCTCAACGAGAGCGCCCTCTACTGGACCGATGTGGTGGAAGATAAAATCTACCGCGGGAAGCTCTCAGAGAACGGCGGTAAGGGATCGGCGCTGGAGAACGAGTCAGTTCAGAAAAGACGATTCTTTTCTGTGAATGAACCAGTCAACTCAAGGAGGGTTTTTTGTCTTTATTAATTTCTCGATGCACCTTCAAAAAAGATTAACTTCTTTACAGGACACTCATTGGCACAAATCCAAATAATTTTTATGTATGAACACTGCATGTATTTCCTGTTTACAATTAATTTTTTCTCTTAAGTTTACAAGGTTTGGGTTTTTTTCACAAACCTGACTTAAAAACACCCCAATCAAGCAAAAATATATGAATCAGCATTTCTATATCACACATTGGCTGTAAAAGAGGATTGTTTCACAAATAAACACCTTTAATCACGTTAGAGCTATGCTAATAATTTTAGCATAAGTCTTAGGTGTTTTACATTCAAATCATTAGCTTCTCGGCTCAATATGTGATAAAACATTACTATTAACATTCATTCATTCATTCATCTTCATGTCGGCTTTATTCCCTTTCGGGGTCGCCACAGCGGAATGAACCGCCAACTCACTGGCATATGTTTTACGCAGCGGATGCCCTTCCCTGCCACAACCCATTGCTGGGAAACATTCACACACACATTCACACTTTAACACTATGGGCAATTGTTCTTATTCAATTCACTTATTCTGCATGTCTTTGGACTTGTGGGGAAACCGGAGCACCCGGAGAAAACCCACGCGATCACGGGGAGAACATGCAAACTCCACACAGAAATGCCACCTGCCCCAGCCGAGCCTAGAACCAGCGACCTTCTTGCTGTGAGACGACCGTGCTACCCACTGCGCCACCGTGACGCCTACTATTAACACATAAGCAAAAAACCTTTAAACTTTTCACAGCCAACCCAATCGAGATCCACATCTTACATTTTTTTAAGAATTTGAAAACTACCTCAAAATCAACATACTATATATAGATGGTCAGAGTCTGACCTGAGCTAAGCTAATGTTTTTAGTATAGGTCTATGACGTTTTTACATTCAGATTCTTAACATCTCGGCTAACAGTCTTTTACTGAGAAAAAATCTCAATATGTGATCATAAATACTCTTAACAACACTTTAAACACTTCAGAGCCAACCCAATCGAGGTCCACATATATTACAGTTTAATACAGTTTTACAAGAATTAAAAAAAAACTTACAACCTACATTTAGATGCTTCGAATATGGCCGAAATGCCTCTCTCACTAGTTTCTCACAGAGAGAGATTTTCTATGCAAGAAACGAGGCGAGTGATGTCATTAGGTACTCTATTATTGTATTATACAGTTTTTGAGTATACTTTAAGAGTAACTGAAGTGAAAGTGAGCAGTTGGCAGTTTCGATCACAAGTTGATCTCCTTATCCACCAGACCACAACTCCCTAGACACTTTATTACAACCATGACTTTCATTCATTCATTCATCTTCATGTCGGCTTTCTTCCCTTTCGGGGTCGCCACAGCGCAATGAACCGCCAACTCTCTGGCATATGTTTTACGCAGCGGATGCCCTTCCAGCCGCAACCCATCGCTGGGAAACACAACTATGACTTATAACAATTAAAACACTCCCAATCAACCACCAATAACTGAATCAGCATTTTATACAACTCATGCACTCTAAAATGTTTTATTTCTCAAATAAATTCCTTTAATCAATAATATTAGAGCTATGCTAATATTTTTAGCACATGTCTGTGGGGTTTTACTTTAAAATCCTTGGCTAACCCTATTACTGCGAGAAAATCTCAATATGTGATCAAAAATATTCTTAATATGAAAAGAAAAACACTTCACTGCCAACCCAATCAAGGTTTTGGGCATTTCTTTGGTGCTCATGTTTTAAAACAGCTGTACAACCTGGTGGGCATTCTCATCCTTTTTGATGGTGTGAAATCAGATGTGAAAATGGCAAGATGCATGATACTTGAGAACCCGGCTCTCGTTACATCCATCCATTTGTTTTTGTCTGGTTGTCGACACAAATCTCAAAAGAATCACCATGAAGGCTACAGCTGTGACAATTCACCTTAGAAAGGCACCTTTTTTAAGTTATCATTTGGGAAAGCTTATTCTTAACATACTGTTGAGAGAGAACTCTCTGTAACAGGTCTCTGTAACAATGTCACCAATTTCTCACTGTCTGCAAGAGCGTAAACACAACCCTCATCCTGTGAGGCTTACTTGTTGCGTCTGTTTATACCTGCTTCCAAACGTGATGCTCTTGATTTCAAGACTCCTGGTGGTGTCTGTCCCACACAGCAGCTCTGACGAGCTTTGACGTGGTGATCCAGTACGGGTTAGCGACTCCCGAGGGTCTGGCGGTGGACTGGATTGCTGGAAACATCTACTGGGTGGAGAGCAACCTGGACCAGATCGAGGTGGCTAAACTGGACGGGACCATGAGGACCACGCTGCTGGCCGGAGATGTGGAGCACCCGCGAGCCATTGCCCTGGATCCCAGAGAGGGGTACGTTCCGGCTGCAGCCCAGAGCTTGCACTGTCAGGCTTTCAGTGAGGACCTGCTTGATAAACATCCACTCCTGAAGATGCTTTTTGTCTTTTTTTTTACCAAATTTTGAAGATTCATGCAAGGTTTTCTGTTCCATTCATTGACATGAAAATGCTTTTTTACACATTTTTTGCATACATGTTGCCTTCTATTTGTATGAAAGTGCTTTTTAATGCGAAAGAATACCCCCAAAAAAGTTTTGTTGGGCTGAAAGTTTTTTATGCAAACTTTTTGCATCCAACTGCATCCAATTGACAGGAGCATGCTTTGCAAAAAAAAAAAAAGCTGTGAAAGATTTTTTTAACATAAATCTAATTTTTTAATCTTTTGGTTTTATTTGTGTGAGATTATGCAGCCTAAATACAAAATACAAATAAGTGCAGTTCATGTTGCTTTTAGCATTTTATTTCCTTATTTAGAAAAACATACAAAGGTAAATCACCAAAAGACACTGGAAGAAGCGTACTAGCTGAGCATTTACAAGAAAAGGAGAGAAGAAAATCATGCTGCGAGGAAATTAACATCACAGAAGAGGATGCATTTAACACAAAATATAGGTTTTAAGGACATTAGTTTGCTCTTTGACAGCTGGGTCCCTGCAAGATAGCTCAAGAAACAATGCAGAATACTTCAGCGATTCACTTTGTTTTACTTCTGATCTTGACGCAGAAGCAGATATGTGATATAAAACTGTTGGAACGCTTGTGTTCAATGAAACAAATGATGATTCTTCAGGATTGGGTTTTAAAACACATTTAAAAAAAGAAACAATTAATTCCTTTAAGGACGATAGAATCTTCCAGTAAGCTCAAACGTCTGAGAGTGCTAGGCTGCAGCCAGTCATGTCTCTCATTAGCCAATGTACTTGATTTGTTGTGTCCAGTTCGAGGCATTAAAATAATCACACATTTTTTTCATCTTATTAAATTTTGTTCCAACAGAATCTTGTTCTGGACGGACTGGGATGCCAACATGCCTCGGATCGAGGCAGCATCCATGAGTGGGCACGGTAGGCGCACTATCCACAAGGAGACGGGCAGCGGAGGGTGGCCGAATGGACTGACAGTGGATTACCTGGAGCGACGCATCCTCTGGATCGACGCCAGGTGAGGGCTCCTCACACTGCTTGTGCGCGTGAACAATATTAGTTTTAATAATTCACATTTTAAAGTGAGTACAGTTGATTCCAAGGATTTTCAGCAGAGTAAAGGAGAAAAGCAGCATTTATTTGGTTTCTGCAAGACTCAAAGCTCAGGTAAGCAGAAGACGTTTAAACTAATCAGTGTTTAAACTAATCATGTGGCAAACTGGTCACAAAAAAAAAAAAAAAACCCCAGATATAGTCACCAACAGATTCAATGCAAACACTAAACCAGTATGAGATAAAAGAATGACAACAATAATGGGAACACCAATCTTAAAACAAACTGATAGAACATCTACTCTATGGAAAGGAGAACCTTCTGCTTCTCTCTATAGAAAGGTTGTTTTCCAAAACTAGGATAAAGTGTGTGGATTATGCAGTCCTTTTGTGTTCTAAGTTTGTGAGAATTAGATTGTACAGTGGTATGCAAAAGTCTGGGCACCCCTAGAAATGTTCATGATTTTTCTTTATAAATCGTTGGTTGTCTGGATAAGAAATTTCACTGAAATATATTGAACAAGAGACGAACACAGTGATTTTTGAGAAGTGAAAGAAAGTTTGTATGATTTTTGGAAGTGTGCAAGAATTATTGAAATAAAACAGTGAAGCTACTGTGAGCCATTTGACTAATCTCAGGAATGATTGATTTGACCAAAAAATGTATCATTGACCAATTAGAAAAATGTAGAGCCATCTAACTAAATTGATTTTTGACATATGACATTTATTTATTATTTTATGAAGACTGGGGCAATCAGAGTAGACTTGAAGACATCTGATCAGTCACAAGAAAGAAAATTCACCCAATCAATTAGAAAAGAGGAAACAAATCTGACCAATGAGAAAACTACAAGTAAGAACTAACCGTGAGTCATCTGACCAATCACAGTAGAGAAATGTCAATTTGACCAATCAGGAAAGAGTAGAGTAAATAGAGTAAAATTGTTTATTCTGACCAATTTGAGTAGACTTTGAGCCACTTGGCCAGTCACCGGGAAAAACAATAATCCAATCAATCAGGAAACAGTGCAAAAAATTTACCAATCAGGAAACTGTTTAATAATCTGACCAATGAGAAAACTAGACCTTAAGTCATTTGACCAATCATAGGAAAAAATTTTAATAACTTGTCCAGATATTGGGCCATCACACCAATCACAGGAGAGAAGGTATTATTGAACAATTAGAAAAGCGTAAAAAATGTATCAAAGTCTACTTTGATTGGTTGGTATAGTCTGATTACCTCCTCTTTTGTAATGGTCAAATACATCTGGAGTGTTTAGTGTTCCCAGCATCCTTAGCAATTTTGTGGTATCAGTCTACAAATAATATATATAGCTTAAGTTAGACAGTTTAACAGTCGACAAAACTTTGAAGTCAGGAGAGTGATACAACCAATCAGAGTAGACTTTGAGCCATCTGATCAGTCACAGAAAAAATCCATCTAATGAGAACGATGAGTATTTAAGCCATTTGACCAGTCACAGGAAGAAGAATCAGACCAATCAGAAAACAGTAAAAAAATTGACCAATCAGTAAACCATTAATAAATCTGAACAATGAGAAAACTAAAAACTAGAGCTAACCGTGAGTCACCTGATTAGTCACAGGAAAAAAAATCTATCTGGCCAATCAGGAAAGAGTAAACCAATCCGACCAATCAGAACAGACTATATTCAACATGACCAATCCCAGAAGACCAGTCATAAAAATGCCAATCAGAGACTTCTTCTAGTATCTGCACTGTGAGGGCTTGGATTAAACTTAATTTTAGATAAACATTTCAATGACTCTGGTGTCCATTTCAGATCCGACGCCATCTATTCAGCAATGTACGACGGCTCGGGGCTTATCGAGGTGCTCAGGGGTCACGAGTATCTCTCGCACCCCTTCGCCGTCACCATGTATGGAGGAGAGGTGTACTGGACCGATTGGAGGACCAACACGCTGGCCAAAGCCAACAAGTGGACGGGAAACAACGTGACGGTGGTGCAGCGGACCAACACACAGCCGTTCGACCTACAGGTCTACCATCCTTCTAGACAGCCTCAAGGTAAGGAGCAACCTCTGGGAAAATCTTGGGCAGTGTTGCCAACTTAGCGACTTTTCAGACCGTCTAGCAACTCTTTTGTATCCTAGCAACAAATTTAGCGACTTTTTCTGCTGTTCCTGGCAACATTTTTCGCTGGCTAATGGCTCTTCAGACGGAGGAACACGGCTGCAGTGTTTGAGCTGAGCCTTTCTGTAACTCACTGTCTGCTCCCCCACCCCAGACCTGCTCCCCGTCAATGCCATTCACTTTATATAATAATCAATGCTCCCGGCCGGTGCCAGGTTCTTCTTCTTCCTCTTCTTTTTCTGCTGTTTAAAGGCAGTTTGCAAACCTTCTTAGTGGTGCATTATTGCCACCAACTGGAAAGTAGTGTGAACTATATATGAAGGAGGGAAAATGAACCTTTCCTATTATTATTAATTTATATTCTAAAATTAGTTTTAGTCATTTTAAGAAATAAAAGGATCGCCTTATACGTTTTTGTTTCCTTTAGAATTTTGATTGCTCTGTTATTATTTCCTTAATCTCTTTCATCATTTTTCTTTCCTTTTCATACATTTTATATTTAAGTATTACATCTTCTATTGTTTCTTCGACCCCACAATTATCACAATTCCTGGTTTTCCCAGTGCAAGGTTTCAAGATTGTGGGTCTTTATTACAGAAACAATGAGTACTATAAAATGTTGTATTTACATTTTTGCACAAGAATAGAAGCCTATGCCTGTGTGAGGTTTTCTCCCTCACACAACATCATCATCATCATCGTCATCATCATCAACACATATAATACAAAAGTTACTCAACTTTTTAACACTATAAAAAATTTTTTAGATATTAATTTCTTGACACAAACCGTGAAATCAAAGTGGATTTAAAGACATGATTAGTTTAAAATCAGAGAGCTTACCTTTCATTTTCAAGCAACAGCAAAACTTCATTCTGTTTTTATTGTTTTTATTATTATTTCATTTTATTTAGCGATATGTGTTAATTTAATGACATAATGACATGTTGGCATTGCAAAAATCCCATTAGACACTGACATTAAGTAATATTTCAGTAGCATGTCTATTATGGTATGTCTATATACTATTTACATTTACGGTAGCACTTTATAATAACTACACACTACTAGTTATTCATTTAGCATTAACAAATAGTTAGTAAGTTATTTATAAATCATTGTTTTTATGTTTTTACACATTTGTAAGCCGTTTATAAATATAAGTTTAGAAGATTTATTCCTGGTTTATAAATGTCGATATAATATGATTAATAACACTAAATTTATGAATTAGCATGAGAAGAACATGATGCTAACGTGAATTAGCTAGCATGAACATTACGCAGCATGATTAGCAGATTGTTTGGATGAATTAGCATGCCATTAACATTATGTTGACCTTTATTAACATGAATCTAGGCTTGTTTAAATATGTCATTGCTGCCATTTTAATCTGAAATAACTAGCATGATGCTAACATTAATTAATGTCTAGCAAACATTGCTTTGCAGGCTACTAGTTTTTAGCATGTTTAATATGACTCAGCAAGTAAATGATAATAATAATACATTTTATTTTTGGAGTCTTTCAGGGCTCTCAAGACACCTTACAGTAGAGGTCTCCAAACCTGGTCCTGGAGGGCCGGAGCCCTACCATCCATGTAACACACCTGTGGCACTAATTAGGGTCCTCTGATTGTCTGAATTACAATGAAAATGACAATGATTGTCTGAATTACAGCTACAGCTGAATTACAACTAAAATGTGCAGGACCAGGCTTGGGTAACCTTGCCTTACAGGATAAAAGATGCATACAAGCAGTTATACAATTTCAAAAATCCTATAGAAAACTAAGACACTTCAGGCAGATAAAAGAATAAATACTTTTAAAATCAACTACCAAAAGCACTCGTAAAAAGATGAGTGTTCAGCCTCGATTTAAAAATCTCCAAGCTAGTACTGGAACCTACTACTTCAGGGAGACTGTTCCACAGTGCTGGAGCTGCATGGCTGAAAGAACGTGCACCGATGGAAGATTTGGGCAGTCGTGGTTGTGCAAGAGTGAGGTTAGAAGAAGATCTGAGATTACGTGCTGGTGTGTGACTGGTAATTAAATCTGAGAGGCAGGGAGGAGAGAGATTGTTGAGTGCTTGTTATTGCTTGTATATTGCATGCAAAGTACTTAGCATGTTGCTACTAAGACTAAATACTTTTCCACAGCACACAGTTTCGGGTCTGAAAGGAGGACTTTTCAGTTTTTCTTCAAGATGTTTTCACTGGCTATTAAACATCTGCAGGAACCTTTGGTGCCCTCTTGTGCCCAGGGTTCAAATACATCTGGAGTGTTTAATCTTCCCAGCATTATTAGCAATTTTGTGGTATTAGTCTAAAAATAATATATATTAGCTTACGTTAGACCAGTTTTAAAAGTAGACCAAAGTCTGAAGTCAGAAGATTGAAGCATCTCAAAGGAGATACAGTCTCAGAAGATCAGCTAGATCATGATTTCATGGCTATATAATGTGTCAAATTTTTGTCAAATACCAGGAGTCGAGATGGATGATTAGCATTTAAATTTAGTTATTAATACTCCGCAGCTCCAAACCCATGTGCAGCTAATGGAGGTCTGGGTCCCTGCTCTCACCTGTGCTTGATCAACTATAACCAGACATTTTCCTGCGCCTGTCCTCATCTGATGAGGCTGGGAGAAGACAAGCACACCTGCTTTGGTAACAGCACAAGTCTATCTCATTCCTTTCTCCAGAGCTTTCAAGAAAGTATTTCAGAACTTTCTAAACCTAATCTCTCTCCTTCTTCGCTCAGAGTCTCGTCAGTTCCTGCTCTACGCTCGGCAGATCGAGATCCGTGGGGTGGATCTTCACAACCCCTACTACAACTACATCATCTCCTTCACCGTCCCAGACATAGACAATGTGACAGTTGTGGATTTCGACGCACTGGAGAGGAGGATCTACTGGTCTGATGTGAGGACGCAGACCATTAAGAGAGCCTTCATCAATGGCACTGGCATTGAGACCATCGTCTCAGCTGGTAACACATACTCTCACTCTCCACGCAGAGATAAATCAGAACATTACTTCTTTGAGTTCAATAGATGGCTCAAACAGTTCTTTTCATTGTGTCATCAGATCTTCCCAACGCTCATGGTCTGGCGGTGGACTGGATCTCTCGAAACCTCTTTTGGACCAGTTATGATGGGAATAAGAAGCAGATTAATGTGGCTCGACTAGATGGGTCGTTTAAAAACGCTGTGATTCAGGGTCTGGACAAACCTCACAGCCTTGCGGTGCATCCCATCCTGGGGTCAGTTCACCTGGATGAAACCAGCTAATGTCCAGTTAAATCCAATTAGTTAAAGCAAAACCACCTTAGAACAACAAATAACTAACTAACGCCACCTTAAACCAACACAAGCCTTACTAATACCACCTTAAAATGACTAGCCTAACAAATACCGCCTTAAAACAACACTAGGCTACCTAATACCATCTTAAACCAACCCTAGCTTAACTAATGTCACCTTAAACCAACACTAGGCTAACTAATATAACCTTAAACCAACACTAGGCTAACTAATATCACCTTAACCAACACCAGGCTTTCGAATATCACCATAAATCAACATAACGCTTAACTAATATCGCCTTAAACCAACGCTAGACTAACGAATACTGCCTTAAAACAACACTAGCCTAACTAATACCACCTTAAAGCAACAGAACCTAAACTAATACTACCTTAAACCAACACTAGTTTAACTAATAAAACCTTAAAACAACACTAGCCTAACTAATGCCACCTTAAAGCAACACTAGCCGAACTAACACCACCTTAAAACAACACTAGCCTAATACCACATTAAACCAAGACTAGACTTACTAACACCATCTTAAAAGCAGCACTAGTCTAACTAATACCATTTAATATCAAGACTACCCTAACCTATACCACCTTAAACTACCAATTGGTTAATTGCATCTCTTTTATGATTTTTGTCTGTGTGTATTTCTGTACAGGAAGCTGTACTGGACGGATGGAGATAACATTACCATGTCGAACACTGACGGCACAAATCTCACAGTCATCTTCACCAATCAGAAGACACCAGTGGGTGAGTGACATCATTCACTAATTTAAATAAACTAATCATGAGAATTAAACTCATCATATTTTCCGATAGTTATTGGTGAATAAATCCGTCCGTCCGTCGCTGTGCGCTCTGTGTACAGGTCTCTCCATCGACTATGATGCAGACCGGCTCTACTGGATCAGTTCTGGGAACAGCAGCATCAATCGCTGTCTTCTGGACGGCTCCGGCCTGGAGGTGCTGGATTCGGTCCGGGGGAAACTCGGCAAAGCCTCAGCGTTGGCCATCATGGGTGATTACTCTGTCACTTAATCCTCATTCTTTCAATATGTAGGCTCATAGTCTTCTTTTGAAGGACACTCCATCTTTATGGTGTCTGCATGATGCTAACTTTTCTAGTTAACAAGAATGCGTGTACCACTTCCTGTTGTAATTTGGTCACTGTTTCGGTGCCTGTGGGGCACAGGAAATCAGCTCTGGTGGGCAGATCAGGGTGCGGATCAAATGGGCACCTGTGATAAGAGCGACGGAGGGAACTGGAAGGTCTTGAGGAACAGCACGTCTCCCATGATGCACATGAAGATCTACAATGAGAGCGTACAGACAGGTCCAGCACCCCAAAAACACAATGTTCACACAAATGTTATTGTTCTATAATTCATATTCCTACACAACATGAAATGATGAATCGCTTGTGTGTTCAGGTTCAAACCCGTGCAGTAAAAACAACGGCGACTGCTCTCAGCTGTGCTTGGCTACGTCTCCATCCACACACACCTGTATGTGCACGGCCGGATACAGCCTGAAGAGAGGAGAGCAGTCTTGCGAGGGTACGCTCTATGCACTGTGCTTGATTTCGCTGATTAATGCAGGTGCGTCCCTGATTTTCAGCAGCTGGACCGTGACCCTGCGAGGATTGGAGACGTTGCACTCTTGAAATACATTTCTGAACATACACTTCAGTACAAAATAAAGCAGATAACATAAACAGAAAAACTACATAAATCAAATAGACACTCCGGGACGTAACAACAGGGACGCTGGCAGTGATTTTAGACTGTATTATTCGCATCATCCTGTTGATTTCAAAGGTTTGCAGATTTGTGTTCATGTCAGGAAATGTTTCTCATGAGTTGGCATCATCTTTGTGATTTTAGAACTTTGCTGATTTCTAATGATTTAACTGATTTCAGATTACTCTTCGGGTGATGACAGTGATCATGAAAGATCTTTTTGGGGGATTTTAAGTGATTTCAATTATATCCCTTTATTAATCGTTGAGACTTTAAAGGTTTGCTAATTTCAACGGTGTCAGGTTATTCTTTTGATTTTGGGATATTTTGTGATTGAAAATAATAGGTGATTTCAAATAAGGTTTTTGTTGTTTTCAGATCACTGATTTGATTTCTGTGGCTGATTGTAAACTTTTGCTCTGGTAATTTCAAGTCATTCTAGTAATTGCTGCTTTAAAGTGATTTTAGATTATTGTTTTATGGCATTTGAAATTCAGATTGTTTCAGAAGTTTTCCAGTTTCAAGTGGTTGTGCTGAATTTTGTAATGCTAATTCTGAAGCTTTTTAGTCATTCTTATGATTTCAGAAAGTTAATTTACATTTTTTCAGGTTATTTACTCTATAGATGTTAGATGTTTGCTGATGTCAGGTTATTTAATTTTTGTGTTACATTTTGTTTGGGATTTTGGGTGCTTTTGTGGTTTCAGAAGTTTTCAGATTTTATGTGATTTCAAATATTTCAGCTCATCAACGCTCTTTCTCAAGGTTTTAGATGTTTGCTGATTTCAGGTGATTTAATTGGTTTTAGGTTGTTGTTATGTTGATTTTGTGAAATTCTTGTGATGGCAGACAATTGCTGATTTCAGATTGTTCTGTTTGTTTACAGATCTTTGTAGTGTTTTCAGAAGTTATAATTTTTTATGAGTTCAGATTATTTCAGAAATTTTCTGATTTAAAGTGATTGACTTTGTTGATTCCTCACTATCGCTCTGTTGATTTCAGATCAATCTGGTTATTGTTCCTTTCACGTAATTTAATTTATTTCAAAAGATTCATCTGTGGATCACCGACCATTCAAATGAGTTTTGCCAATTTCTTTGATTTCATTTTTTTCTCTTTATTGTTTCAGTACTGTTTATGATTTCAGAAAGTTTCTGATTGTTAGTTCTGATATTAGTTGATTCACAGATTCTGTTTTCAAAGGTTCGAGGTTGAGTGATTCCTGCTATTGCTTTCAAGCTGCACTCATTAATATGACATTGGGTAATGGCTAATTGGTTGGTTTTATTTAGGTCTATGTGATCGATTTTATGTTTGATTTGTGGTATTTTTTAATAGTTTTATGTTCAAATTTCAGGCGTGGGCTCGTTCCTCCTCTACTCTGTTCACGAGGGCATTCGAGGGATCCCTCTGGATCCAGCAGATAAATCTGATGCTCTGGTCCCTGTCTCAGGAACATCACTTGCTGTCGGCATTGACTTTCATGCAGGTGAGAAAGCCTTATATGCGCTGCATGCAAGTGAAGTGGATTTCCAGCTGAAGCATCCTCTTCACCCTGTTGTGTGTTTGTGCTACAGACAATGACACCATCTACTGGGTGGACATGGGCCTGAGCACCATCAGCAGAGCCAAGAGAGACCAGACCTGGAGGGAAGACATTATCACCAATGGCATCGGCCGTGTGGAGGGTATCGCCGTCGACTGGATTGCCGGTTAGTCTTGCAGACTTCACAGCTAAGACAAAAAAGCATTAATCATTGTTAGTGTAACACTTGAAATGTGTAAACACAGTTGTAAATACTGAAGAATTTAAATTAAAACTCAAAAATAGATTCGGCTCTGGGAGTAAAGTGCATGACTATGGAATAAACTATATTTATTCCACTTTTTGTTATATGGATAACTTTTCAACAAAAGGAAATAACATTGCCCTAATATTGCAAACAATTTACATTGTCATCAGTCAAAAGAGTTAATGTCCAACTAAAGTCTTTTTTTTTTTGAGAAAGGCGTTTAGAAGTAAAATCAAGTAGGTTTTATTTTTAAAAAGCCATCTAGCCAGCCAACTGCCATGGCTGAGCTTATCCGTCTCTACTGCTCTTCTGCCTCTGGCCACATTTAACATACACAGATTAGCAAGTACATTAGGGCAAACCCTCCAATCAGATTCATTCAAATGTGCTTAGGTGAAATCTCTCTCACTCAAAGTTACCAAAAGCAGAAATCACCATATTATACTATTTATTTTCAACCAAAACATGTACATTAGGGAAAAAGAAAAAATGTTGAAAGATGAAAGTATACTACACAAGTGAAGTGTAAGTGGCATTGGCGATCTCCAGAAAGAATTGAAACTCTTATCTGTCAGAAAAGGCACACAAAAAACAATCTATACATAACAGTGCAAAAAAAACACTTAGTCAGTGCTGTACAGAGTTTACTAGTTACCAAATTTAAGTATTGACTACTCAAATAATAATAATATTAATAATAATAATGCCTTCAATTTATATAGCGCTTTTCGGAACACTCAAAGATGTTTTACAGTTATCAAATCATTATTCATTCATTCCACATTCACACTCTGGTGGTGATAAGCTACCTTTGTAGACCTCAGCTGCCCTGAGGCAGTCTGACAAAAAGGGTCTGCCATTCTGTGCCTACGGCCTCCTGACCTCCACCAAACACACCCCACCAGTCACTCTCATTCACCAAATACACCTCATTAGTCATACTCATCCACCAAACACACCTCACCAATCACACTCATCCACCAAACACACCCCACCAAACACCCCCCACCAGTCACACTCATCCACCAAACACACCCCACCAGTGACACTCATCCACCAAACACACCCCACCAGTGACACTCATCCACCAAACACACCCCACCAGTCACACTCATCCACCAAACACACCCCACCAATGACACTCATCCACCAAACACACCCCACCAGTCACACTCATCCACCAAACACACCCCACCAGTCACACTCATCCACCAAACACACCCCACCAGTCACACTCATCCACCAAACACACCCCACCGGTGACACTCATCCACCACACACACCCCACCAGTCACACTCATCCACAAAACACACCCCACCAGTCACACTCATCCACCAAACACATCCCACCAGTCACACTCATCCACCACACACACCCCACCAGTCACACTCATCCACCAAACACACCCCACCAGTCAAACTCATCCACCGAACACAGCAGGGATCGAACCACCAACCTTCTGATTACAGAATGACCAACTCCACCACTGACTAAACCAAATGTCAAGAATCATTTAATTGAAAAATATAATATGTTACTTCTACTGTGAACACGAAAATAAATTTTGTATCCACAAAATGCTATATTGAATAAAGTTTAATACACAATTAAGTAAATAACTCATTTATGACTTCAATTTGGCTCTAAGCCTGAAAATATTATCCCTTTAGAGTAACCTCATAGTTTTAATCATCATAAGTAATGTACAATATCCATATTGCACCATTTTTGTTCAACAACTAGAGTGCACGTGTTAAATGTGGCTCAAACTGCATTTTTTTTTTCAAAACATTCATATTTAAATTGTTTGTTTTTTAGATAGTAGAAAGATAATAAACAATATAAAATGCTAATAACACACGAAAACCTCTTAAATTGACTCTCTTTAATAATAAATGAAACTAACACATGGCAAAAAAAACCCAGAATAACAATAAACTCACCGGAGCATTAAACCTCTAAAGAATAATAAGAAAATAGTTTCCTTAACACTCAAAATATGATTAATCTGTACTCTTAATACTTTTTCATCACCAGTTGACCAGTTGAATTGAAGTGAACTTTTCTTCTACTGACCTCAAAGCGAAATTCGGGTGTTAGTGAGCACAGAACGGAGGATTGGAGGACATATAATGTTACCACAGACATTGCCCAGTGCATTTTATATGGGTTACATCAGGAAAAGCAATATGTTTTACTGGTAAATCTGCTGGTTTTAATAGATTTAAGCTGATTTAGGACGGTCCTTCGCTTCTTTTAACCCTTGATGTAGGGAATATCTACTGGACGGACCAGGGCTTTGATGTGATCGAGGTGGCCCGTCTCAATGGCTCTTTCCGATACGTGGTGATCTCTCAAGGGCTGGACAAACCTCGCGCAATTGCCGTCCACCCAGAGAGAGGGTGAGATTCCAGTCTGGGGGTGTTTGTGGCTCAGCAGTGAAGCAGCTCTCATCACTTCCTGTGTTCGTCAGGTTTCTGTTCTGGACAGAGTGGGGCCAGTTCCCACGTATCGAGCGCGCTCTCCTCGATGGGACCTCGAGAGCTGTTCTGGTCAATGTTAGCATCAGCTGGCCCAACGGCATCTCGATCGACTACCAGGTGAGTGTGGCACCGTAGATGAACCACACTGGTGATAAGGATATAATGTAATGTGATTGGATACTGCATAGGAACCACATTAGGTAACTTAGCAACCATTTATGTTGGTTTTATCTCTGTTTGGTAGCAACTAGGGCTGCCCTCGACCAAAGATTTTCCTGGTCGACTGTCAGTCGTTCATTAAAGCCAATAGTCAACTATCAGTCGACAGATGGTTATTACAGTATTTTTGCAGTTTACAGCACATTTGAAATCCTTTAATTTTCTCAAAAAGCATCAGTGCAACTTATAACCCAGAGCTCCTTATTTCTGAATGCTGGTCGCTTAAAATGCAAAATCTGAATTTTTTATAACAACATTGGTATGCTATGAGGCCCCACAGCTGAATGGATCGTCGTAGTACTGTGGCGCCTCATGGAGGAATACATAACGCACTTCGACAAGCGCAGGTTAACACCTCGTGCCTCGACAATAGTGATGGAGTTGGACTCTTATCCGGACAGTTCATTTCAAAGAATCGGCTCAAAAGATCACGGGTTACTTACACTACAACGTGATGATGTCATTTAGATAAATAAGTCTCGGGCCAGGACTCAAGTCATTAATTAACATTCAAATAAAGTCAGTAGCTAATAACTTCAAAGCATAATTTTGGTATGACAAGTTTCTGACAATTAAGTTTGGATATTATAAATTATAAGATAGAAACAGAACCGAAAGAAACAGTTCTCAACTCAGTTGTGATGGAAATGAAGGCCCAAGAGACAAGTTTTATGAACACAGCCACAAACAGCAGTTTTTTACTCATTGCAAACATGATAAGATCATACCGTTTGTGTCAATGAAGCTTTTTGCAACCGTTCAGTGCATGCGCCAGAGAGAGAGAGACAGAGAGAGAGAGAGAGACAGAGGGAGAGATAAAGTGAAGGTGAGAAAGCCAGAAATGGGAAGAGGCACACTTCGGGACTTCCCAAGAGTGTAGCGAGGGGAAGAATCACATGGAGGTTTTTTCAGTGCAAACACCCGGAGGGTGGGTTTATTTACAAAATAAAAGGGTGAGATGTGAAGATCGGGAAACTTGGGCTCAGGTGCTCCAGTGCTCTGGTATCTGGTGAGGTTTGGTGCAGGTGCTCGCGGTGCGTCCTCTTATCGGTAATCCCCAGGTGAAGTGGTGAGTTGATCAGGCGGTCCCCTGCTCAGCTGCTCTCTGTCGGGGGAGTAAGAAGGAAACGGTGATTAGTAACCTCAGTATTCATCAGAGTTGGTTCCCTTTCCACTGTGGCTCTGGGCTCCTTTTATCCCCCGCTGCTGATCAGAGGCAGGTGTGTCTGGTCCACGCTCTGGTCTGTGAGCAGGAGAGCACTGATTGCAATGGCCTTGACGCAACCGTTTCAAACAATTCAGTTCGATTGGGTGAACTGGTTCCAACCACCCGCCTAGAAGATCCAGTTAAATTGAATGATTCATTCTCCAGCCGGACATCATTTCTCGACAAGCAATGATTAATTAATACTGGTCCCTGCAGGGTCACGCGTATGTGCTGTGTATCAGTTGAGTGTTGTTCGAGCTTTCACAAATCTCATGAAGGCAGGAGTCATCACTAAACCGTGAAGTACCAGTTACAGCCACCACACTAAGCCTGAGAATGATGTGAAATGAAATCACTCAACTGTTTTATTCAGACTATGATGAAGGGTTTGAGGATGAGGAATTACCTGGAAAGAAACTGTATTCCTTTGTATTTAATGTGGTAACAAAAAAACACCCAATAATTAAGTGATTGAGTTATTATTTTAATTTTGTGAATGTATGACGAAATTCCTTTATGAAAGAGGAATTCATTTAAAAATGTGTTTACTGCTTTGCATTTTGATTGTTTGAATCGAAAAATGCTGATATTTTAAGTCCATGAATACTTTTTTAATAAAGTTTCAATATATATTTATCTTTTATAATTCTCTTAATGCTTTATCTTCAGAGCTTTAATATGTTACTGCACAGCTTGCAGACGACCTTTTTGGGCGTCTTTTAACTTTTCAAAATGATTCACATTTTTGATTTTCTTTTCGAAATGAGGACAGGTGTGATTCCCTCGTGCACTGGGTTAACAAGCTTGTTGTGACTGCATCATTTCCTGTGGATTTCTTTTATGACTAACCAACCAATGAAAGCGTCGGTCGAATAAACCTGTTCTAGTCAACTATCGACTAATCGACCCAAAAGAGGGTAACCCTAAAAGCAACAAGCTATTATGATAATTCAAGCTATGCATCACACTAGTCATGTTAACTCTTGCTAGCAACCGGCAAGTGAATGCATTGGAATTGAAATTGCTGATGAGGTTATTTTAAGCTATACAAAGGGAATTTTTACTCTATGATACGCACATGTATCTTAACATTAGCATTTTAACAAGTTATCAACATTCTGTTGATTTGCTAATTCATCCTAGCATTTTGCAATTGATATGTTAAAGGTCCGGCCACATTGTGGCGAAATTTATAACGCCATATGTGTTAATTAATGACATTGTGGGGGCGGGGAATGTCACGAGGTATTTCTGTAAGTTAGATGATGATGTCATCTAGCGGCTTTTCTGCCAACCAATAGCGACATTCCTCACTGAGGAGAACAGTGACTTGGCGTTGGTTCATGCTAAAAGCTTACTAGTAATGCTAATTTTAGCTAGAAACATTTTATGTGATGTTATATACTGTTAGTAGCATGCGGTTTCATATCAAAACAAAGGATTGGCCAAGATCAAGTTGCACATGTTAAAGTTTTGTTAGATGAATGTTTGTTTGTGTTGCGGCTCCAGGAGGGTCTGCTGTACTGGTGTGATGCTCGCACGGATAAGATCGAGCGCATCAATCTGGAGACTGGAGAGAACAGAGAGACAGTGCTTGCTAGCAACAACATGGACATGTTCTCGGTGTCTGTGTTTGAGAGCTTCATCTACTGGAGTGACCGGTCAGTTCAATGATGCTCACACATGCGCTAAACGAAACCAGGAAATTATTCACATACAAAAACTGAAATTATAATTAAAAAAAAAAAGTTATTTCTCTGTATGTATACAGCACTCATGCGAATGGCTCGATCAAGCGAGGCAGTAAAGATAACGCCACAGAATCAGTGAGTCTGCGGACTGGAATCGGTGTCCAACTCAAAGACATCAAGGTCTTCAACAGAGCCAGGCAACAAGGTGAACACTCACTCTTCTCCAAAAGCAGCCTCTGGTGGTCAGTGCATGAATTACAGCTTTGTTCTCTTTCGGAGCAGCTTCTAGTGGTCAGTTGATGAATTACAGCTGCACTCTCCTTTAGAGCAGCCTCTAGTGGTCAGTGGATGAATTACAGCTTCGGTCTCTTTCAGAGCAGCCTCTAGTGGTCAGTGGATGAGTTTACAGCTTTGGGCTCTTTCAGAGCAGCCTCTAGTGGTCAGTGGATGAACTACAGCTTCGTTCTCTTTCGGAGCAGCCTCTAGTGGTCAGTGGATGAACTACAGCTTCGTTCTCTTTCGGAGCAGCCTCTAGTGGTCAGTGGATGAACTACAGCTTCGTTCTCTTTCAGAGCAGCCTCTAGTGGTCAGTGGATGAATTTACAGCTTTGGTCTCTTTTAGAGCAGCCTCTAGTGGTCAGTAGATGAATTACAGCTTCATTCTCTTTTAAAGCAACCTCTAGTGGTCAGTCGATGAATTACACCTTCTGTCTCTTTCAGAGCAGCCTCTAGTGGTAAGTTGATGAATTGCAGCTTCTGTCTCTTTCGGAGCAACCTCTAGTGGTCAGTGGATGAATTACAGCTTTTAATGTCGACTTGTTTCACAAGGAATGAACGTCTGTGGTAAGAAGAACGGTGGCTGCCAGCAGCTGTGTCTGTTCCGTGGCGGTTCCTCACGCGTCTGTGCATGCGCCCATGGGAGGCTGGCAGAAGACGGGTGCAGCTGCCGTGATTATGAGGGATACCTGCTGTACTCGGAGCGCACCATCCTGAAGAGTGTTCACCTGTCAGATGAGAACAACCTGAACGCTCCCATCAAACCCTTCGAAGACCCAGAACACATGAAAAATGTGATCGCGCTGAGCTTCGACTATCGACGAGGAGCCAATCGAATCTTCTACAGCGATATACACTACGGGAACATCCAGCAGATCAATGATGATGGCTCTGACCGCAAGACTCTTGTCGAGAGTAAGTACTAGTTGTATCTTTAAGGCAGCTACTGTTAAAGATCTCCAAATAGTTGTCAAAGGTTCCTTGTATCTATTTTTTTTCTTAACTATACATGTTTGTTGTGTGCAGACGTGGGCTCAGTGGAGGGCCTAGCATACCACCGTGGCTGGGACGCCCTCTACTGGACCAGTTACACCAGCTCCAGCATCAGCAGGCACACAGTGGATCAGAGCCGCTGGGGAGCCTTCGACCGGGACACGGTGGTCAATATGAGTGGAGATGATCACCCTCGAGCCTTCGTCCTGGACGAGTGTCAAAAGTCAGTCTCTCTGGCCACATTTTACCCTTTAACACTGGATGTGTCGCTGGCACCTCAAACTTCTGTAGCGCTGGTTATTTTCGAAAAAATAGAAAAAATGTCAACAGACTTCAGAGAAAGTTGAGAAACAGCTCTTTCGACTTTCAATACGGTAATGACAACATTGCATTGTGTTGCTGGCCGGAAGTTTGTGTAGCGTTGGAGAGCGGTGACTGATGAGGGATTGATTATGTGTGAATGACTTTAGCTATACTAAATACATTAAAAAAAGACCATAATACCAGGCACACTGTTATAATTACAGTATCATTATAGGGTTGAAGGGGTCATGTTAAACTTCATGTTAACTGTTAAAAACGTGCAGTCTAGTGGTGTAGGCACTGATTCCACAAAAAGTCAAATTGAGGTTCAGATGTCCTCTAAGTTCTGCATTAGGTTATACAGCCCTAATGAAAATGTTTGATGGGTTGACAGTCCAGTGACTGCTTTTCTGTCACAGTCCATTGCACTTGATACCATTGAGTCTATTCATCTGACGGCTCGGGAATACAGAGTTTAACAGTACCTTGTCCTTAAATGTCCTGTTATTGAAACTGTTTGATGGTTCGGCAGTCCAGTCAATTGAATTTGTTGTTTTGTTTTTGCTGTTTATGTCTTGAGTCAGTCCTCCTTGCTTGAATGATCTGCACTCAGCCACTCAGCACCAAGTGTCAAAGGACTGATGCTAGTCTCTACGGGGGAGAGGGAATTTTTGTGACATCACTATGTAGCTCTGTTCACATCAGTGCTGGCTCTTATGAAATCAGTTTTGTCACAACATGTTGTGATGGATTTCTGTCTCACCTATCTCTCTCTCCCAAGTCTGATGTTCTGGACCAACTGGAACGAGCAGTCTCCCAGCATCATGCGTGCCCAGCTCTCTGGCGCTAATGTGATGGTGATCATCGGGAGCGACATCCGCACGCCCAACGGCCTGACCATCGATCACCGCGCGGAGAAGATCTACTTCTCTGACGCCACGCTGGACAAGATCGAGCGGTGCGAGTATGATGGCTCCCATAGATATGTGAGTCCACACAGTTTTTCTTCGTTTAGTTCTGGAGCCGGATGTTTTTCAAGCTAACGCATATGCCTGTGTCATCCTGCAGGTGGTGCTTAAGAACGAGCCAGTGCACCCATTCGGTTTGGCTGTCTACGGCGACCACATCTTCTGGACGGACTGGGTGCGGCGAGCCGTACTGCGAGCAGATAAATACACCGGCGGCGATATGAAAGTGCTTCGGGCCGACATCCCTCAGCAGCCAATGGGAATTATTGCTGTAGCCAACGACACCAACAGCTGTGAGTCATCGTGCTCTTAAAGGGACAGCTCACCCCCCAAAAAATCCCCTGATGTGATGTTTATCGAAACTTGTATCATTTATATAAGAGAGGAACAGAACTTGTATTTCTATAATGCTATCACACCAGCTTGTATCTAAGACTATTTTATAAACTTTAATCGATATAATTTTTGGGCAATTTAGCCTTAAACATACAGGGTGGTAGTGGAAACAGTACCAGAAGGGGGCGAGGATGTGAGGGAACTCACTAACCTCTTTAAAAGTCAGCTAGAAACTAATTTTCAATTTAAGCAAAATCATTTTGTTTTAGGGATATTTTAACTCTGAAAAAGCTACTGACTCCCTTAAATAAGTGTTTTTGGTGAACAGGTGAGTTCTCACCGTGCCGGGTAAACAATGGCGGCTGTCAGGACCTGTGTCTGCTGACGTCAGAGGGACGAGTGAACTGCAGCTGTCGAGGAGAGAGGAAGCTGCTGGAGGACAACACCTGTATCGGTGCGTCTCTCTCATTTTTTACATTTTTTATACTGTACATATATGTTTAATGAAACAGGTACTTTCTCTAGCACTGAAACTCAGTGCTTTTCCTTGATCTATGTTTCTCTGCACATGTTTGATGGCTTGGTAGTCAATCTGCTTCACTGAGCATCTCCTCATTAGTGTCAGGTTAATTTTATACCTGTTTTGGCTTGTTTTACACACATGTATAGAGTTCAACAAAACCCAAGCTCCTGTTCCCAAAATCTGCTTTGTTGTTGGCAATGTCTGATGGTTCGGCAGTTCAGCTGTTTTTGCCGGCTACAGATAGAAGGATCTCCTCATTGGCATCAGGTTCATTTTATACCAGATTTGCCACAACATCCAAGCTATCAATTGCTGAATTTCCTAAATTATTGCAGATTTATAGTTGTTTGACAATCTACCGTTATAATTTGTTCACAGCCTGCTTCTCTGAGCAATTCATCATTAACACGAGTTTGATTTTATAGCTGTGTTAGCTTGTTTTTGCACACTTGTCCATAGTTTAACAATATCCAAGCATCCATTACCTGAATCTGGTCTGTTGTTGGTTATGCCTGATAGTTGCCTGATCATTGTATAGTCGTATTTCTTGTTTTTTACATATATGCAGTTTAATAGTTCCATTCTTCTTAATCTCTTGGGTTACTGAACATGTTTGATGGTGCGGCAGTCTAGTGATTGAATATTTTCACAGCCTGCAGCTCTAAGCATCTTCTCGCTGACATCAGGTTCATTTTATAACTGTTTTGGCACACAATTTAGCAACATCCATACTCCCACTGGCTGAATTTCCTCAATTATTTTAGATTTACAATGGTTGACAGCCCAACAATTTATTTTATTCACACCTGTCAGCACTGATTATTTTGTCATTGGCAACAAGTTAATTTTATAGCTGTGTTAGCTTGTTTTCGCACCCATGTGCATAGTCAAACAGTATCCAAGCATCCATTCTTTACATTTCCTGAATTATTTAATGATTTATGATGTTTCGGCATTCCAGCTCTTTGATTTTTTCCCAGCCTTCTTCACTGAGCATCTCTTCATTAGAATCAGGGTAATTTTACAGCATTTTTAGCTTGTGATTTGTACAAGTGTACAGAGTTTATCAGCTCCCAAGCACTCAATCCCTGAATCTGCTCTGTTGGTGAAGATGTTTGATGGTTTGACAGTAAAGTGATTAATTTTTCTCATCTCTTTGACCTTTGGTTCATGTAATAGTTGCGTTAGATTGATCCAGAGTTTCTTTGTACCAATTTCCTGAATCTCTTCTGCTATCGAAACAGGTGTCCATACCACGAAAATAAAAAAACTAATAACAACAATTTTGCTAACACTAATAATCTGATCAATATAAAATTAGACAACTTATGCAACTCGCAAACATACTCTATAAAATTTGGTCTCCTAAACATCAGATCAGAACTCATCTAGCTTACGTTCCGAAGCAGCTCAAAAATTCAGTCATTAAACCACTAATCAAGAAAACACACCTGGATCCTACTGAGTTATCCAACTATAGGCCAAACTTTAACCTTCCGTTCTTGTCAAAAATATTAGAGTTGAAATAGTACAGCTCAGCTCCTTCTTACAGAAAACCAACTTTTATGAAGATCTTCAATCTGGATTCAGAGCGCATCACAGCACAGAGACTGCGCTTGTTAAAATCTCAAACAATCTGTTACTTGAATAGGATCAAGGGAATATCTCTCTTCTAGTTCTGCTAGATCTCAGTGCAGCCTTCGATACGATAAATCACAGGATTCTCCTCGAGAGACTAGAGAACGATGCTGGCATCCAGGGCCAAGCTCTAAGATGTTTTAACTCATACCTCTCTGACCGGAGTCAGTTTGTTCATGTAAATGGAGACTCATCAGACACAATAGCAGTAGAGTATGGAGTTCCTCAAGGATCTATTCTGGGACCCATCCTATACTCAATCTACATGCTGCCCCTTGGCAAAACTATTAGAAGACATGGTGTTAGTTTCCATTGTTATGCAGACAACACCCAGCTCTATATCTCAGCAAAATCTACGACTTTTCAAAGCTGAATAAGATCTCAGATTGTGACGCTGATATCAATGATTGGATGAACATTTCCTAATGCTAAATCCTGATAAAACAGAAATATTACTTGTTTGCTCTAAAAAGCAATTACAGAATCTATCAGTTTTAAATATGAAGCTGGAAGGACACTATTTTTTTCTTTACTACAGTTAAAAACCTTTGGTAAACTCTTTATGTTGGGGAGGTGACTATCACCTGCCTCCGCCAGCGAGGCTCCCAGGGGCCTCACAGAGGGAACTCCTATTTACTCTACCCGATCCTCACTAGGACTTTGTGAAGCTGCTTTGAAAACAATTGCTAAAAAAGCGCTATATAAAAACTTGATTGATTGATTGATTCAAGATTTTTTATGGTTCGACATTCCAGCGATTGGATTTGTTGACAACATGCCAATGCCACACTGAGCATCTCCTCGTTGATGCCCATTTCATGTTATAGTTGTGTTAGCCTGTTTTTTTTAATCAAAAGGCTCAAAATACACCACTACACTGCAAAAAATTCACTCTTGGAACAAGAAAAAACCCTCAAATAAAGTTAAACTCTTCCTATATCAAGCAAAAAAATCTGCCAATGGGGTAATCAAATATAACTTTGCAAGATGTCTTAAAATTAGAAAAAAATTCTAGCTGATAAAAATCTGCCTTAAAACTAGGTTGTTTTCTCTTGTATTTAAGACTAACTTAGAAAATTTAGTATTAAAATAAGTATATATGACCTTAAATTAAGAAAGTTTGTGCTTAATTTAAGTTCTTAAAGTAGAATATGGGTTCTTAAAACTAGAAATTCTAGCTTAAAATAAAAATTTTAAATAATTGTTTTATGTATTTTTTAGGCCTATTGATGCATTTTTAGGTAGTACATTTCCGATAGGAGAGAGGAAGAACACTTAGTAGAGCTCTGGGGAGAAGATACCTGAAGGACCAGAGCTGGATTCGAACCCCCATCACTCGAGGCTTCAGCTTCACATGTCATTTTCTGATAAGCTATATAAAACTAAAAGATAAATAATTCTAGTTTTAAGACAGATTGTCTAGTTTTAAGACCATTAGTGACTAGATACAAGCTGGAATTTTCTAGTTTCAATGCATTTTTACAGCTTGGAAAGACTTGTTTTGAGAGTTTTTGTATTTTTTAAAGATCCAACAGCTTATGTTACCAGCTAGAAGTTTTTGCTAGTTTTAAGAATTCTTGCCAACTTGAATTTGCTCTCCCCATTAGCAGAATCTTTTGCTTGATCTAGGGAGAGTTCATCTATATTAGAGGTTTTTTTTTCTTGTTTCAAAAGTGCTTTTTTGAAGTACAGATCTCTTCCATCAAAGTTAGAACACAACTGGTTGGGTATTAAGGTTTGAGGTATTGATGATTTATTTACAGTGTAGATGCTTTTTCTTATTTTCTTTTCACAAACATTTAAGTCTTATTTCAAGAAATCAAATGTTCTTACCTTTACTTGATCTAGACTAGAACTAGATTTAAGATTTTTTTCTTGTTCCAAGATGCATGTTTTTAACCAGTATTTAATATTGATTTCTTAAAATAAAATATCAATAACATTCTTGATATAAGAATATGTTGAGTCAAAAATTCTTGTTTTAAGATTCTTGTTTTAAGATCAGCGACAAAAACTTGTTTCACATAGCTTCTTAATTCAAGAAAATAAATGACCAGAATACGATTTTTTTTTCTCCTCAAGAAAAGTGCTATTTTCTCAAAATAAGCAAAGTAATCTATACCCAAAAGGTTTAAATTAGAAAATTCTTCCTAAAATAAGAAAATCAAGATTTTCAATCTAATTTAAAGCATTTTCAGCTTTGCTTAAAATTCATTTTTTTGCAGTGTACAACTGTACCCAATGATGTGTACACCATATGTGAATGATGGCAAACACTCAAGAGAAAGATATTTAATGTGTTTGAAATGTGTGTCGTGTGTGTTGCTCTCAGCTCAGAACACGTCCTGCAGCAGCATGGAGGAGTTTGAGTGTGGAAACGGAGACTGCATCAAGTACACGTTGACCTGTGATGGCTCGGCGCACTGCAAAGATAAGTCTGATGAGAAGCAGTCGTACTGCAGTGAGTCTCCACGTTCGTTCAATTATCCCTCCTCTCTGTGTGTGTGTGTTTGAGGCCATCTAACGCTGTCTGTGTGCCTAGCTAACCGCATGTGTAAGAAGGGCTACAAACGCTGCGTGAACGGTCGCTGCGTGCCTCACAGCTCCTGGTGTAACGGACGAGACGACTGCGGAGATAAGTCCGATGAGATCTTCTGTAACGGTGAGAAAAGCACCCTCTCTGTCACAATGATGAAGTCGCCTCTTAAAGGGACACATCACATTTTTGGTAAATTTTTTATAACACATTTTGTAATATGTTCAGCTGTTCTCTGGTAGGGTATAGCTTAGCATAGATTGGTAAATAGCAGAGTAAATACAATTTGATCACAACCGAATGAGAATGTCACACGAAAAAAGCAAAAAGTTGACCTTGAAAACCGTTCATTTAAAGCACATTGGAGAGAACAGTTTTGCTTTATTTTGCCAAAGAGAACGCTAAGCCCTCGTGTTTGATTTGCACAGATTCTTGCTGTCTCCAATGGCGACAATATAATGCTCTCCCTCTCCCTCTCTCTCTCTCTCTCTCGCTCTCTCTCTCTTTCTCTCCCTCTCCTATGTCCTCTCTTTCTTTCTCTTTCCTCTCACTACTCTTTCTTTCTCTTTCTCCCTCACTCCTGTCTCCCACACTCTATTTTTTCACTCCTCTCGCTCTCCTCTATAGCTCCCCTCCTCTCTTTCTTTCTCTCTCCTCTCACACCTCTATATCCTGTATTGCTCCCCTCTCTATCTCTCTCTCTCTATGATTGTGTAATAACATTAAAAAATCATTTAGTTTGAATATTGATAAAAGGTGAAACCATATAAAAAACATTTTTTTGCTTTTATATAACCTCAGTGGAGGAAAAGAGGACGGGGTTGGATGGTCAAGGCCTTCCGCCCTCTTTCTGATTTGTCTTCTACAATTTTGCCCCTGGGGTAAAAATAGCTGTGGGCCCCTGGCATAGATCATTGAAACAGAACCAGTAGCTTATCGAGCGAGACGCACTGCTTGTGTGAATTCTCCTTTGAGTTTGTTGAACCCATGAGGCTGTGTGTTCCTGATGCAGCTTTCTGAGTGGATGTTTGTGTTTGTGCAGCGACGCTGTGCACGGCGAATCAGTTTCAGTGCCGTGACGGCTCCTGTGTGTCCAACTCCAGCCGCTGCAATCAGGTTCTGGACTGCGAGGACGCCAGCGACGAAATGAACTGCGGTGAGTCTGTAAAAATATACGCATACAAAATAAGAAAGGCTCGGCTCGCTTACTACGTGTCCTGCGATTAGAGTGCACCCGTGAGTTTCTGTTCATGTTGTGTTATGTTTGGGTAGAACCAGACCGCGACTGATCTCTCTAACGCTCTCGGTGCAGTTCAGATTCAGGTAGAGGCTGTTCCTTCTTAACCCAGTGATGCTCTAGGATCCGTTTTACCAACATAATGTGAAGTGTGTTTAAATGCTGTCCGTGAGCTGTTTATGTAATTTAAGTATTGTTATTGTTAGTCTGTGTTCTCCCTCTACCTCCATTTATCCTCCTTTCTTTATTACATTTACCCCCCTTTCTCTCGCTCTCTCGCTCTCTCTCTCTTCCCATCCTCTCCTCTGTCTCCCCAACTTTCTATCCCCTCTCTCAATCTCTTTCCCTCCCTCCCTCCCTCCCTCCCTCTTTTTCTACTCTCTCTCTCCCTCCCTCCCTCCCTCCTTTTCTCCTCTCTCTCTCCCTCCCTCTCCTCTTTCTCCTCTCTCTCCTCTCTCTCTCCTCCCCTCTCTCCTTTCTCCTCTCTCTCTCTCTCCCTCCCTCCTTTTCTCCTCTCTCTCCCTCCCTCCCATCCCTCCCTTTTTCCTCTCTCTCTTTCCCTCCCTCACTCACTCCCTTTCTCTTCTCCCACTCTCCCTCCCTTCCTTTCTTCTCCCTCTCTCCCTCCCTTTCTCTTCTCTCTCCCTCCCTCCCTTTTGTCTCCCTCTTTCCCTCTCTTTCTCTTCTCCCTTCCTCTCTTCCTCCCTCCCTCCCATTCTTCTCCCTCTCTCTCTCTGTTTCTCTTCTCTTTCCCTCTCTCTCTCTCTCTCCCCTCCCTCCCTCACTTTTTCATCTCTCTCTCTTCCTCCCTTTCTCTTCTCTTTCCCTCTCCCCTTTTTCTCTCTCTCTCCCTCCCTCCCTTTTTAAGTTCCCGGGGTAGTTAGTCCGTGTGCTCTGTGTGCAGCAGTGTCGGACTGCTCCAGTTACTTCCGTCTGGGTGTAAAGGGTGTGACGTATCAGCGCTGCGAGTTCACCTCGCTCTGCTATGACCCCTCATGGCTGTGTGACGGCGCCAACGACTGCGGTGACTTCTCCGACGAGACCAACTGCCCAGGTGAGCTCTCTTATAAAGCGCCGATGCTGTGCTGCTCTGAAGCTGAGATGTTTTGAGCTGGATTTCTACTCCATTGCGGGTTTCAGATCAGAAGAACAGGAAGTGTCCGTCGAACTTCTTCGCCTGTCCCAACGGCCGCTGCATCCCCATGAGCTGGACCTGCGACAAGGAGAACGATTGTGAGAACGGAGAGGATGAGGCACACTGCGGTGAGTCGAGAGGGAGGGACAGATTGAGAGGAGAGGTGGGCTCTTGACTCCTGGCTGTCTCTTCAGATAAGTTCTGCTCGGGGACGCAGTTTGAGTGTGAGAACCATCGCTGCATCTCCAGCAGCTGGGTCTGTGACGGAGCAGACGACTGTGGAGACGGCAGCGACGAGGATAGCAGATGCAGTGAGTGTCTGTTGATGTTCCTCTCACTGAGGATGGGAACTGGGGTCATGAGGTCAGAGGTTCTGAGTCCAGGCTGATCTTCAACACCTAACCTCCCCTTCTCTCAATCTGTCCTCCTTCTTCTCTCTATCTTTCTCGCTCTCTCACTTACTCTCTCTTTCTATTTCTCTCCCTCTCCTCACCCTCTGTTTCTCATCCTCTCCTCCCCCCCTTTTTTCCCTTTCTTCTCCTTTTTTTCTCTATCACTCATTGTTTATTCTCCTGTATCCCCCTCCCTCTCTCTCTCTCTCTCTCTCTCTCTCTCCTCATCTCTCTCTCTCTCTCTCTCTCTCTCTCTCTCTCTCTCAGAGAATAAGACGTGCAGTCCAGAGGCATTCCAGTGTCCGGACTCTCATAAGTGTGTTCCTCAGCGCTGGATTTGTGACGGCGACCGTGACTGTCCGGACGGAGCTGACGAGAGCATGAAGGCCGGCTGCAGTAAGATAAAACTGTTCATTTATTTGAATCACTAACATTTTTATCTCAGTTCTCATTTCTGAGAATGCTCTCTCTCTCTCTCGCAGTGTTCAATAACACGTGTAAGGTGGGTGAGTTCATGTGTCAGAACAGACAGTGCATCCCCAAACACTTCGTCTGTGATCATGATAACGACTGTGGGGATGGCTCGGACGAGTCTCTGGAGTGCCGTACGTACACTCATCGTTACTAACTCCGCTCAGTTTGTACGACCCCGCAGGAAGGGCTTGTTCATTGTTGTCCTATGTTTGTGAACAGTGTATCCGGAGTGTAAAGCCAGTGAGTTCCGCTGCGACAACGGCCGCTGTCTAATCCAGAAGTCCTGGGAGTGTGATGGCGAGTTTGACTGCCTCGATCACTCCGATGAGACCCCCAAAAACCCTCGCTGCACAGGCCCCGGTACCATTTTCTAGAGCTTTGAACAGATCAGGGGCTATGTGTATACTAGAAGTGCACGGAAGCCTTTCTAAACGCTAGAGAGAAAAGTTAAAAACATTACTCTATCATATAATTGCTTGCTCTGACAGTTCACAAGGTCTCCATTAGATGTCGCCAAAGACATGGTGCCTAGTTTTGCATTATCCTGCGCATGCTTTCAGTTTAAATCGTGTTTCTTTAAAACAGTGAGCATGAGTCTCAGTGGAACGATAGGAGAGATTTTTCCCTCCTTTCTGTATACCCTTTCTCTTCTCTCTTTCTGCTTTCTCTCTCTATCCTCTCTTTCTCTCTTTCCTATCTTATGTCTCTTTCCCCTTGTCGCTCTCCCTCTCATTCTCTCCTCTCTCTCTCTCACTCCTCTCACTTTATATATCCCCTCTCTTCTTTCTTTCTCTCCTCTCTTTCCCCTTGCCTTCTCTCCCTCTCTTTCTTTCTCTCCCCCCTCTCTCTCCCACTCCCACCACCACTTTATTCCCTCTCTCTTTCCCCTTGCCTCATCTTCTTTCTCCCTCTCTCTGATTCTCTACTTTCTTTCTTTTCTCTCCATCTCTTTCTCTACTCTCTCTCCCGTCTCTCTCCTTTTCTCCTTTCTCTCTCTCTCTCTCTCTCTCTCTCTCTCTCTCTCTCTCTCTCACTCCTTCTCTATTTCTCTCGCTCTCTCACTCTCACTCTTCCACATACGGGCCAAGACTGGCTCTAGGCTTAGACTCAGTTAATATATTAATATCTCCAGCTCTGCCAGACGCAGACCAGATAAACGCCGAACCTGGGCCGAATGTGTTTGCTGAGGACGGCTGTTGTGTGTTTTGCGAGCAGAGCAGAAGTGTAACGAGACGGCGTACGGCTGCTTGAATGGGCGCTGCATCAGCGAGGCTCTGCTGTGCGATCGAGAGGACGACTGCGGTGACGGATCAGACGAACTCAACTGCTTCATCAACGAGTGTCTGAACAGCAAGCTTAGCGGCTGCTCGCAGCTATGCGACGACCTCAAGATCGGCTTCAAGGTAGATGCGCTGCTAATCGTCTCGCTTGGAGGCGGAGGTCTGAGGTCAGAGGGTTAGATTCTGGGTTTTAGGCTTTTGGTTTTAGGTCGTTTCTGTTAACGATGAGGTTTTGGTTTAGCTTGCTTTACCTATTTTTTTAACTGTTCTATTTTGTTTGTTTGTTTTGAGTTTTACATTTTCAGTCTGTTAACTTTTTACTTTTCTGTTTATTTACTTTTCTTTGTTTGATTTTCGTTGGGGTTTGTTTAACTTCATACTTTGTTTTGTTTTGATATTTTTTGTTAGTGTGGGGTGTAGTTGGGTTATTATTAGTTGTTTGATTAAATTTGTTATGTATTAAATAATTTTTATAGGTGAAGCACTCTTAGTGGAGAATGTGACTAATATTACATTTTGTCTTTGGCTTTTCCCGTCTGCAGTGCAGGTGCCACTCGGGCTTCCGGCTGAAGGATGATGGGAAGACGTGTGTTGATGTGGACGAGTGCTCCACCTCGTACCCCTGCACACAGCGCTGCATCAACACTCATGGCAGCTTCCGCTGCGTCTGTGTCGCCGGCTTCCAGCTCAGTCCGTCCGACCCCACCATCTGCAAATCCACCTCCGGTAACCGCTCACTGCCTACTTCCAGTGTGCAGAGTGAGAGCTGAGAAAATTATGCTTTTAGTTTCATGAGTGAGCCGAGGTTTTCCCTCCAGGTGCTAAAGGTTTCTTTCCCAGTCAGACGAATACTATAAACAGGTATCAACCTCAAAATAGCAACAATTAGGATGCAAAAAAATGTAATGCTACTTTTTTTTCAAATATCCACATTTTCCCATATTTTTTTCTTTCAGGATATATAAGCATTTTAGCATTTTTGTCTTTGAGTCTCCTCTCACTTTATATCTCCTCTCTCTCTCCTCTCCTCTCTTCTCTTTTCTCTCTTTACCCTTGCCCCCTCTCCTTTCTCCCTCTCTCTCTCCTTTCCCTCCTATCTCCTCCACTATTTCTCCCTCTTCTTCTCTCTCTCCTCTGTCACTCTCTCTCTTTCCATCGCTCTCTTCTTCTGTCCCATTTCTCTCTCTCTTCTCTTCTATTCATCTCTCTCTCGTTTTCTCTCCTCTCTATCTCCTTTTGTCTCTCCTCTCTCTCTTCTATTCTATTCCTCTCTTTCATTTTCTCTCTCTCTCTTTGTCTCGCTTGCTTTCCTTCTCCCATCTCTCTTGTTTTCTCTACTCTCTTTGTCTCTCTCTCTCTCTCTCCCTCCCTGTTTCTCTCACTCAGACCGAGATCTGAAAAAAAATCCATGGTCTTAGTTTCATAAATGACTGAGGTTTTCAATCTAAACGCAAAATATTTATTTTAAAAATACATTTTTGGGCTTTTTAATGTCTTTATTGGATAGGACAGTAGAGAGGAGATAGGAAGAATATTTGAATCAGCAGTATGGCCGGATTCGAACCCCTGTCAGCAGATGCAATTTGCACCAGGTTGACTCAGTGGGTAGCACGGTTGTCTCACAGCAAGACCGCCGCTGGTTCGAGCCTCCGGCTGGACATTTCTGTGAAATGTGTTCTCTTCGTTGTCGCTTGGGTTTACTCCAAGTGCTCCGATTTCCCCCACAAGTCCAAAAACCTGGAAGGGCATCCGCTGCATAAAACACATGCCAGATTAGCTTTCGGTTCATTCCGCTCTGGCCACCCCTAAAAAAACTAAAGGGACAAAGACGACAAGAAGATAGATGGATGGATGGATCGGTGGATGGATCTACATTTTTCCTTAATTATTTTTTAAATTGAGATTTTTAAGAAAAAGGGCTTTTCAGGAAATTTTAATATCATTAATATAATATATAATTTGAATAATATTTGTGTGAGAGGAGGGACCTCAGCCCCGAGAATCCCTTACGGAAACACAGTCTCAGCCATAGGAACATTTGGCTGGGATTAAAGTTTTTTTTAGCAGCAAACACTAGCGCAGAGCTGTTGTGGTTGTTTTCTTCCCTCAATGTAAAATAAACGTTAAAAATAAGTTCAATAAAGACAGACTATGACTTTAAATACGACTTTTTCTTCACTCCTCTAACATAAGAGCATAAGATCTATGAACAACGACAGTGGTAGCTACACAACCAGGCTCTCCAAACTGTAACACACCTAGTCTTTAAAAACTATACGGAGTGGGATAGTTCAAAATAAAGTATTTATACAGAGGTATCATGATATGGATGACACAGGAAATTCAGATTCATGCAGAGTCAGATCACGCAGTGTTTAAAGGACACCTTAAGTTTGAAAAACAAGTGTCACATATTTACTCTCACAGACCTTGTGTCTGCAGTTTCAGACCATGCTTAACATGAATGACATGTTATAAGTGCTGCGTTGGTGATATTAAATGCTAGTTTTACAACCTTTACAGAGAAAAGGACCGCTCCTTTAAAGTAAGACTGGTATTTTCATGGAATCAAGACCAATTTGTTAATTAAACAAATGTTAGGTTAAATCACTCAATTGCCAAAAAACCCACACTGTTACCCTGAAAAATAATATAGCATCCCTTTTTTGTTATAACATTAACGCTTTACGCATTTATATTATTATTACTTTTTTCTCATAAAATCAGCGTTAATAAGAGAGCTAGAATAGTTGACCTTGTAAAGTCCTTCCACCAAGTTGTCACATTCATAAATTGGTCTTAAATTTCAGTGTAGATGGTTTTAAAAGTTTAATAACCCTGCAGTACTGAATGAAGAACTTCTTTTAGGCAGACATGTTTTAAATCATCTCTCATTGACTCAGAGGAGGAGCCGTTCCTGATCTTTGCTAACCGTTATTACCTGAGGAAGCTCAACCTGGATGGCTCGAACTACACCCTCCTCAAACAGGTTGGATCTGACTTCAGTCTGTCCGCATGCTTTACTCTTGAAGCTGCTTGCTGATGTGTACTCTTGAATGCTGAATCTCAGGGTCTGAATAACGCTGTGGCGCTGGACTTTGATTACCGGCAGCAGATGATCTACTGGACGGACGTGACCACGCAGGGAAGCATGATTCGGCGCATGCACATCAATGGCAGCAACGTTCAGGTCAGGAGCTTTGCTAGACCTAAAAGCTCTATATGTCTATATATACCTTAACCTACCACAAGGGGGGTGGGGTCAGAAGGGAGCAGGTTCTCATTCACTTCGATGTTAAAACAGAACAACTTTGGTACAAAAAACATGTTTACACCCCTGCAATGTTTTTTGTTTAGATTGATAGTTTTGACCTTCATGAAAACTTCATGAAGAGGTTCATTATTTTTACATTAGATTAAGATTTATTCAATTTAAACCTTCAGCCAATCAGAGGTTTTCACTATGCCCATGTCCGACCCATTCATGGTTATCAGGAAATGATGCAGTTCCATGCTGGTGAAAGCTGGCTCCGCCCATTTATCACTGCTCCCCCGTTCAAAGAAACATCGATCCAGTTCACACGTGCTACGTGTCCCTCCACAATCTGTACCACCGACAAAGTTGGTTCTGCACAAGCTCATAAGTCACGTATTTCTGGTCTTTATCGAGGACTTGATTTACAGCAGCTAGAAGATTATATTACGCCAGCTTGATTTTTTTATTTACTAAATATTTTGTTGTTAATCAGTAAATTAATTAAAAGGTGCGTCCCACAAAGAATCCGAGATAGACTTAATTGCAAGAGTAAGTCTTTTAATGGGGCAGAAAATGTCAAAATAATCCACAGGCGGATAGGCCAGAACCAGTCAAACAAACTAAATTCAAACCCGAGCAGAGCTAGGCTAGAAAACCACTGGCACATCCGGGGTAACTGGAACTGGGAATAATTGAAGCAGCCAGGGTGAGATAAATCAACGGACTCACAAGGAAGGAAAGGAAACAGGGGTTTAAATAAGGGGACTCGTTAACAGCAACAGGCTGCAGCTCTACTCTAATAAGGTGACTAATAATGGCAACAGGCTGCAGCTGTACTCTAATAAGGTGACTAATAACGGCAACAGGCTGCAGCTGTACTCTAATAAGGTGACTAATAACGGCAACAGGCTGCAGCTGTACTCTAATAAGGTGACTAATAACGGCAACAGGCTGCAGCTGTACTAAATGAGGAACCGTGAGGGAGAGAGCAGACAGGACCTAACAGAGTTCGATGCCTTTCTTGCTTTAACATTATTAAAAGGACAATAATTAAAAATGCATTTGCGTATATTAACTAACATATTTAACCACAAAAAGATTTGTGTATGTATGTATTTTACATAGTCAACAAACAAACATGTTTATAAATGATAATATTTATTAATGCAATACACATTTTCACTTTCATTATGTATATATCCCTTTCCAGAACTGGAGAACTTTTTGATGAAATTTAAATAATTTAGTTGGCAGCTTGTTAATTTCGAAATCACACACTAATAAAAAATGTTATACCACCAAAATCCTGGAATATTTTTGAAGGGAGAGGAAACACAAACGATTGGAGTTGGTTAATAAAAGTCTGCAACCACTTTAAAAAAACGTTCATAATAGCGTCAGAGCCAATGTCATTCTGTCCACTTCATTGTCATATAGAACAGATCGTGGGGCAACCATAACCACGGCACTGTCGTTATAACCTGTCACAAAGAACGGAAGCACATGATTTGTTATAACGCCTGTGGTTCAGATGTACCCTGCATGCTAGCGTCATCACCTCAATGCTGATAGCGCCTCCTGTGTTTGACCGTGGGCTTGTTTCCTGCAGGTGCTGCACCGCACTTCTCTCAGTAACCCTGATGGGGTGGCGGTGGACTGGGTTGGGGGGAACCTGTACTGGTGCGATAAAGGACGGGACACCATCGAGGTCTCCAAACTGAATGGTGCGTATCGGACGGTTCTGGTCAACAGCGGTCTGAAGGAGCCCAGAGCCATCGCTGTGGACGTGCGCAACGGGTACTATCCGAATTTTATTTATCTTGATAATAATGGGAAAAATGTAATCAGTCAGCATATTATAACCAGCAAGTAGCTTGAAAAAGCATGCTAATATTATTAAGTGTTCAGTATTGATGACATCAAATATTGTTTCCAACAATAGTGTACCAGTAGCATGTAACTTAGACTCACAGTGTTCCGGACACTCGACTTTTAATGTAATTTCTAGAAATAAATGCTTACAGATCAAAGCTCAAATGTTTTTGCCAGTTTTCTTTCGTTTGTTCCCTTTTATTCACGACCACCAGAGAGGCATTTCATTCAGCCATTCGTGAGAGTAAACTCTCCATTTTTAAATGTCCGCCTCGAAGTGGCTGCTGGGAGGGTCAGGGGTGAGGAAGACTTGAGTCCGCAAAATGCTGATTTTAATACGTATTTTATTTAAAAATTCAGTCAAAAACTTCAGTCAAACATAAAATATTATTTATTGACTTCAAATATAGTTTTAACAAGAAATATTTAACATTTTCACCATTTTGTCCAGAATACCGTGAGTTGAAATTTCACGAATGTGTGTCTTGGTAATTTTTTTCTTACAAATTATTGGTCCAAAACACGCCAATCAAGCATTGAGTTCCTAAGAGCCTCCAACTGCGATCGGAAGCACAATCATGCTTGTCTTCTTACATGTTTGCATGTTTGCTTGCATACCAGAGTGCTAAATACTGTCATGGAAATATTAAACTCATGAGGCATGATTTATGAACACAATCGCAAACAGCAATTTATTACTTATTCCAAACATGAATTAAGCTCATACCTTGATATCAATGAAGAATGTGATCACATTGCAAGCATCATGGAGGGAGAAAGGGAGAAAGAAGAGGGAAAGAGGAGAGAGAGGAAAGAAGAGAAAAAAAGAAAGAGACGAGCAGCGCACATCGCCTCGCTAGCAGAGAGAGAGAGAGAGAGAGAGAGAGAGAGAGCGGAAAGCCCCTAAACCCTTGAGGTTCCTTTCAGTATAAATCCCGCCCCTCTACGTCACTTCCTGTTCCATCCCAAGTTAACAGCCAAATTAAATCTTATTTGAGAATTATTTACAATCATTAAATATTCTATTACAATACTGAATAAACAATCGCAAGTGTCCGGAATAATAGATTTATTAGAATGTATTTGAGATAAGAAACAGGGTAGACTGTAAACACTCTGCAATGCAGGTCCTCACTCTCTCGGACAGGGTTCTCCAGCATTCTCATAAATTCAATTAAACAACTAAACTGCACAAAACACCTTTAACAATGAGAAGTAACTCAAAAAAACCTTCAAAGGAAATTAGAATAAAAGTATTGCAAGGTAGCATTGAAATTTGCCATATGCGTTAAAAAATTAAATACATGCATTCTCACTTATAATACAATAATAGCACACTATATACAATACACGGATTAAAATATAAAAACCTATTTGAAATAATGAACAGGGTAGACTGTAAACACTGGTGACTGTAGCACACGTGATGCAAATAAATAACAGTAAACTGATAACTCGACGCTATCTCAACAAATTAATTACAAAACTAGCCTATAGCCAGGGCTGTAGCCAAGTCCGCCATTGTCGAGTTGAGTCAATTCCAAGTCCAAGTCCAGAACGGTCAAGACCGAGTCGAGATCGAGTCCAATGCTATTTGAGTCCAAGACAATTCGCAGTCGAGACTGGGTCAAGACTGGGTTCAATGCTATTCGAGTCCAAGTCCAGAACAGTCAAGACCGGGTCCAATGCTATTCAAGTCCAAGTCCAGAACAGTCAAGACCAGGTCCAATGCTATTCGAGTCCAAGTCCAGAACAGTCAAGACCGGGTCCAATGCTATTCAAATCCAAGTCCAGAACAGTCAAGACCGGGTCCAATGCTATTCGAGTCCAAGTCCATAACAGTCAAGACCGAGTCCAATGCTATTCAAATCCAAGTCCAGATCAGTCGAGACCGAGTCAAGACCGAGTCCAAGTCCAAATCCAGAACAAGTCTAAATTCTAAATCAAGCTGCAACACTTATTCACTACTTTCTTCCCTTGAAGCCTAGTAGGAAATGCCTAAACTGCAATTGCTCCACCACAGACTGCTTTTCTAATTGGTCTCCATGACACGAGTAATTCAGTGAATTCAATTGAGAAAATTACATCATGCTCGATTCTGATTCTGACTTTAATAGCATTTAAAAACTAAAAGGGGCAAACTTACTTCATTATGTGTCTATAATGTTAATATGAAAACATACTTCATAGTCAAAAATAAAGTGTCATATTGAATGTAATATAATAACTTTTATAGTGCTTGATACAATATGTTGAATTAGTTCCATTGTTACAGTTTTTCACAATCGCTATGAAAGTTATTTCAATACATTTAACAAGTTTCCTTAGCTCCTAACATGGTTAGCACAACATCTGTCTAGGTAGGCTATACACATTTTTTGTTGCTTTGATACACAAATTTTAAATGCTTAAAGTTGTTTTACACGCAAGCTCCACCAACACCAAAACTATGTAATTTTAAAGTTTCCAAATCTTTCACACTTTCTTCAGAACAGATAACATCATGTTCAAAACAGAACGTTTATAGGCTAAAGTCAAAATGTACCGCTGTTCACATTGTGATTTGAAACACAAATATATTCCCTGAAATTTTTTTTATTACCTTTTTACAGTTATGTAAATGTATAAATCAAAGGGTATTCCCTCTAGGATCACACTCAGAGTTGAGAATTCTCCAATCACATGATCACATGTTCTGAAAGATGACTGGGCTGATCTGGAGTGGAAAAAGGAACAGTATAGAGCTACAAAGAGATGTGTTTTTCTTTATCATAATTCCAGAGTTTTTTATGTTTTTATATCTTTTTCTTTTATAAAGGAAGTCTGTACTGCAGCAATTCTATGCCTGTATTGACGACTCTGAGACGGGTCTTAATTTTTTGTATTGAATTTTTGCCACAAAATTTAAAAATGCATTCATGTACTAAACCAAAAAATAAAAAAATGTATAGAATATTGCACTATAAGAGTAGAACTGACATCTAATGTAGACAACCTAAACCGGATCAACTCATTCTTAGATGTAGATATTAAACCCTTAATCTTCTGCTAAATGCAGTTTTCAGATGCGTAGATCTTCTCACAAGCCTTGTGTGTGTTCCAGGTATCTGTACTGGTCAGACTGGGGAGATCAGCCTCACATCGGCCGCATCGGCATGGATGGCTCCAACAGGAGCGTGATCATCCAGGAGAAGATCACATGGCCCAACGGCCTCACCCTGGATTTCATCAACGACCGGATCTACTGGGCTGACGCCAGGGAGGACTACATCCAGTTTGCCAGCCTGGATGGCACCCACAGACACACGGGTAAAAGGTTCAAGCACGGATCTGTATTGATCACGAGAGCTTCACTAATCCAGATTGTTTGGCTGCAGTGTTGACGGAGGACATCCCGCACATTTTCGCCATGACTCTGTTCGAGGAGTTCATCTACTGGACCGACTGGGAAACCAAGTCCATCAACCGAGCGCACAAAACCCTGGGAGGAAACAAGAGCCTGCTTATTAGCACCCTGCACAGACCCATGGACATACACATCTACCACCCCTACAGGCAGCCCGAGGGTACTGATAGTAACTAGATACTAGAGATGGTGCCATCCCAAACTGAAATCTGCTTTAGATCTCAAAGCATCAACCACCTTTTGTGTTCCGCGTTTGATGCACAGAAACAGGAAGTGAGCCATTTGGCATAGATTCAACAATGCATGTTTAATATTTTAAAATAACTCTCCACAAATTTTCTGGCATCCCTCAAAACCGGCCAGTATTACCTCAAGATGCAGATAGGTGTTTGATATCTCTTATGATTAGTGTACGATGAATAACAGGAGAAATTGCTAGAGACTCAGAGAGCACTGGTGGAAATATTATAAATCTAGTGTAAAGCGCTACCAACTGGCCTCCAGATGTATGTCTTCAAATCTAGTTTGACATTAATTAATCTTAAAACAATTAATAAATTGTTATTTCTTATAAATTTCTCACAGAGGGAACTCCTATTTAGTCTACCTGATCCTCACGAGGACTTTGTGAAGCTGCTTTGAAAGCAATTGCTAAAGAAGCGCTATATAAAAACTGATTGATTGATTGATAAATAATTAATAATGATGTTCTGACCTGCCTTATGTGCCTTTTTAAAATTATTTTTCCTCTCTCTCTCTCTCTCTCTTCCCTCCCCCCTCTTTCTTCTCTCTTTTCTTTTCTTCCTCTCCTCTCTCTATTCCTTCTCTCTTTTCCTCTCTTTTCTCTTCCCTCCTTTTTCTCTCCCCCTCTTTTTTCTTATCTTTTCATCCCCCCTCTATCCCTCTTCTCTCTCTCCCCTCTCTCTCTCTAGTTCTCAATCACCCGTGTCAGACGGAGAATGGCGGCTGCAGTAATCTGTGCTTGCTGTCTCCGGGGGGAGGTTATAAATGCGCCTGTCCCACAAACTTTTACCTGGCAGCAGACGGGAGACAGTGCATGTCTAACTGCACCGCTAGCCAGGTGAGCAGAGCGACAGTGCACTGATGTGGCACACAAAAGTGGAACAACATGAAAGAGTTGTGTTTCTTATTTTTATTTGATAAAATAATTAAATAAAGTGTTGCATCCCCTAAAACGACTCCCCCAAAAACAAGAGGGCATCCTCTATGATTTATCCAATCCTACCCCTCTCTCTCTCCTTTTTCTCCCTCTCCTCTCCCTCTCTTTCTTTTCTTCCCAACCCTCCCCATCTCTCTCCCTCTCATTCCACTATATCTTTTCTTCTTCTTTTTCTCTCTCTCTCTCTCTCTCTGTCTCTCTCCTCTTTCTCATCCCACTCTCTCTCTCTTATCTCCCTCTTCTTTCTCTCCTCTCTCTTTCTTCCTCTTTCTCTCCTCTCCCTATCCCCACTTCTCTCTCTCACCCTCTCCCCCCCTCTCTCTTCTCTCACTCCTTTTCTCTCCCCTCTCCTCTCTCTTTTTCCTCTCTTTTTCTCCCTACCACCTCTCTCTATCCCCTTTCTCTCTCTCTATCCATTTCTCTCTCTTCTTCTCCTCTCTCTTTCTCCTCTCTTTGTTTTCCCCCTTTTTCTCTCTATCTCCTTCTCCCCCTCTCCTCTTTCTCCTCGTCCTCTTCTCTTTTCTCTTTTCCTCTCTCTTTCTCCTGTCTCCTCCTCCCCCTCTCTATCTCCTTCTCCCCCTCTCTCTCTGTCTCAGTTCGTGTGTAAGAATGATAAGTGCATCCCGTTCTGGTGGAAGTGTGACACGGAGGACGACTGCGGCGACCGCTCGGACGAGCCATCAGAGTGCCGTGAGTCGTTTGCTTTTCAAATGTTTAATAGAAAAATATTGACCTTAAGCACAATCTCGTTGGTTACTCCTCCACAGCGGAGTTCAAGTGTCGTCCGGGGCAGTTCCAGTGCGGCACGGGCATCTGCACCAACCCTGCGTACATCTGCGATGGAGACAACGACTGCCAGGACAACTCCGACGAGGCCAACTGCGGTAAGAGCAGCCTGCTCTAGAATTTTCTATAAAAGAAATGTTCTTTCTTTGTCATGATCACTCTACGCATATTCTGAAGCCCGCCACGTTCTCTCATTGGTCAACCAATCACTTGAGTTGCACACAAGCTACATCATTAAATTTCCTTAACAAACACCACCATTTGTTTTCGTAACAGTGAATTAGAGAGAGGTGCTGTAATTTGTTCGTTTCATTTTCTGTTTCTATGCTGTCTTTTACTAATGTATTTTGAGGAAAATGTTTTAAATTTTACACTTAAAATATATTTTAAATACAATTGTGTAGGAACAAGGGCTAAATTTGGGTAATGTTGATTCCTACATTATTGTAAAAATTCCGGAAGGGGGTTTTAGTTGCGATCAAAAGAGAAATAACCTGTAGTGATTTAGCTTGGTTTAGATTCACTACCTTAAATCCTTCCTGAATCCTGTCCAGTGAAAATGAAAGTATAGCCCAAGTAGTGACATGTCACACATTTTAAATAAAAATATTGACTTTAATATAAGCTAGGCAACAAGATCTAATTTCGATGTCAGCAAAGATATGCAAGATGAGACAAGATGTATATTTGTGAGACAAACAGTTTATTTAGTAACAGATATAAAACACTTAACGAACTAAAACACACTCACACACACATTCACACAATAGCAAAAGAAAACAGTGTTTGAATTGATGACCATAACATCTCAAAGTTTAACTAGACTTTAGTTTGTCTGTAAAGTAACACTCTTACTTACGTCAGTTCTGAAGTGCACAGAGTCAGAGGTAAATTGAGAGTGCCTGTTTTTGGCGTTCCTTGCCAATGTCACCATGCGTTGAGATGATGCCAGATAATCTGATGAAGGGATCTGAAGGTTTGAAGAGTAGGCGCCCAGCCTTGTTTGCATCAGAGCGGACTGATTAAACACCATGCCTGAGTTTATTAACAGGGTCCCAAAATTTTAATCGTTTCAAAGCATGGAATGAAGATGATGGGTAAAATAAGATGAGAGAGAGTGGGAGGGAGAGAGAGTGAGACAAATAGAATAGAGGAGAGAGAATGGGGAGGGAGAGGATAGAAGGGAAAGAGAGGGGAGAGGTGAGAGAGAAAGGAAGAGAGGCAAGAGAGAGTTATAAAAAGCTGATACTTTATTCACTGTGTTAGAATAGCTGGAATATTGAACTTTATTTAGAGTGAGGGCGGTGCCTGTCTTAAAAGGGTGGAGAGCCGGTGGGGAGCCCCCTCCCCGGCTTTTAACTTGAAATAATTAACTCTCATTATAACTCAGAGCTGAAGCCCAAGAGTGTCTGAACTGATTTGTGGATGTATCTCCCCCTCCTCTCTCTTTCTCTCGCCTCTCTCTTCTCTCCCTCCCTTACTCTACTCCCTCTCTCTCTTTCTCTCTCCCTCTCCCCCATCTCTCTCCCTCTCCCTCATCTTTCCCCCCTCTCTCTCCTCTATCTCTTTCTCTCCTCTCTCTCTTCTTTCTCCCTCCCTCACTCTCTTCCCTCTCTCTCCCTCTGTCTCCCTCTCCATCTTTCCCCCCTCTCTCTCTCATCTCTCCCTCTCCTTCTCTCCTCTTGCTCTCTCTCCTTCTCTCCTCTCTCTCTTTCTCCCTCACTCTCTTCCTTTCTCTATCTCTCTATCTCTGTCACCCCTCTCTCTCACTCACCCCCCCCCCCTCTCGCCCCCTCTCTCCTCTGTCCTCCCCCTATCTCTCTCTCTCTCTCTCAGATATCCACGTGTGCTTACCGAGCCAGTTTAAGTGCAGTAACCCGAGTCGCTGTATTCCGGGGATCTTCCGGTGTAACGGTCAAGATAACTGCGGAGACGGAGAGGACGAGAAGGACTGCCGTGAGTCAGCCACACTCTCACCAGTAATCATGTAACCTACTGACATTAAGCCAAAACGAAAGAATGAAGTTACTTTTGGTACAGAGTCCTCATGTTGGTGCCATTTGCTGGAGAGAACTGCTAAGCATGAATTATTCGAATTTTCACAGCAGAACTGCAATCATTTATTGGTTTTGTAATTGTGTGTGTGTGTGCGCATGTGTTTGTGTGTGCAGCCGAGGTGACGTGCGCTCCGAACCAGTTCCAGTGCACCACAACCAAGCGATGCATCCCTCGAGTCTGGGTGTGCGATCGCGACAACGACTGCGTGGATGGATCCGACGAACCCGCCAACTGCAGTACGCCTTCCTCCAGTGCTTCAGTTCCTAACAATCGCGTTGAACCCTTTTCTCTTTTATGCTGGATTTGCACTGCAAGTCTTTGTCTGCAACATTGCAGTGATTCTACGCTGCGCAGGTCTTTAGTTTTTACACAGAACACGTGTTCAGCCGTGCGTCAGTGGAGTGACCGACAATTTGTGAAGTGCAATTCTTAAATATTTCTTGATTAAACACGTAGATGGTTTTGTTTAAAGGTTTAACTGAGTTAATATATTTTATGGTTAATCCAAGCTCATTTTCCATTCATTACTTATTATAGCATACCACAAGCATTGTTGTTGTAAAAGTCTGATGGGACACATAGAATAAAATATTTTTTGTCCATAAAAAAAAATGCAATTTCTAACGTTAATTGTTAAAAAAAAATCCGCTTATAAAAAAAGTAGATCTCTTCACATTTGATCTACAATGTTCCCAATGGAGTATGGATATAGCTAAAAACATTTAAATGAGCGGAAAATTAATCAATATCCACATATTAAAAACCAACATCAGTTGTAACTTGAAATTAACTTGGAGTTTCCTCAAGCTCTCATTAACAGATAAAAACACGAATAGCTTCAATGACTCGATCCCAAGCTCTGTCCTTGGCAAACAAGTCTTAATAAGAAGAGTTTTGGGATCAAAATTTTTTTTTTGTGTTTCTGAATTTTGAGGATGAAAAGAGTCTCGTCCAGCACAGCTGTTTGGGGTCCTGCGTGTGACATCACTTCCTGCTCCATTATCACATATCTACAATTCACTTCTTTGTTTGTAAAATAACTAAAAGTACTAGTTTTTATTGTGAGGAAAACATATAAACTGCTTATACACTCTTGATTAACCATATAAAATAGCAACTTTTCCAAAAAAGTTTACATAATTTACAGGCATTTTGCAGTCAATCGTACAATGTGTCAAAAAATAGAGCCGGTTCTGAAACGATTGATACCGTCACAGACACAATACATCTGGGAAGACGGCGTGCATCGCTGCACGCGCACTCCGTGGGAAAGCTTTTATCTGTTAACGTGTGTGCTGAAAAAACACATTTGCAGCCCAGATGGAGGCAGTGTAAAACTGGCGTTAGGCTGGGATTTTGTTTTGTCTCTCACATCTGGATTTATTGTTTTGAGGCAACACAACATTTTCCACTGCTTAAACGAGAAAAGTATTCCAAGATCTGTATCCTTCTATTTAAATAGCTAAACTTTAAAAATATAAAAGAGATGTTTGGAGCTAGTAAACAACGGATGTTAGCAGCCAATCGAACGTTTGAGGAAGATTCTGCTGAGTGGTTTTTCTCCGGGTGTTCTCAGCTCAGATGACGTGCGGCGTGGACGAATTCCGCTGTAAGGAGTCGGGGCGTTGTATCCCGGTTCGCTGGAAGTGTGATGGAGAGGATGACTGCGGGGACTCCTCTGACGAGCCCAAGGAGGAGTGCGGTAAACCTGCTCTTCTATGTGTTTCTCTCTTTATCAAGCTTTAATCAAGATTTAATGGGTTTTTTCAGTGTCAAAATACATTCAAACACATTTTTTATATCAAAACTTGTTTCTATTTTTAATGTCAAAATGTTTTTATATTTTTAATGTCAAAACTTTTTTCTGTTTTTAATGTCAAAACTTTTTTCTATTTAATTTTAATGTTAACTTTTTTTGAAAGTCACAACTTTGTTCTATTTATGTTTTAATTTTAATGTAAAAAATTCTCTGTTTTTAAATGTTAAAACTTGTACTTATTTTATTTTTCAGTCACAGCTTTTTGTATTTAAATTTTTTATGTAAAAAATCTTATTCTTTATGTAAAAACTTATTTCAATTTTTTTTCTTCTTCTAAATATTTTTAAACATCAAAACTTGTTTCTCTTTATTAACTTTTTTCCAAAGCAAAAATAAAGGCTCCATATTGACTTTATTTTGAATTTGCACACAAAAACACTTTTTCAAAAACACTTTTATTTTAGAAATATTTTCACAAAAATGTAATAAATTGTATACATTTTTAATATATCAAAAATGTTTTATTACCAAAAATATTAAATTAAATGTGATTTGTTTAAAAATAAATCATGTTTTTAAATTGTAGAGGTATCAATTAATTAACATCACTTGCATTTAAAGACCGAAACTTTGTGATGTTTAATGCGGCCATTTTCTATAATGTTAAACTACAAATAAAACGATTGTTTTATTTAAATAATACAGTGCACAACAGTGAAAGTACACACGGGAAGAATCCTAAAAGGAGTTGAGAAAGCTCAGCGTGAGATGATAAAGTTCTCTTGTCTCTGGCAGACGAGAGGACGTGCGAGCCGTACCAGTTCCGCTGCAAGAACAACCGCTGCGTCCCCGGCCGCTGGCAGTGCGACTACGACAATGACTGCGGGGACAACTCGGACGAGGACAAATGTGGTGAGGGACCGCTGCTCTCTCTCCTCTCTCTCTTGTTTTCACCTTTCTTGCTCTCTACTCACTCTCTCTCTCTCTCCTCGTTCTCTCTCCTCTTTCTATTTCTCTCTCTCTCTCTCTCTCTCTCTCTCCTCTCAATTTCAATCTGTCTCCTAACTTTCTCTCTTCCCTACTCTCTCTCTCATCTTTCTATTTCTCTCTCTCTTTTTCTCGCTTATTTTTTCTGTGAATTTTCGAGTAAATTTAGTAGAAATGTTAGGATGTTCGGGGCATCGCGTTTTGATAATTGTTGCATTTTTGTTAAATTGACTTCTGGTGAAAACAAAGAATAAATACATTTACTTATGTATTTATTGCTGAATTTAATAATAGAAGACCATTTTTTTCATACAAAGTTTGAATTTAACTGTTTATTTTATTAATTGCACATCTAAATAATTATGTATTTGTTTATTTTTTCATAACAAGAATACATATATTTTAATATTCTTTTTAAAATCTTTAAAAAAGATACCTATTCCTATAAAGATACCTTATACCTGATATATGCATTTTTAATCAAGTAAAAAAACCACCAGAGTTAGTGAAAAATAAATGACTTAAAATGATAACTAAATAAATGATTGAATATATCACATTTTGAGAGCAATTATGGTCAACTAAAATGAATTCAGAATCCTAGGTTTAAATTCCAAATAGGTCCATGTACATCACATTGATTAAATTGAAAATCAAAAATTTAATTATTAAGCCTCAATTTAGCTTTCATTTGTAAAAAGATGAATGTAGTCAAAAAAAAAGATGAAAAAAAGTAAAATGATAAAATATTTGTGTTTATTACAAAACATTAGGATGATGTTTGGGGTAGAAGTTTGGGTTCCCGGTGAATAAATTGTCACTCACTCTGGCTCTGTGTATATGGCAGTGCCGCGCCAGTGCTCCGAGAGCGAGTTTTCCTGCAGCAGCGGCCGCTGTATCGCAGGCAGATGGAAGTGTGACGGGGATCACGACTGCGCCGACGGCTCCGACGAGGTACTGAATTGCTTTCACTTCTCTCAAAAGTACAGCTCTGATTGACTAACGTGAGTGCTGGTTTATGAGGTCCTGTGTTTCTCTGCAGCATGGCTGCGATGTGAAGTGCGACAGCGATCAGTTCCTGTGTAAGAACGGCCACTGCATTCCGTTCCGCTGGCGCTGCGACGCTGACCCTGACTGCATGGACGGCAGCGACGAGGAGAATTGCCACAGCGGAGGTACATCACACCCACCCCCAGAGACTTCTGGGTCCTGAGGAGTGACCCTGCTCTGTGTGTGTGTGTGTGTTTGCCAGGGGGGCCCTTCTGCCCGCAGGACGAGTTTCAGTGCAACAACACGCTGTGCAAGCCGCTAGGCTGGACGTGCGACGGCGAGGACGACTGCGGGGACAACTCGGATGAGAATCCCGATGTCTGCAGTGAGTCGCACGAGCAGAGCTTTACATCCGCTTGGCTAAAGTCTAAGAAAATTGCTCAGTTTTTAATCTTCTTAAACTTTTCTTAAATTTATGAGAATATTATTAAACAACTCTTCTAAAGCTCTTGAATCTGACACTGAATCCTAGATCAGATGTTTAAAGAGAGATATATAGAAGAAAAATCACTGTAAGGTGAAAGGACCGCGAAAACATAGTTTCATGATTTTCACCTGCTCAGAAGAAAGCCAAATATTTCCTAACGTGCCTTTTTTTTGCACTAGCTTTAATGTTGCTCATGAGCCAGACAGTTTTGTGATTGCAGGTATTAATCAAATGAGAGCAAGAGAGAGAGAGAGAGAGAGGAGGTGGGGTGAGGAAAAAGAAAGGAGTGAGAGTAAGAATGAGAGGAGCAAGAATGAGTCTAGGGAGTGAGAGAAAGGAAAAATGAAGGAGCGAATGAGAAGGGAAAGAGGAATGCGAGAGAAGGGGTGAGGCAAAAAGAAAGGAGAGAGAGAATTAGATGATAGAGATATAGAGAGAGATGGAGTGAGCGAGAAAGAGCATATTGAGCTAGTGGGAGAAGGAACGAACAAGAGAGAGAAAAGAGAGAAAAGGCAGGGGAGAGACAAAGAAATTAGGGACGGAGAGAGTGAAGGGGGTGAGAGAGAGGGAGAGAGAAAACAAGATGAAAGAAAGAGAGAAGGGAAAGGAAAGAGAGGAAAGGAGCAAGAGAGAGAAAAAAGAGAGAGAAACAGACGGATAAAGAAAGTCAGAGTGAGTTTGACACCAATTTGTACATTTTTGGATCGATGGCTAAACATACCACTGGGGCAGTGCAATGAAACTGTGGATCTTCATATCATGCATAAAGTTTGGTCTTAAAATCTTTAAGCTATGCAGCGATATTGCAGCAGAAAGATTTTGAAATAAGTCTTAGCATGCCGTAAAAAAGGTTAGATGAATCAGCATAAATGTAACTTAAATAACGTTATAAAACAAATTATTTTCTGTCAGACTCTGGGTTTGTATTTAAGTGTTATGCATGTGATTATATGTGCCTTCTTATTCACTTTATTCCGTTCTTATATATAATTGAGCCACAATCCTCATTTGTTTTAATCATTCCTGGCCATCCTCTCTCTCTATAAAAGACTCCACTTTCCATCAGCCCCTTGTCCATCAACATTTACTTCCTGGTTTGCACTCTTCCCTGTCTCTTGTTTCGGCCCAATCTGCGCACTGTCCACACTTTTAAGGGGGCGAATGAGAATTTGTGTGTTCCAAACCGTAGTGTACATAAAAAAGTATCCGAACGGGTCCCGCATGAGAACTTTCTCCGGTTCGATTCTGAAGAGCAGAACGATGAACACTCAATCGGCTGATATTACCCACAATCCCCTGATTGAGCTCAGGGATTTTCTTCTCTGGGACCGAAACAAGCGAGCTCTCTGTAATACGACTCATTTTTAAAGAAGAAGCTCAGAAATAAATAATATCAATAGAGAGTTATATCTATTATTAGACTATTTTTTTAATCAAGGAATGAAAAAGGACTTGCGTCGTGCGTGATGACGTGGCAAAACTTCTTCCATCACGTGATGATTTAGAGTGTCTGAGATCGAGCTCTCTAGTCTGACGCACTAAAAACTATCTACATCTTCGTCTGGAAATGAGTGTCTACTTAAAGCATCCAGTGTAAGTGTTCGGATTGGGACGCAGCATAAATCTATGTGAGTTAAAAGAGTTTTGTAACCCTGAAAGAGTGCAACGCTTTTCTTCTGTGTCAGAGAGGTTCCAGTGTCCTCCTGGCAGACAGTTCCGGTGTCACAACGACCGTGTGTGCTTGCCCTTGTTGCGTCAGTGCGATGGCGTGGACGACTGCGGAGACAACAGTGATGAGCATGACTGTCGTGAGTACCATCGCTCCACCGTCTACAGATAACTTACAGGCTTAGAAGGGTTAAATCTCTTAGGGCTGCAGAAGGAAAAATCTTTTTTAAATAAAAATAGTTTTTTTAGTTCACTGTGAATCTGTGTGGTTGTGCCTCAGAAACGCCGGCTCCAGGCGTCTGCGGGAAGAACGAGTTCGGCTGCAGCTCGGGGAGGTGCGTGAGCGCCAGTCTGCGCTGCAACTTTTTCAATGACTGCGAGGACTATGGCTCCGATGAGATCCAGTGCAACAAGAAAGGTTTAAAATCTCTCCGTTCGTTTTATCCCTTTTCACTGTTTGGGAGGATTAATGCAGCTTTTAGTCATTTTCCACTTCTTTTCGGAATGATGTAAAATCCTAAAATAGAATGCACGTTTTCATGTTGATGGAGCGTCCTAATCCTGAGAAGTGTCCTTGGTGTGTGTGCAAATGCAGACTCGGCTCTGAACCAGTGCCGCTTCAATGGCAGCGCGTGTGGAGACGAAGGCGTCTGTGTGGTGAACGGCAGCGACTCGTTCTGCTCCTGCAAACCCGGCTTCCAGAAGACCCTCCCGGAGACCTGCGCAGGTGACTCCACACATAGCTCCCGGGACAGCGTACAGGACACGAAACTGTTTTATATCACAATAAATGTTCAAGAAAAACACTACTGAGATGTGTCATAAAAAAATTAAAACGTAAATACTTGTGTTATAACGTAAAACGTTGATTTAAAATACACCTGTGTAGCATGCCAAAAAATTAGAAAAAAAAGTTCAATTGTAGTGTTGCATAAAATAATAGTAGATTTAATAGTAGATTTGTTTGCTATAATTTACAGTTGGATGCAAAAGATTATCTTCGTTATCTTCATGATTTCCCTTTATAAATATAATATAGTAGACAAACACACAGTGACATTTGAGAAGTGAAATAAAGTTTATATGATTTATGGAAAGTTTGAAAGAATATTTTAAACAAAATCAGGCATGTGCATAACTTTAGGCACCCTTGTCATTTTATTGATTTCAATACCTTTAGCACTAATTATTAGAACTCAAAATTGGTTTGGTAACGTCAGTGATCCATACACAGGTGACTCCAATCATAAGAAAGTATTTAAAAGAGGCCAATTGTAAGTGTTTCTCCTATTTGCATCTTCTCAAAACAACTCTCAGATGACCTGAAAACAATGATTATTTAACATCATGGTTTAGGGGAAGGATACAGAAAACTGTCTCAGCAATCTAAGCTGTCAGTTTCAACTGTACGGAACATTGTGAGTAATTGGAAGACCAGAGGTACAGGCCCCGAAGTGGCAGACCAAGAAAAATCTCAGATAAGCAGAGGCGCAGGATGGTGAGAATAGTCACAGTCAACCCTCAGACCTTCAACATCAAGCTTAATTTTGGAATAAGGTGCTGTGGACAGTGAAACTAAAATAGAAGTAATTGGGCAAATTACTTCTATTATGCATGGTGTTATGCATGGCAGAAAACCAACACAGCATTCCATGAAAAACACTTGCTACTGTAGGACATATGTCCTCTTCACCCAGTTCAATGATCGAGCAGGAACCAAATTTATATAAAGTTTTTTTTTACATCGATGAATGAGCCATGTTCTCTGAGCTCCAAGTAGAGCCACTCAAAACAAAACACACGAATCAAATCATGATGCCTACCTCTTCATCTCCAGTAACTGTCATCTCGCTGCTGTCCAGTATCTTAAAAGGAGTTCTATCAACAGGCAAGTGCTCCTCCTCTCACCAACTTCTCCACCAGTCCCTGAGAAGGAGAAAAACATCCTGTTCCTGGGGAGTTTCAGTCATATGAAATCATATTCATTAATATTCTATGAGCTCCTTAAATGATGTGGAAGGAGTTCCTCTTGCTATGACAATCTTAGAATGGGACTTTCAATATCTCAATCTGTAGCCTCCCCAGAGTTCACTCACAGATCTCACAAGGCCATAAGTCAGCTCCTACTTGTTGCCGAACACATGGTTCATTTTGTTGCGGCCTTCTTGTACATTGCTCTCTTTGTTGTGTCCACTGGCAAGAGATTCAGCTCTCACATAGTCTCACATAAAGCTCAGCAGCACAGATCCTTAATGTAAATGAAAACTCCCAATCATCTCTATAGATGAATACATGATTGCTACTTCTAAATAATTCAGATGAGTATAATACTTAGAGTGTATGACTGCAATCAAACAAGATTAAATGCATATGCTGATTATTAAGGAAATCACAGTCCTTCAGATTAAAACAAAGCTCAATCTACCCTAAAAGTTCAGTGGAGTATTTGTTATATTGCCCAGATTAACAGCATCTACTTTCAATGTATAGATCATTATAAAACAAAAGACAACTTTGTTGATGATAAACAACACCAGAAAACTTCTCTCTCCAACCTGTACCAATTGCTCTTCTCTCTGAAGCACACAGATGGTGGATCTTTGCATCCCACATGACCTTGGAATTCCTAAAAGCTGAGAGAACAGACAGAGGCCCTGAAAACACAGACTTTTTCTCACAGGTAGCATAAAGAACTGAGTTGTGCTTTCTTTATTAAATTGCTTAAAGCATAAATATAAAATTATTACTTGAAATATAATCATAAACAAAAATCAAAAAGGTAAGGATCATTACTTGATTCTCAACTATAATTATAAAATAAGCACATTTCCAGAGCAAATGACTGCAATCACACAAAGTTATTGAATACAACGATTAATAAAAAGATTATTGTCGCACACTACCTAGAGTAAAGCGGGCTGTCCATGCTCAGGAACCATCAAACCTGACTGAAATGGAGATGTTTTGTAAAGAAGGATGGAAGAATGGTCCAAAATACCTTGCCAGAAACCAGACTGGAAGCTACAGAAAGCGTTTAGAGGCTGTTATTTCTGCAAAAGGAGGATGCACAAAATATTGAGTTAATTTTTCTTTTGTGGTGGCAAAATGTATTGCACAATTTCCATAAATCATATAAACTTTATTTCACTTCTCAAATATCACTGTGTATTATATTTTTACATCATTTTTATATCCAGGTTTATTGGTTGAAAGAAAAATGGAAGGAAAATCATGAAGATTTACAATAGAATATACACTGATTGTACCAATGTAAAGCTTTTGCGTAGAAAAGCAAAACCATAGTATTATGGTTTTGTACAGATTTGTGCTATAAAAAAACGTTTATGTAAAAATGCAAATGTAAATCTTTTCTGCAAAAACTAAAAAGTGCTGCATTGCACCAAAATTTTTAATTATAGTTTGTAATTATGACTTAAAACTAGGATTAGGTAAGAATATCAAAGTTTAGTCTCATGTAAAAACATAATATTTCAGGTTTTACACTAAAACATACCACTATTACGTAATAAAATATATTTTCATTTTATAAAAGTGACGCAGATGCTATTTCTCATTGTGGCAGTTCTATGCTGCCAGAGGTTTCTGCGGCGCAAGCTTTTCCTGGCAGAAGTGTGCTGGTGAGATGTTGGTGGTTGCTCCTCTGATGGTTTGTGTGTGTCTCTGGCTGCAGATGTGAACGAGTGTAAGCGGTTCGGCATCTGCTCTCACATCTGCAACAACACCAAAGGCTCCTACAAGTGCAGCTGCCACAGGAACTTCATCCGCGTGAACGACACCTGCAAAGCTGACAGTACGTGCTCCTCTGATGTTCTTGCTGTGAAACAGGAAGTAGTTATAACCACACATATGATTACTCTTCAATGTACGGTAGTAGAAACAGCCACAGGAAGTGTCTCTGTTCTGTGTCCAGGCGGTGAGAAGCAGGCTCTGTACGTGGCCGACGATAACGAGATCCGCAGCTTGTATCCGGGGACACAGAACTGGGTTTACGAGCAGGCCTTTCAGGGCGACGCCAACGTGCGCATCGACGCCATGGACCTGCACATCAAATCCAAGAGGATCTTCTGGACCAACTGGCACACAGGCCGCATCTCTTCCTTCGAGCAGCCCAGCACTGGAGCAGCGTCGCCCAACTCCAACCGCCACCGTCGACAGAGCGACTCCAGGGTCACCGATCTCGAGGTCAGGGGTCGCGAAGGGCGCTTCCATACCAGGATTTGTGTGCATCTTTTTCGTAAAAAAAAAAAAATCCCAATCAAATGTTTTTGGAAAATCAAAGATAAAAAATTAACCATTGTTGCCTGTTACATTATTAAGAAGTTACTTTTTATTACGACACAATTCAAAGCGCAAAACGGTGTATTGTGAATACAATTTTCTTCTCACAAAGAAAAACTTATTTTGAGTGAATGCTCTGGGGTTTAAATAACATTTAACAAAAAATACATTCAAAATAATAAACCAGTTAATAGAAAGTAAAAAAAATACTACTAATTACTACTACTAATAATAATAAAGAACATTTTTATTAAATGTAAAAAATAACATTTTTATACATAAAATAATAGACTAAAACATAAAATCAGATATAATAAACAAGTGTAGCAAAGCAAAATAAAACAAAACAATAGATTTAAAATTGTAAAGCAAGTTAGTATAAAGTAAAAAAAATAAGAAAAATGTAATTTAGTAAAAAATGTAAAACAATTTATAACAGTAGAATAACACTTAAAGATACAAGATAATTAAATATAAAAATGTATTAAAAATACAAACTAAAAATACAAAATACTTTGTTGTAATACTACTAATATGAAATGTAAACATAAATATTAAATGTAACATAAAATAAGTGTAGTCAAGCAAAATAAAAAAATACATTTAAAATAATAAACTAATGATAATAATTGAAAAAACGATTAAGATGAAAAATATATTAAGTACAAAAAAGAACATTGATTGTTATTTTAATACATTAAAATAAAATAAAACTTAAGGTAAAACATTTATTAATTAAAGTATTTAATACAAAATAAACATAAAAATACAAAATAAAATAAGTGTAGTTAAGTAAAATAAAAAATAATAAAGCTTAAATAACTAAAAATATATATTTTAAGTAATAAACCATTTAGTAATAGTTTGATGTAACATTGAAAATGTTTTAATGAAAAGTTAAAAAGTAAATAAAATTTAACATAAAAATACAACATAACATAACACACAACATAAGAAATTCAAACAGAAAATAAAAAATAACAGAAAAAAACTATAAACCAACTAATATAAACAGTTTAATTTAGCTGAAAAAAAATTGTGTGTGCAGGCGGTCTCATGATTGGTTTACAGGTTAACCAATAACAAATATAGAATCCTCCTCTCTGATGGCTGGAGCTGTGACAAGCGCGTAAGCGTGGTTTACCTTGAGCAAGAGCATGAACACATTTCACCTTCAACATCGAATTCTGCTCACTCAAAGCACAATTTCCTTCACAAGAAGTCACAATAGCAACTCTGTTCGAGCATGTACAAAATGACTTTTTATGCTCTTATTATATGACTTTTCTTAGTCAGAATTGTGATGTAATACCCACCCATAATTTCCTGTTCTTAAAGATGCTATGGATAGAAATTTGAATGATTGTTCAGTGTTTTATGCTAAGAAAACGTATCTGCATGCAGATCCCAGGCCTGAAGATGCCCCGCGGCATCGCGGTGGACTGGGTGGCCAATAACATCTACTGGACGGACTCGGGTCGTGATGTCATTGAGGTCGCGCAGATGAGTGGCCGCAACAGGAAGACTTTGATCTCAGGGATGATCGACGAGCCCTACGGCATCGTTCTTGATCCACAGAGAGGGTGAGAGACCATCTCAAAATGTTTCAAATAAAAATAGGGAACGCTCATGCTTAAAGGTTTCATATCACGCCTCTTTTAAAAGATCAATACTAAGTATTTCCCCCTCTAGAAGATCACTGCAAGAAAATGTTTATGCTAAACAATGTTCTCAAAAGGTTGAGCTCCTCAAAACGATGCATGTATCTCTTGTTCCTCTCACATGCTTCCAACAAGCCCTCTGCTGGGTTTTCATGCAGAAAATCCTCCCTTTCCCACCAATAAACTCATCTTTCACGGTTCGCTTCCAGCTCAGTCAGTGCATACGTTCCTCATCGAGGTTAGCTGCATCAGCGCTTCATCTTATTGGTTACTGGGTGAAGCTTTGGTAACAGGGCATGGCTACAGCCATCGAGTTGTTTTGAGCTTCAAAAAAATAAAATTAGATTGCACAAACATGAATGAACCAATCTGAAAATGACTCAAGGAGAGTTGTTTTTTGCTGACACCTAAGTTTTACTCTTAGTCTTTAAGAGTTTTAGTCACATTTTAGTCATTTAAAAATCTAAAGGTTTTAGTCAATGTAAATTAATATTTAGTTGTTTAAAAATGTCTATTAATAAAGTAAGTTAACTTATTAAATATTAGAAATTGTGTATTTAAATGTATTTCATGAAGTAAAGCTCCATTTCACACTGAGATTTTCAGAAAAAATTTAACGTTTGGACAGCAAACTTCATGTTGGCTTGAAAAGCAGATCATTTAAATCAAAGTTAGAGTTGTAGGTGTTTGCTAGGGTAAACAGTATGGTTTCTATAGCTGCATCAGTGACATCATATAATATCTACCTTGTCAATATGAGTTATATAAACCAACCCTCATGTCTTAACTCTTTTCCTAAGCTGGGATACAGATCTTTGAAAATTGTTGCGAGGGTAAACAGTCTGGTTGCTTTGGAGTAGTTAGTAACAACATATAATGTGCCCTTGTTACTAAGAGTCATATAAACCAACCCTCATGTCTTAACTCATTTTCTAAGATGAGATATAGATCTTTGAAAATGGTTACTAGGGTAAACAGGCTGGTTGCGATGAAGGGGTTAGTAACAACATAAAATGTCTCTTTGTTTGTAGGAGTCATATAAACCAACCCCATGTCTTTACTCTTTTCCTAAACTTAGATATAGATGTTTGAAAATGGTTGCTAGGGTAAACAGTATGGTTCCTATGGAGGGTTTGGTGACATACTTAAACATTCTAGCTTGCCACTAAGACCAATATAACCCATCCCCTGGTTCTCTAACTTTTTTTAATCTTCAAATTATTGAGGGACCCATTTCTCATTCATGTTCAATGACAAAGTTAAGTCAAGAGGTCAAATACTTTTGCATCTTGCTTAGCATGATGTTGCTCAGATTTACAAATTCTCTAAGTGTTGTGAGTTTGAAGTTTCTATGAGATTATCAGTCTGAGATACAGCTGGACAAATTTGACCCCATGTTAAGTCAATAGGAATAATTCCCAGCATTCGAAGCGATTACCCAGAATCCTTTAGTGGTACCAGTATGAGGAGATTCTCATCCACTCTTGTGTTGTCAACGAAAACTTGCACGTATCTCGTAAAGACATATTTAGCTCATCAGCATCTCGTTGTCGTTGTGAGAAAAAGGTGCGTCAATTAAATAATTTGGCTAAACAATGTTTTACAATCTTATTGCAGCACCATGTACTGGGCGGACTGGGGCAACCATCCGAAGATCGAGGCGGCAGCGATGGATGGCACTCTGAGAGAGACATTGGTGCACCAGAACATCCAGTGGCCCACAGGTCCAGCTTCACTCACAAGCACACCTGAAACCTCAAAAGCATGATGCTCAGAGCTGCCTTACGTGCCGTTTTAAAATTAGCTCACGAGGGCTTCAAAAAGACCTTGAGTCCTCCAGGGTCTTCTGGGTTTTCTAGGGATCTTCTGAGTCCTCCAGGGTCTTCTGAGGTCTTTAGGGGTCTTCTGAGTCCTCCAGGGGTTTAATCATCTCAGTGTCTGTATGCAGGGCTGGCGGTGGATTACTTCAGCGAGCGCTTATTCTGGGCTGATGCAAAGCTCTCTGTGATCGGCAGCGTCAGACTCAACGGATCCGATCCGGTCATCGCTGTCTCCAGCTCCAAAAACAGTTCAGTTCTCTCGGTCACTTACACAAGCAACATGCAATCACAGCCTTACTAATGGAATCTGTTATACAAAGGAAGGAATGTGTTTAATCAGTTTGTATTAGTAAAGAATTTAGATATGGAGTATACTTCAATAAGTAAGAAATAACTTACACTTAAAGTATGTAAACAACAGGAACATTAGCTGGTTTAATTAGCATGTGTCTGGTTTAGTGGAGAAAGTGCTGTGTGTATATATAGATAAACCCATTATTTAGAAACTAAGTCTGCTAGAATATATGATAGTTTTTTTAACAAGCTATTGTCATAAGGTTAGCAACAATATATCGTTTCCCCTTGTTAGTGGGAGTCATATAAACCAACCTTTGTGGTTTAACTCCTTTCCTAATCTGAGATATAGATCTTTGAAAATTGTTGCTAGGGTAAACAGTATGGTTGCTATGGAGGGTCTAGTGACATAATTAAACATTTTCCTTTGACATTGATGTACAACAGAAGGAATGTTTTCAATCAGTTTGTAATGGTAAATAATTTAATAAGTAATTTCATAGTAATTCAATAAGCAAGAACTAACTTTTTTAAGTATGTAAACAACAGAAACATTAGCTAGTTTAATTAGCGTATGACTACTTTAGCAGAGAAAGTACTGTGTGTGTATATAGATAAATCCATTATTTAGAAACTAAATCTTCTAGAATATATTATTGTTTTTTTAACAAGCTGCTAACATAAGCATTCAATATGATCTAATCATCATGCTGCTAGCACAGATTTACTATCATTTTGTTAACGCAATGCTATCTTGAATAATTGATTATTTATCTTGAATAACAGTATTAGCATATTGCTAATGTAAATAACCACCTCACTAGCCCAATGCTATGATGTTGTGAGCTGTGAAAAGCATCTTAGCAGCACATTGATTGGAGGAATTGTTATTGTGATGCTATCATGTGATGCTCTAGATCAGTGGTTCTTGGTGGTACGCGAAGCCATCGGCTGACATTACTTTCGGAGTTGATGTCAAACAAAAATGTATCTGAGCCACTAACCATGGCTATCATGGAGTCGTGTAGTGTAATGCTGCTAATTATGGTGGTACTTGGAGTGACACATTTTTTCTGAGGTGGTACTTAGTGAAAAAAGTTCGAGAACCACTGCTCTAGCACATCAGTCAATTAGGTTGATGTTATAATGATTTAGCAATTTGTTAGCCTGTTGCTAGCCGTGCTAAATTGTTACATTCATTCATTCATCTTCATGTCGGCTTTCATCCCTTTCGGGGTCGCCACACTCTCTGGCATATGTTTTACATGGCGGGTGCCCTTCCAGCCGCAACCCATCGCTAGCAAACATTCACACACACACTCATTCACACTTTAACACTATGGACAATCGTTCTTACTCAATTCACTTATAGCGCATGTCTTTGGACTTGTGGGGAAACCGGAGCACCCGGAGAAAATTCACGCGATCACAGGGATCAACATGCAAACTCCACACAGAAATGCCAACCGACCCAGCCGAGGCTCGAATCAGCGACCTTCTTGCTGTGAGACGACCATGCTACCCACTGCGCCACCGTGACACTCATAAATCGTTACGATGTTAATTAATGAATTTGAAGCTCATTGATTGCTGATGCATGTGGCTTTAAGAATAGCACCCGACTGGAGCTATGTTAAATGGAACGAGCATGTACCATAGCTAATTTTATGCTGCCACGATTTTAATCTAGTTTTTAAAAAACTGTGTTAACCTCTATGCGCTAGATCTGCAGCATCCATTCAGCATCGACGTTTTTGAAGACTACATCTACGGCGTGACCCATCACAACAACATCGTCTTCCGTGTAAACAAGTTTGGGAAGAATTCGGTGGAGCATCTGACGACCGGGATCAACCACGCCACCGACCTTGTGCTCTACCATCCCTACAAACAACCCGAGAGTATGTCTCACCCGATCACTGATACTGACAAACCTGGCCGAGCGGGTTAACCATGCAGGCGTGTTGTTGTGTGTTGTAGTGGCGAACCCGTGTGACAGGAAGAAGTGCGAGTGGTTGTGTCTGCTGAGCCCCAGCGGTCCCGTCTGCACCTGTCCGAACGGACGGATTCTGGACAACGGCACCTGTGTGGAGGTCCCCACTCCTACGGTGACCCCTGTCTGTGAGTCTGCACTTTTAAGTAATGTTTTCTTCTCCTTTTGCACCATGTAAGCAGTGATGGGAATAACGGCACTGTAAATTAACAGCATTACTAACAGCAGTATTTTTCTTTTCGAGTAATCTAGCCAGTTATGGTTTTCCTCATTATTGTTATTGTCCATTAAATGCGTGTTACTTCAGCAGCCAATATTTGAGAACACTAAAGTGGTTTTGATGCAAGCGCCGTCTCTTAACCAGAGCGCCTCTCTGTGTGTGTGCGTGTTCAGGAGCGAGACTCATCATGATGATTGGTGCGTCTGTGATTGTGTCGCACTTATGCAAAGTGACCGTCAACCATTTGCCAATCAGAGGCATGCTAGGGCGGATCTACACACAAACACACGACAGGAATGTCATTTGCATTCCTCAAGACCGCAAGGCGAAACCACGGCAGGTCCGATGGTTTCAGAGTTTCGCTAACTGGAAGTAAAAGCACTACTTGTCCCTCGATCTGGTGAAAGGAGAGAATGTTTGTGTGATGTGCAAACAAACTTGTGCTCTGGAAACAGTCTTTCTGTGTCAGTGACTAGTAACTCATAACAAAGCACCGAACATCGTTACACAGTGCCACCTATCAAAGGCTAATAATGCTAGCTGCGCAGGTGATGATGCTAGCAGGACGAGATGAAGCCACGGAACCAGCACAATTAAAACTTGATTTGTCTCCTCCACAAACACTTATAACTAATCCAGAATTAAACAAAATAGTAGGTTAATATTTATGGGAATTATGTGTTTAATTTTGGTGCATTTATTTTTATTTTGATTATTAAAAATACAATTATTGTGTTTTATTGTTCAGCTAAAAATAGCATATATAATGTTATGTTGAATTTGACAGTTTTCGATCGCGTTAGATTAGTGTGGAGAGGTGTAGATTTATTGCATTTGACTAATTTAAGTAACGTAATAATTACTTCCCCTGGTGATTAGTTACTTTTATATTAATGTAACTCAGTTACTATCTGTGAAAAGTAACTAGTAACTATAACTAATTACTTTTTTAAAGGCACGTTCCCAACACTGCGTGTAAACTAGGTTTTAATAGTCATAACTCTTGATATGTCAGAGAATGATTGTTCTCCAGGCACTCAACCCCCCTTTCATTTGATATTTTCTATTTAGCGATAAAGCAACATTTTATAAAGTGAGGATCAGCTGTCTTTTAGGGGACACACAGCAATTCTCTTCGTAGTGTTCCCATGGATGTGCAAGGAAAGAATTCAAGGTGAACGCAGGCTGTGTTTCTTACAGTTTGGAATTCTCAGTGTTGCTTTCCATGAATATATCAGTTCACTTGCATACAATTTAGCATCCAGGACTCAGGAGAGAAGCTCCAAGACAGGACTCTAGGTCTCCAACGATGAGCTCAACAAAGTTATGCTGTAGTTAAGCTTAAAATGTTGTATTTAAAAGCAACAGTTAGATGTGTAAAGTTGAGTAGCATCACTGTGTGTCCAGGAAGTATCTCTGTAAATTTTGCAAGTTGTACTGCTAATTAAAGCTGCAAGCAGCGATCACAGGGCTCTCGCACCCTCGCTGCTCCACCTCCTCCTGGTCAATTTGTAGCACTCTGACTACTCATTATATTTGGGAATCTTTGAGCCTAGAACCATTAACATTTTAGAAATTTAAAAGTAAAAAACATTTTAAAAAACCTTTGTCATTTAACATGGCACTGATGGAGTTTGGAGATGTTTGAATCACAATTTGGTTTTCATGCATGTCCAGATCGTCAAAATGTGACCAAAGTCACTAAAAAGAATAATAATAATAATTTAAAAAATATAATCTAAGCGATTACAGTAGGGTTATATGCACCTTTGGTCTGGAGTCCTAATAATGCAAGGGGAAAGCTCTTAGCTGTGTGAAAGCTTTTAGACGAAGGAACAGAGGGCGCACACCTGGGTGTGTTTTCATCGAGGTGTTGCTTACGTCTCCTCAGCTCCGAGCGGGCCCTGCACTCTCCTGTGTCTGAACGGTGGCTCCTGTGTCCTGAACGCCAGAAAACTGCCCAAGTGCCGCTGCCAGCCTAGCTATGGAGGAGATCGTTGTGAGGTGAACCAGTGCAGAGGATACTGCCAGAATGGAGGGACCTGCACCGCCTCACCCACCGGTAGCCAGAACACTGGATCCTTACAGTGGAAGTACAGTTGTAAATGGTTTGTTCTGGGTTATGTTTTTAGGAGCGCCGACGTGCCGCTGTCTGGCCGGTTTCACGGGACCCAACTGTAACCAGCGCACGTGTGAGAACTATTGTAAGAATGGAGGGAACTGTACGGTGAAGAGAGGGAATCAGCCCTCCTGCAGCTGCCCACCCGACAGCCTGGGGGACCAGTGCCAGTACCGTAAGAGCAGCCTGTCCGCCTCTCAGCTAGACGCTCAGCTATTCTGTTAGCTTATATTTGTATTACAAATAGGTGCATAGCTCCCATCTTTAACCACCCACCAGTCGTGTGTCCAGATAAGGATCACATGACTGGGACGAACCGCAACAAAGCACTAAAAATACACAGACATAAAACCACCCACCAGTTGTGTGTTTAGATGAAGGTCACATGAGTAGGATGAACAACAGCAAAGCCCTACAAACACACTGACATCAGACCCCCCACCAGTCATGTGTCCAGATAAGGATCACATGACTGGGGTGAACAGCAGCAAAGCGCTACAAACACACAGACATGAAACCACCTACCAGTCGTGTGTCCAGATAAGGATCACATGACTAGGACGAACAGCAACAAAGTCCTACAAACACACAGACATGAGACCACCCACAAGTCGTGTGTAGAGATAAGGATCACATGACTGAGACAAACCGCAGCAAAATGCTACAAACAGACATGAGACCAACCTCCAGACGTGTCAATCATTCAATCAAGTTTTTATATAGTGCTTTTTTTAGCAGTTGCTTTCAAAGCAGCTTCACAAAATAGATCAGGTAGGGTAAATAGGAATTCCCTCTGTGAGGCCCCTGGGAGCCTCGCTGACTGAGGCAGCTGCTAGTCACCTACTCAGCATAAAGAATATACAAACTTAAAATCCATCGATGAGCAGTTTGCCTGTAAGCAACTGAAAAAAACGAAAAAAAAGACTAAACAGAAACTAACAAATGAAAAACAATGTGCGCCAGATAAGGATCACATGACTGGAACGAACAACAGCAAAGCGCTACAAACACAGACATGAGACATCTCGTGTTCTCGTCTCTGTGAGTGTAGGCTCGTGTGATGGCTTCTGCGATCACGGTGGGACGTGTCTGCAGGCCAGTGACGGCTCCAGACAGTGTCGCTGTCCTCCTCGCTTCATCGGGAACAACTGTGAAGTGGATAAATGCCACTACTGCCGCGATGGCAAGTGTATTTCAGTCAACCTCTACCAGCCACAGGGAGACGTCATCTGCAGGTACTTCATGACTCAAAGCTTTCATATCGACCAGTCAGTTCATTTATTAATTAGGTTTATTAATGTTGCAGGTGCGCGAACGGCAGGATCCAGTCGAGCTGCTATACATGTGAAGGATACTGCGCTAACGGCCAGTGCTCGCTCAGCGCAGCGAGCCTCCCTCAGTGCAAGTGAGTGCTCCACCTTCATCACTTCATCCTTAAATTACTTTTTCTGAATCTATAGGTACACCAAATCCTATCTCTGGCAAAAATTCACTGCCGTTTATTTAGCAGAAGCTCTTTTTCATGCGATGACTGAACTTAGCTAAAATAGTTTTGTTCATATATATCAATTTACCATATATATATATATATATATATATATATATATATATATATATATATATATATATATATATATATATATACACACACACACACACACACACACACTCACCTAAAGGATTATTAGGAACACCTGTCCAATTTGTCATTAATGCAATTGTCTAATCAACCAATCACATGGCAGTTGCTTCAATGCATTTAGAGGTGTGGTCCTGGTCAAGACGATCTCCTGAACTTCAAACTGAATGCCAGAATGGGAAAGAAAGGTGATTTGTGCATTTTTGAGCGTGGCATGAAGGGCCGGTCTGAGTATTTCACAATCTGCTCAGTTACTGGGATTTTCACTCACAACCTTTTCTAGAATTTACAAAGAATGGTGTGAAAAGGGAAAAACATCCAGTATGCGGCAGTCCGGTGTCTGAAAATGCCTTGTTGATGCTAGAAGTCAGAGGAGAATGGGCCGATTCAAGCTAATAGAAGAGCAACTATGACTGAAATAACCACTCGTTACAACCGAGGTATGCAGCAAAGCATTTGTGAAGCCACAAACAGCACAACCTTGAGGCGGATGGGCTACAACAGCAGAAGACCCCACTGGGTACCATTCATCTCCACTACAGATAGGAAAAAGAGGCTACAATTTGCACAAGCTCATCAAAATTGGACAGTTCAAGACTACAAAAATGTTGCTTGGTCTGATGAGTCTCGAGTTCTGTTGAGACATTCAATTGGTAGTCAGAATTTGGCGTAAACAGAATGAGAACATGGATTCATCATGGCTTGTTACCATTGTGCAGGCTGGTGGTGGTGGTGTAATGGTGTGGGGGATTTTTTCTTGGCACACTTTAGTGCCAAATGGGCGTCGTTTCAATGCCACGGCCTACCTGAGCATCGTTTCTGACCATGTACATTCCTTTATGACCACCATGTATTCGTCCTCTGATGGCTACTTCCAGCAGGAAATTGCACCATGTCACAAAGCTCAAATCATTTCAAATTGGTTTCTTGAACATGACAATGAATTCACTGAACTAAAATGGCCCCCACAGTCACCAGATCACAACCCAATAGAGCATCTTTGGGATGTGGTGGAACTGGAGCTTTTTGTCTTGGATGTGCATCCCACAAATCTCCATTAACTGCAAAATGCTCTTCTATCAATATGGGCCAACATTTCTAAAGAATGCTTTCAGCACCTTGTTGAATCAATGCCACGTAGAATTAAGGCAGTCCTGAAGGTGAAAGAGGTCAAACACTATTAGTATGTATGGTGTTCCTAATAATCCTTTAGGTGAGTGTGTGTGTGTGTGTGTATATATATATATATATATATATATATATATATATATATATATATATATATGCACTATAACAACAGTGTTTTATTTTTAAATTAGAAAAAACTTTTTAAACTTTGTATTAATTGATATATATATATATATATATATATATATATATTGTCCTATTATTTTTATTTTGCTTTACTGAATTTCTATACTTTAGATTTTACTTTATTGTTTGTATTTGCGTATTATTTAACTCTAATTTAATATAATGTAGTTTTCTTTATAATATATAAATAAGTGGGCACTAGTAAGTTTTTCGTTTTTATTTTTATATGTAATTATTTACTTTTTTCTGTGTTGCTTTTTATTTAGCTTAACTATATTTTTAGTTTCAGTTTAAATTTTTTTGTAGTAAGTTTAGGTGGACGTTTTTTAAGTTTTAATTTATTTTATAATAATTTGAAGTAAAAATAGTGAAGAGAAACATAAAAGATTCAGTAAAATTACTAAAAATGTATCAATATATATAAATATATTGATACATTTTTAGTAATTTTACTGAATCTTTTATGTTTCTCTTCACTGTTTTACTTGACTTTTTTACTATTGTGTGTATAAATGTGTGTAAATATGATTGCTCACTCGGGTGCACTATGGTGCAAGGTCAAGTTCAGAGTGCTCGTATGTACAGTGAGTAACATCCAAAAAATAAAATCTAAATAAAAGTATACATAAAGGGGGATAAAGTAGTCCCTTTAAAAACAACAAGTCCACACTTTTCAAAATAAAGGAAACCAAGTATCCATGATATACTTGCATGGACTTTGAGTGCTCTACTGCAGCTCACTCAGCTGATTGCCTACTAAGTGCCCCCTTCAAACTTCCCCTTTTATAGCCCCCCATTTTTCACACAAACAAGGGAAAACATGTTGTTTTGCATAAATAAAGTTTCCAAATTATTTCAGTTTCACTAAATCAATTATTATCTTCTACTTAAGCATTAATACACAAGAATATATATTTTCCACTGCCTAAATAAATATAAAACAAGTTTAACAACAAAACTCAAATGGTATCATCCTCTTCCCGTCTGCGCAAAACAGTGATAGAGCTATTTATAGCTCAACAACCCAGCGATTGAGTTTGCCGCCAGCTTCCCTGAACTGGAACGTATACTTTGCCTTCATCAGGTAAGAATGATGAAGCAAAAGAGGGTTGTGTACTGGATAAAAATGAACAGCCGGACATAAGGATAAATTAAATAAAGCCGGTTAGGCGCGTGAGCTAGTGCACCTACTCTGAACGTGGATTTACAGGGGGAAATGCCTGTAACGGGTGTGCGCGGGTGTGACCAGCATCCTTCAGCCCACAGACTCCTCTCCACAGTGTTTACTTTACCTAGTTTTTGTCTTGTTTTAACTTGCTGTTTTATAATTTTTTGTTAATCATTACATTTTATTCTAATAATTGTTTACTTCTTGCTATTAATATTTTGTATTTATTTAATTTCTTTTATAGTACTTTATTTAGTTGTGTTGAAACTAGAGACATGCTCGTTTTTTTTCAGAGGACTTTGATCTTTTAACATTTAGTAACACAGATCTCCCTGCAGGTGTTCTATTGGATGGGAGGGTCATCGCTGCGAGAATCCAGCAGCCAATGAGAGCCCTGGATCCGCCGGCCGTGAGTGTTCTCCTCCTCTCTCAGAAAAAGCTCGTTCTGATCCGAACGTGTGTAACCGAAGCGTTCTCTGTGGCAGGAGCGGCGTCCATCGCGGTTCCTCTGGTTCTGCTGCTCCTCCTGGTGCTGCTGGGCTCCGGAGCCGTGTTCTGGTACCGGAAGAGAACACGCGGGTGAGAGCACCACCTGTCCTTCTCATGTTCTGCTCTCCTCCGAGAAGAGCTTTCTCCTCTCTGAGCTCATCCCTCACTCTCTCTCTCCCTCCCTCTCCGCACACTGCCTCTCTCTCCTGCAGGCCAGGCAAATCCACGCGACCGCGGTAACTGCTGCTCCGCTCTTCTGCTCTGTGTGTGATTTGTATCCGTGTGTCAGTGTTTCTGGCTGCTGTGGAGATGTAGATGTTAGTGTAGATGTTGCTTGCTTTAGGTCCCATCTGTGTGTGGGAGGGTTCCGGCTCTGACCTGCTCCTCTCTGTCTCTGCAGAGCCAAGGGCTTCCAGCATCAGCGGATGACGAATGGAGCCATGAACGTGGAGATCGGGAACCCCGCGTATAAGATCTATGAGGGCGAGCAGGACGACGACGTGGGGGAGCTGTTGGACGCAGACTTCACTCTGGATCCAGACAAAGTAACAGATCTGAGATCTGGACACAGATCTAGATTGAGCAGGAAGCGCTCACTTCATATCTGGCTCTCATTCGTCGCTACGTTAATTAAAGTGTTTTATTTAAATCCATAAACGAGCAGCAGGGGGCTGAACTGTAAATTCTATTGTAAATCTATATGTAAATCTTTTGTAATTCATAAGCAAACTATATATATTTTTAATGTTACTTTAATGTTTTAACAACATGTTTTTGCTTCATTAAAAACATTTTTAATATTAACAGGTTTCTATTTTTTCTCAATATTTTTTATTAAATTATTAATTTATATTTATTAATATTTATTTTAACTTTGTTTTACTATATTTTTTATGATTTTACCTTCAACTTTTTATGTTTTGATTACAACTTTTTGTTTTTGAACCTTACGTCTTAGTTTTATTTAAATTGATTAATTTTTTTTTACTTTTTAAACTTTAATAATAATTGGATAACTTAAAAGAATTTGTAAATGTTGTTACTTTTTTATTTGCATAAATCTGAGTATTTTGTTTAGCCTGGTTTTTTTTTTTACTTTTCTTTAACTATTACAACTTTATTTTTGTATTTTTATGTTTAGTCCATTTTTCATTTCATTCTTTTTTATTCCAAGTTTTATTTTACTTTAACATATTTTGTTTATAATTCAAACGTTTTTTCTGTTTTATATTTATTTTGTTTTTCTATATTTTCAAAAATTTTACCTGATTTTTATGTTTTCATTTCTATAGTAACTTTTTTACTTTTACATGTTGTTTCACATTAATTATTTCTTCTTTTTTACATTCCATTATTTAATTTGAATCATCATTTCATTAATTTTACAGTATTTTGAGTTTTTTTTTTTTTCATTTTTTAAAGTTTTACCTGACATTGTTTTATTATTTAATAATTTAATGATCATTTATCTGTATATTTTATATATAATAATGTATATTTATCAGCGGTTTGTGCTGCTAGTTTAATAGAGGTCTTTGCTTCAGATTATTCTTTTTGCTTTTATTTATTTTAAATCTCTTAAACAGCGTGTCCCCTGATCATTACTCATTCCAGACAGTTTGTACCAGACGTTTACTTTGCTCAGACTGACCTTTTTTAGCCATGAAATAACCTGCGCAGTTGTCTTGGCTATAAACAAACAAACTTAACTCAAACTCTAATGAAAAACCGTGTGTGTGTTTCAGCCGACCAACTTCACAAACCCAGTGTACGCCACTCTGTACATGGGTGCTCAGCACAGCCGGAACTCCCTGGCGAGCACCGACGAGAAGAAAGAGCTGCTGGCGCGCGGAGACGAGGAGCCGCTGGTGGACCCGCTGGCCTGAGACCCCCCCCCTACTCCCTTCCGAGGAGCACGCAGCACGGAGCGCTCCACCAACATCTGCCCTGAACTGAAGATCAGCGAGGAGCGCTGGAGACCAGCCTCTATGATCCGAAGCAGCCCTCAGCAGCGCGAGGGCTGAAGGAATAGCGTCTGAATTTAACGTAGAAATAAAGCACACTTGATGTTATGGTCTAAGCTCACCTGAGCCGCTGCGTTCTCCTGCTTTTACACGTCATCGCTTCAGTAGAAACATTACAGCAGATCTTTCATCCCTTCAGTCGCTGCACGCTTCACATTTTCTGACAGTTTAATGTCTTAATTTATCCTATTGTTATTTATTGTTGGAGATGGATAGCAGTTCAGACCTTATTTTAGCTGAATAACGTTTCTCGTGCAAGCCTTGAGAACAAGACAAAAGTGTGATGCGATTCAACCATATGAAAAGACGAACTGATGATGACTGATAGAAGCAACAACAAAGGAAGGGTTTTGAGTACTTTCCTTATTAAAACAGAGCAGGAACTTTAAACCATCTAAAAAAATTGATATTCTTAAATAGAGAGCTTGTTCACCATTACTCAACTTTTTTTCAAGCTAAAAGGAAGCACAAAGTGGGCGGAGCTAGTACTCAAACTTTTCCATGGAGGTGCGAGATTGTTGTAGTGAAGACGTCTAATTGGCTAAAGGTTTAAATCTTAATATATCTTAAAAAAACTAATTTTTATCAATTCAACCTCTTCAGATGGATCATGAAAATCAAAACTATTGATCTGAATCAACAATCCTAATGGAGCCAGGAGTGGAAACATTATTTTTTTGCACCAAACCTCTGTTTTAACATTGGAGTGAATGAGAACCCACCCCCTTCTGGATTCAGCCTCTAGAGGCTGCTCGAGAAACTGCAACTCAGTCACTTCCTGTTACGCATCGAGAGGGAGGGCAGGAGGATGCACCCTGTGCGGCTTCCACCCTCATTTCAGTCTCAAACCGAGCCTCAAAACAAACCACACCCTTCTGCCCCTAGTGGCAGAGTAAGAAACTTCTTAGAGACGGTACTCTAAAACAAACTACATTGATTTTTTTCAAACATAACAATTTACTGCTCACATATTTTAATTACCTTGTCTTATTCATCAGCTTCTTTAAAGAATTTTTAAGGCCTTGAGTGACAATTCGAATTTGAGTAAAAAAAAATATGGAGGTTTTCTGAGAATATTTTCAAGAATTTACGACTAAAAGACAAGTGTCAGAATGTAGAAGAGGGGGAAAGTCTATTTACACAACAAGTACTTATAACTGATTAGATTAATCCGTTTATTTAAAGATGGAGTGCACACTCAGGACAGAAACGAAGGAAGAAAACAATCCCAGTAAAGAGAATCTGTTATTTGCATAACGATGGATATGTTTTCTCACTTGTAGAACTTTTAAATTTTTCTTAGTTTTTAGTAAGGCTGACTTTTTGTGCTCCTCAAAGTAATATGTTCTAAATTCGAAATCTAGACATTTTCTTTTTCCTCATAAATCTGTGTAAAACAAAAGAAATATGACTTATTTTCAACCAAATTAAAATCATTTATTCTTTATCATTTTATCTTTCCATCAGATTTATGTCGATAATATACACATTTCAGAAAACAAACTAAGAATTTGAGGGAGAAAAAATCTGAATGTTTAATCCTGATTCATTCACAGACCTTAATTAATCATCTTATTTAAGGAACGAGGTTTAAGGCTTCAAGTGGTTCGATGGCAAGAAGCGCTCATTTAAGGTTAATCATCTAATTAACATACATTCGTGAAGAGCTTGGCTGATAAATGACTGATAATTGGCTAATCATCATCTAATCATATGGTGCCATCTACCCAGATCATCTCCAGTATATAAGACACGACCAAGAGCAAACACCAACATCGTGCAAGCTATCGCTCCTTCCACCCCTTAGCCACTCAACATGCACGTTTAACCTCTCCTCTCTTACGTAAGACGCTCCACGTCTTGTTGAAACTGCAGTAGTAGTTGGATTTCTAGGGGACATCCTCCAGGCACCAGACTCCCAACTCAGACAGCTTGCATCGTACGCTTATGACAAGAGCGAACTCGTGAAATGAAAAGCAGGTTTCTTCTGGTCTCCAGCGCTCCTCACGAGTTCCTCTCGGGCGAGTGTGGTGACACTGTATAAAATGTAGAAAAATGAAGGACTACTTTTGTATGTGATCGCAGTATATTTTGTTCTCTTCCAGTTGACGAATGATTTTCTACACGCGACAGCGTTTTGGTTTTAGATGCGCTCCTCTGGACCTTAATAATAGCCACTACCTCTGTGCCATACGAGACGAGATGAGATGAGAGAAGACATTTTCTATTTTTGTATGAGATGTATAGAGAAAAATGTTGTTCCATCACTGTTCCTCGTACGGAGCGCAGATTCCAGTGTTATCTGCTTTGCTGTTGCAGTACTTGCCATTTTTACTCTCATTGTAACGCATTGTGATTATTTATAACTGCTTCCTCGCGCACAGATCAGAACCGTTGCAGTATTACATATTCCTGCAGATTTTATTCAGAAGAAAGTGTTTTGTGATCTCGATCGGAAGCCTTCTTCTTCAATGCTTGAAACTAGTTTTATAGAACACAATAAATTGTGCCTCTGAATTAATCTCCTCAACACTAGTGTGTTTATGTTTGTTGGATTCTGATATGTGTTTGTGACCCAAAAAAAAAAAGTTGGACTTGAGTGAGATTTACAGCCTGGTAAATTGCAAGAGGAAAGGTAACGCACACTCGCCACAGGAACTGAGGATGAAAAAAAGAGAACATTGGAGAAAGAATTTCAATTATTAGGATAATGGTGGGTTTTTTCTCACAATTTATCTGAAGTTACTTATTTTTAATTGGCAATTTTTTATTTACTTTTTAGTAATTTTTTTGTGCAATTTTTAAGTAATGTGTTCTGCATTCTAAACTTTTTTTATTTCTTCAAAAACCAGACATTTTGTCTGTTGTTATAACTTTTTAACTATTGTTTCCTCAACAATTTAAAACATTTCCTCAAAACTATAACTCAAAAATGGCTACAATATATATTCTTAGGGGAACTGAATTCTGGATAATGCACAAAGAAATCTGACTTATTAAAATTATAATTTTCTTAAAAAAATTTTCCGTTTGTCAGATTTCTGACTACTATATACTTATTTCAGGTAAAAGAAAATCTGATTATTTAACAATATCTCTTAACAATGCCCTTAATCTACTCCTAGCGTATTTTTAGGAACTGATTAAATTCATCAGTTTTTAAGGAAGGTAATGCACACCCAGTGCAGAAATTAAGTAGAAAGCCAAATTAAAAATAAATAAATAAAATTATTTCAATAATGGTGGAATTTTTCTCACTCTTCTTAGATTTTATTTGAATTTTCTTATTCTTAAGATGCACAAGTAGATTTGAACAGCCTTTTTTGTGATTGTGACTTTTTGTGTGTACCTTTAAGTCTAAACAGATTTCAGACTTTTTCTCAAAATCCAGACCTTTTCTTTTATTATTATAAATATTTCTCACAATTTTCTCATAAAATTATTTTCCTCAAAATAGGAGGAAACATACATTTTATAAGAGGAAAAACTGAATACTAGCTCAAACAAAAAGCCATAAAACATATTCTCATTCCAATTGTCATAATTGTATTTCTTTATCTTTAGCTAGAGATCTGCCTAAACAATCTGAATGTGAATTGTGTTGATTTGAATTATTGTCAATTGTAATTTAATACACCTGAAAAGTAATACGCCATGAAAAAAGATTTTGACTTTGTTTAGGCAGATCTCTAGCTCCATATTTATCAGGTTTCCAGTGTTAATAGCCACATTTCAGAGAAGAAAATAAAATTTTGAGTTTAAAAATCTTTTTTTTTCTTTTAGATTAGGGATATGTGAGAATTCAGACGAGGGGAGATAAAAACATATTTACATTGAAACCTTTTTGACCTATTAGAATTAAAATTAACATTTCGAACATATTGAGCACCAACAAAAGTAGTTTGCCAGTGTGCTTTCTTTTAATGAATGATATCAATTCAGACTGTACATCCAACAAATTCTAGAAGTTAAATCTTAAAATTTCATTTATGAGTTTATTGTTGTTAAATTTTGAAATACTTTAATTGAAAAGTTGCATTGTTTGCTTCCAACTTTCTGAACTTAAAATGACCAAATAATTAATCAGCTTAAAATAAAAATGTAACCGTTTGATATTAAAACTTGTCGCGCACTTGATAGCGGAACAGATGTGCGGAAGATTATAACTAATTAATCGATGAGTTGATTATAGGGGATGCAGTCAATAACTGTACAATTTGTATGCATTGTGTGTAGCATTAATGAATTATGACCACATCCAACTGGTTAACTATGAGGGAAAAGTAAAATTTATGTTTTAATCCACAATGAGAGACTGTGAGGCGAAACCGTCTTAAAACTGGCGGGAAAGATGGCGGTGTGACGAAAAATAACTAGAAATGTGCAACAAACTTGATCAGAAGTTAAAAACGGAGGCTTAAACGGATCGGATTGTGTTTTGGATCGGTTATAACAAGCTTACATTTCACAATTTCTCTCATTTCGCCTCCAGGTGTTGTGTCTGGAAGGACGGAGCAGCGTCTGTGGCGCTAGGACCGGGCGGTTCTGTCTCACACCGGCGACGCGACTCCAACTTCCTCCCGCTGACGTCACCCCCGCCGCTCCGGACACCGACCGCGCGTTGGAAAATGCTGCTCTCCGTTCATCCGCGCACGGGAATAAATCACTACAACGGAAGAAACGGCAAGAAGGTAACGGGAGATGGCTTTTACTGTTGTTGGCGGCGTGTGTCTGCTGACTGTATTAATGCGCGAGAGTGCCCTTGAGGGACCTAGTTTATGCTTCCGCGGGATCATTGTGTCCCAAACCGGAGGAAAAAAACAAGTCCGCTGTTTTGACAGAATTAGTGTTTTTTAAACTTCAAACTTATAGCAACAGCGGGTTATTTTGTGCCAATCCGTTTGGTTTGTTTTAGGTTTCGCGTTCATGGCGTGGAATAGTTTGGAAAGGAATTGTTATTTAATCTATACCACTTTTTCCCTCAGCAGTTGGAAGCATGTCATTTTAAATAATCTATAAATATCAGTTGTTTAGCTCGTCACAAGCACAATCTGTGTCTAATCACACAAACGATCTGGATGCTTGGATGGTGGAGCTACTTTTACTATCGCGCGGACGCTCGCTCAGTGGGAAAACAACGCCCCACCCCGTGACGCGCGCTACTTCTCCTCAGTCGAGGATCGCAGTGGTCAAAAGTTTCACTTTTATGACCTTTAAAGCTGTGTTTGCATCTGTTTGGATTGGTCATGTTGATAAAAGGATGAGATTAATGAGTACTTTCCATTAAACTCTGCCGGTTGGTGACTTTAGCGCACTTGTTGTGTTGCCAGATTGGTTGTTTATAAACGCGTCGCGTAGTAGCGCTGGATGAGGTTGAACAGTTACATAATTCAGAATGTGTGTCCAAAGACTTCCCAGAAGCATATTTTACCCTTTTATCGTAATCGAATGCATATTTAATATCGTGAACCTTTTTAATGAGTCAAAGTTTTCTTTAAGAAGAGTTTAAATGGTCGTCCTAAAGCTTCATGATGGAGAAAAAAAACAATATTTATTTAAAGAAATGATCAATATTAGACTAAAATGTAAATCTTTAGCCACATTCCAGTTTAATAAATTAATAGATTTTCTGTCTTTACCCTTTATTTTTTAAGTTATCAAAACTTTTTTTTTGTATTATGGAAACACACTTTCAAAAAAAAAATTATTTTTATGTCTGTGTATTAGCATTTTTCATCGACGTAGTTTTGTTTTACATTGCATGAACCACCTCGAGTCAGATTGGTTCATGCATGTTTGTGTAATTCTTTTTTTCTGGAGCTCAAAACAACTTGAAGGCTTTACCCACACCCACTAACTGACGCGCCACCCACAAACCAATTAGATGAAGTGCTAATGCAGCTCATTTCAATGAAGAACATACTCTCTGACTGAGCCGCGTCCATAAACAATGAAAAGATTTTTGAATGAAAAGTGGTTTTGGGTTCAAAAGATGAATGTATTGGTGGAAAACGGGTGGATTTTCTGTATGACACCCAGTAGGGGGTGTGCTGGAAGTATGACACTGGGAGGAACAGGGGATCCAAATTCAAAGAGATTGTTTTCGATAAACTCTGCCTTCTGAAGGTTATTAATGGTCAAATATTTATAATAAATGAGTTAAAAGTGGCATGATATTGCATATGTATGTAATTACTGTTTGCTAACAATCACCTTTCTTATGTCTAACAATTCAGTATTTGCGCCGTAAGCTGATTCACACCATAAGAGATATTTTCTAACCTTTGGAAGTAGCTCTGAACAAATTAATTGCATTTGCGATTAAAGAGAGTGTAAAAGACACGTCATCTGATTGGTTAGTGGGCGGTGCTTCGGTCCTCAAGCCTTTTTGAGCTTCTAGAAAAGAAAACAGGATTACATGAACGTGAACCGATCTGAACATGACTCTAGACATGCTTTTGATGAGGAACAACACTAAAACATGCTATTAGCATCGGAAAGTAGATAGTGAAGTGTTAGAATACAAAAGTTTTCACAACCTTTTGCTGTAAAATGCATGTTTTTTGTCTAGTAGGCAACGTTTGAGTATGTCCAACATGGCCGGCATCCGGATTTATTCAACAATATTGATAAATAGTTTTAATCAGCACTGAACTCACTTTAAAATTCCACATTTGGTCAGTTATGTCTGAACTTGGAACAAGGTATGTAGTGGAGTTGTGGATTTATGTAACTGTTCTTAGCACATCTGTACATGCGTGACGAGAGTGTGTTTCACAAGAGTACTGCGCTGAGAGAGACCGGGTGAAACAACTCTTGGACGAAGCCAGGGTTCAGGCATAGGTTACATGCACACACACACACACACACACACACACACACACACACACACAGAGAGAGAGAGAGAGAGAGAGAGAGAGACACACACACAGAGAGAGAGAGAGAGAGAACTGAATAAACGTCTTCAGCGAGGCTCTTTGTGATGGCAGAAGCAGATGTGTAGTAAAATCACTCGCCTCAGAACTACCCTTCCCATCCCAGAGTTCCTCATCTTTCTGAGGCTCTAGAAATTTCAAGCTGTTTTCCTCCTTTATACCTGAGATGGGTTTTAATCAAGAGTCAACGTCTTGCTCCTCTTGCCGCTATGCAACAGGAAGTGACTAAACTATAGTACTTCGACCAGCCACAAGAAGGGAGGAGGAATGGAAAAAGACCGCAGGTTCTCAATCACTCCCATGTTAAAACTGAACAACTTTGGAGCTGAAAAAAATATGTTTCTACCCTTGGTGCTGTAATTTTTGTTAATTCAGACTGCTAGTTTTGATCTTTATGAACACTCTGAGGGGAGAGAATAATTTTTACATTTGTTTGTTTAAAACATATTACATTTAAACCTTCAGCCAATCAGATGTCTGTGCTACACCTATATCCTGCCTCCTTGGTTCCATTTTTGGTTAAGGGGAAGTGATAACGACGGCTGACTCCGCTCATTCTGAGCCATTTATTGCTCATATGAAATGTCATGCATGCTACGTCCATACAGTTAATGGCTTTTGTAAAGGCTGTGTTTTGCGCTGTGATCATTTGTTTTGTTTGATTCGATCTTAACTGTTGATACTGACTGTTGTTCTCTTTACAAAAAATGTTGTTACATTTTTTCCAGTATTTGTTATAGGTTCATCTACGTGTCAGTTAGCAAAGTCTTTTGGTAGTTAGCATGTTGCTTCAGCGCCAGCTAGCACATGGTCACTCGCCGTGATTCCTTTCAGTCTGTCATAAGTCTCTGGTTTATTTTTCCAGTTCTTCTCTATCGTTTCCTTCTTATTCCACTGTTTTGAAATGACATTCTTGCAGAATTGCATTTAATCTCAATATTTAGTGGAATTAGTTTTTTAGCGTTAAAGCGGACATTATACTGTACTGCCATTCCCTCGCTAACTGGAACCAGAACTCAGTGCCGGGTTTCCGCGCTGTCTTAAGAAGTAAAAAATTTAAAAGCCAAAAATGTAGGCCTTAAAAGTGCTAAGTTCACTGTTCTAGGTCTTAAATCTTCTGATCTCCAAGTAAAGCTCAGCTAAAATGTGTTTTTGTTGTTGACTTGGAGTTGCCAGAGATGGAGAAAATGCTCCGAAATGCAAAATAAAAAAACTGCTGAGAGAAGAACATGAATTATTTTGAAGCCGTGTCTAACTCCTCTCTTGGGTCCTCTGTGGCTCTTGGCTCTTATTCTGTGTGACTCATTGAAGACGTTGAAGATTTAGATTCGCACAGTGTTTATCACCTTGGAAGATCTGCAGTATATTATTAAATCAGATTCCTGAACTCTGTGAGCGTCTCTGGTTCTCTTCAAGCAAACTTTCTTGTGCTTCTTTGATATTTATCTTTCACATATCTTCAGCTCCTTGAAGTCTGAAAAGTAGGACTGGGCGATACTACCAAAAAATATACTACAATCATTTTTCCATATCAGTCAATACCGATAAGTATCTTGATATTGTCAAATCTTTAATTATGTTAAAATTAAAATTAGGTTTTTGCTCTGGACTGAAAGTTGTGCAAACCTGATTATTAACTGAGGTTTTCAAAACAGATAAGTGAAGTGGACCGAAAATTTTTATAACAATGGAAATGGTACACAAAAAAAGCACTATTTTAGGACTATGGAAAAGAAACATCACATGTGCATTGTAGCATTGTAACAGTGAAAAGCCGGGTCCGTCTGCAACGCATAACTGGGAAACATTTGCACACGTACCCATTCATACTCATACAATACGGACCACATTCACCTTTTATGGGGAGCATGCAAACTAGGGTTGAGTCAACAAACGATAGACATCACGATGTTGAGTCAGCATCGGTAATCCTCCGGCTCTTCTTTCACTCGCTCGGGGCCAGGTGACGGACTCGTGTAGGGCCGGGTGACATTTCAGCAACCAGTTTAACGTGAGTTTGTGGCACTTAGTGCGGGTGGTTTCATGTGGTACCTTCTGTATCTTGGGGCAAGCAAGGATGCTTTGCGTCTCATCCCCACAGTGGTGTTATTGATATTTGCCTTCGATCTGCTTCAAGATGAAGAGCCTCAACTCTCCACACAACTTCAAATGTGTCTCGTGGCTGTCCTTTTCATTCGGCCAAAAGCCAAAGTATTGTCAGACAGGTGAATGTACTCCTTTTTTACCAACTAACATCCTCGACGCCATTATGATGATACGGATCACTCTGTCAGTTCATGCCAGAGTCCCGCAGACAAAGTGATTGACAGGTGGTAATTTTTGTGTAACTTATATTTATTTATGTTATGTTTTTGTTACTGGTATAAAAAATGACCTTGTGGGCAGGCTTCTCATTAAACATCACCAATGTCAAATTAGGCAACATCTACCAACCCTAATGATGCTTGTTGTGCGCTATTTTCTGCACTGTCAGCGTTATCGCTATATTACCAGTGTTGAGCTAGTGATCTGTTTTTGACTGTGTACATGCTTTGAAGGTTCTTTTGATCCATCATAAGAAGAATAAATGGAAGCTTTGAGTTACGACCAAAGGCATTTGTGTCAGAAGACTTAATTTATTCTCACCAAAAGTGAATAGAAACTGAAAACATGGTGGGTGCTAATAAAATCTCAAATTCAAGTATTTTTCCCACAGACGAAATCCACTCAAATATCTGATACAATTCAATCATTTGAGTTTCCTCAGGTGTCAGAAATGAAACAGTATTATCAACACCACTACAATGAATTATCTGCACCCCAGAACATTTTTTGCACCCCAGAACCGTTTTTAATGTGAACACATGGAAACTTATCATTTTTAGTATGCGACTGTGTCTTCTGTGTTGCAGCAGCAGGCCTATGTGTCCTCCAGCCCTCAGATGGCGCTGTCGAGTCCCAGCAGCAGCGTCAGCAGCAGCGGTGGAGATCAGCTAAGCAAAACCAACCTGTACATCCGCGGCCTGCACCCGGCCACCAGCGACGCTGACCTGGTCAAACTCTGCCAGCCGTACGTCTGTCTCCTCTCTCACTTTCTCACCTGCCTCTTTCTCTTCCCTCTGTTTCTCTCACCTCTCTCTCTTTTTCTCCCTATATCTCTCCTGTCTTTCCGCTCTTCTCTCTATGTTTTATTATCTATATGATATATTATTATATATATTAATTATTAAATTATAAATGTTTAATTATGAAATTAAAACATTATAAATATATATATCAATTATATTATTATCTATATTATATCTATATATTTTTATTCATTATATTTAGCTATTTATGACATTTTTCCAAGTATTTCCTACCGTTTTGAGCACCTCAGATTTTATTCATTTTAACTTTTAATTTTAGCTCTTAATTAACTTTCTGCCATGTTACCATGTAACCAAGCATAACTGGAAATTGATTTCCCGTTTTTGTTTTTAAGGTATGGAAAAATCGTGTCGACCAAAGCCATTCTGGATAAAACCACCAACAAGTGCAAAGGTGAGTTCAGACAAGCTCTGGTTTCTCCACATTTCCCTTGTAAAGACAAAAGTCTAGTTTGTGCTCTAAAAATATTTAGTTCTTTTATCTATTCTTTTTTTTAACCACTTAGGGTTTTCTGAATGTTTTAGAATCTTTATAGAGAATTATTTGAGTTTTAATAACTAAACACTCTAAAATTTAGACTTTGGGTCTGAAATCTGAATTTTTCTTTAAAAAAAAACGTCTGTTTGAGTGAGAGCCAGCAGGTGAACGGGAATTCCTGACCTACATCTGACAATTTTAGAGCATTTCTATCAGAAGCTATTGATTATTATCTCAGTGTAGAACACGTTAGATCTGTTTTCTCAGAGTATTGCAGTGGAAGCAGCAGGAGATCAGGGATGGATGGGACAATTTTTTTGAATCAGTAGAACCTTTTAGAGAGAAGTTCTAATGGAGTTTTAATGTCTATGTTTTTGTGAAAGGATGTCAGCAGCAGTGAATAAATAATGTGTGTTGTGTGCAGGCTATGGTTTTGTGGATTTCGACAGTCCTGCAGCGGCGCAGAAAGCAGTGACGGCGCTCAGGTGCAGCGGGGTGCAGGCGCAGATGGCTAAGGTGAGATTACTCTGAGCAAATTTTTCATAAAATATATTTTAGTACAGCGGACCCTCGAGATACAAATGCTTCATGAAAAACTAAGTTACGAAAGGCCACGCGAAGAATATTTTAAGATACGAAAAAAAACATATTTGACATTTGAAATTTGGGTGATTGAAGACGATGGGTATCACGTAACTGCATTCAATGCGCCACCAGAAGTTCTGCTCTCCTATTGGTTAGTTCCATCCCTAATGCTGTTTGTTCTTATGTACACTGCAAAAATACGTACACCTCAAATAAAGTTAAATTCTTCTTATATCAAGCAAAAAAATCTGCCAATGGGGTAAGTACATTTGACTTGGCAAGATTTCTTAAAATTAGAAAAAGATTTTAACTGATAAATAGAAAAAAACTCTCAAAACAAGTCTTTACAAGTTGTAAAACTGCACTGAAATTAGAATATTTCAACTTATATCTAGTCTGTAGTGGTCTTAAAACTAGACAATCTGTCTTAAAACTGGGATGTTTTCTCTTTTATTTAATACTAACTTGGAAAATTTTGTATTAAAATAAGTAGATATGACCTTAACTTAAGAAAGTAGAATTTGGGTTCTTAAAACTAGAAATTCTAGCTCAAAGATTAAATAATTTAAATAATTATATTATATATTATTTAGGCCTATTGATGCTTTTTTAGATAGTACAGTTCCAGTAGGAGAGAGGAAGAACACTTAGAGCTCAGGGGAGATGATCGCGAAGGACCAACGCTGGATTCGAACCCCACATGTGAGCGCTCTAACCGCTACACTATCAGTGCTGACAAATAATTTTTCTCTGATCAGCTATATAAAACTAAAAGAGAAATCATTCTAGTTTTTAGACAGATTGTCTAGTTTTAAGACCGCTAGTGACTAGATACAAGTTAGAATATTCTAGTTTTGATGCGTTTTTACAGCTTGGAAAGACTTGTTTTGAGAGTTTTTGTATTTTTTAAAGATCCAACCGCTTATGTTACCAGCTAGAAGTTTTTGCTAGTTTTAAGAATTCTTGCCAACTCGAATTTGCTCTCCCCATTAGCATATTCTTTTGCTTGATCTATGAAGAGTTTATCTATATTTGAGTTTTTTTTTCTTGTTTCAAAAGTGCTTTCTTGAAGTACAGATCTCTTCCATCAAAGTTAGATCACAACTGGAGGGGTATTAAGGTTTGGGGTATTGATGATTTATTTACGGTGTAGATCCTTTTTCTTATTTCTTTTCACAAACATTTGAGTCTTATTTCAAGAAATCAAATGTTCTTACCTTTACTTGATCTAGACTAGAACTAGATTTTTTTTCTTGTTCCAAAATGCATGTTTTTACCAGTGTTTAATTTTGATTTCTTAAAATAAAATATCAATAACATTTTTGATATAAGAATATGTATGTCAAAAATTTTTGTTTTAAGATCAGTGGCAAAATCGGCGACTTGTTTCTTAATTCAAAAAATAAATGACCAGAATAAGATTTTTTTTCTCCTCAAGAAAATATAAGTGTTATTTTCTCAAAATAAGCTAAGTAATCTATACCAAAAAGGTTTAAATTAGAAAATCAAGCATTTTAATTTAATTTTAAGCATTTTCAGCTTTGCTTAGAATTCATTTTTTTGCAGTGTAGCATCCTGCTCTTCTATTGGTCAGTTCCAGCCCTGTGACAGTGTGTTCCTGCATAGCTTCCTGCTCTCCTATTGGTCAGTTCCAGCCCTGATGTAGTGTGTTCGTGCATAGCATCCTGCTCTCCTATTGGTCAGTTCCAGCCCTGATGCTGCGTGTTTGTGCATAGCAGCATGCTCTCCTATTGGTCAGTTCCAGCCCTGGGACAGTGTGTTCCTGCGTAGCTTCCTGCTCTCCTATTGGTCAGTTCCAGCCCTGATGCTGTGTGTTCATGCAAAGCATCCTGCTCTTCTATTGGTCAGTTCCAGCTCTGATGCTGTGTGGTTCTGCATAGCATCCTACTTTCCTATTGGTCAGTTCCAGCCCTGATGCTGTGTGTTCCTGCAAAGCATCCTGCTCTCCTATTGGTCAGTTCCAGCCCTGACTCTGTGTGTTTGTGTGTACCATACTGCTCTCCTATTGGTCAGTTCCAGCCCTGATGCTATTTGTTCCTGTGTAGCATCCTGCTCTCCTATTGGTCAGTTCCAGCTCTGACTCTGTGTGTTTGTGTGTACCATCCTGCTCTCCTATTGGTCAGTTCCAGTCCTGATGCTTTGTGTTCCTGCAAAGCATCCTGCCCTTCTATTGGTCAGTTCCAGCCCTGACGCTGTGTGTTCCAGCGTAGCATCCTGCTCTCCTATTGGTCAGTTCCAGCCCTGACTCTGTGTGTTCGTGCATACCATCCTGATCTCCTATTGGTCAGTTCCAGCCCTGACTGCGTGTTCGTGCATAGCATCCTGCTCTCCTATTGGTCAATTCCAGCCCTGATGCTGTGTGTTCCTGCAAAGCATCCTGCTCTTCTATTGGTTAGTTCCAGCCCTGATGCTATTTGTTCCTGTGTAGCATCCTGCTCTCCTATTGGTCAGTTCCAGCCCTAACTCTGTGTGTTTGTGTGTACCATCCTGCTCTCCTATTGGTCAGTTCCAGCCCTGATGCTGTGTGTTCCTGCAAAGCCTCCTGCTCGTCTATTGGTCAGTTCTAGCCCTGATGCTGTGTGTTCGTGCGTAGCATCCTGCTCTTCTTTTGGTCAGTTCCAGCCCTGATGCTGTGTGTTCCTGCAAAGCATCCTGCTCTTCTATTGGTCAGTTCCAGCCCTGATGCTATTTGTTCCTGTGTAGCATCCTGGTCTCCTATTGGTCAGTTCTAGCCATGACTCTGTGTGTTTGTGCATACCATCCTGCTTTCCTTTTGGTCAGTTCCAGCCCTGACTCTGTGTGTTCCTGCGTAACATCCTGCTCTCCTATTGGTCAGATCTTACCCATGACTCGTTCCCAGAAGCAAGTCCTCTCTCTTCATGCACCCTTTTTCAGGCCCTGCAAAAGCACCGCTGTTCTCTTATTTATTTCAACATTAATTAAAAATTCACATGCTAACAACTAACAAAGGAACATAATTAGAAATGTAGCAGACAATTTAGGCTGCACTCGTAAGCAATGCTACTCTACTTTGTTTTCTTTCACATGATCTGCACTGAGCTGACTCTGGATCATCTTTCCTCTCGTATTATGTAATGCTGCTCTATTATCTGTAACGTGTGTTTGGGCGAGTGGGAGCAGCTCCGTGTCATGCAGATGGCATTCATGAAATAATACTCTGTGCTGCGCAGTTGGCTCATTTAGAGACAGCAGCACGAGAGCACAGCCAGTGAACATGTTTAAAGAAGCCGAAACAACCCTTTTTTGATGCTCAAACATGGCTTCGAATGCTTTTAACATGAGCGCGTTGAACATGGTGCCTAAACAAACTCTCTCTCTTCTCTCTCTCTTGCCCTCTCTTTTTCTTTCTATTCCCTCTCACTTATCCCTCTTTTCTCTTCTCTCTCTTCTCTCATTCTTTCTTCTCTGCCTTTCTCTTTTCTCTCTCTTCTCTCATCTCTTTCTTTGTCTTTCTGTTCCCTCTTTTCTGTTCTCTTCCCTCTCTGTCTCTCTTCTCTCATTCTTTTTTCTCTCCCTTTCTCTTCTCTGTCTCACTTTCTCTCCCCCTCTCTCTTTGTCTTTCTATTCCCTCTTTCCTCCCTTTTCCAGCTCTGGGGGTTTGGTGACCCTTTTATCACTTGAAAATGATATCACGTTGCAAGTTTTGGTAAATCTTAAAAAAGTAAATCTTAAATGACATTGTTATTTTATGTTAAAAGATGTGATTAGATCAGAGCGTCCATGTTTCGTGTGTGACTCCAGCAACAGGAGCAGGATCCCACGAACCTGTACCTGTCCAACCTTCCGCTATCGATGGACGAGCAGGAGCTGGAGGCCACGCTCAAACCCTTCGGTCAGGTGATCTCCACGCGGATCCTTAGAGACTGCAGCGGTGGAAGCAGAGGAGTCGGCTTCGCCAGGTCTCTCTCTCTCTTTTCTCTCTCTCTCTCTCTTTTCATGGAGAAAACAACTAGAAAGCTAAACCATAAAATAACTTGCGAAAAAGAATTCTATCTTTTTATCATGTTGATAAAAACCTAATTGTTTCATGAGAAACAACATAAATTAAATTTGCTGTTAATTTAACCAAGGTGTCACGGTGGCGCAGTGGGTAGCACAGTCGTCTCACAGCAAGGTTGCTGGTTCGAGCCTCGGCTGGGTCGGTTGGCATTTCTGTGTGGAGTTTGCATGTTCTCCCCGTGATCGCGTGGGTTTTCACCAGGTGCACCGGTTTCCCCACAAGTCCATGCGGTATAAGTGAATTGAGTAAGAACGATTGTCCATAGTGTTAAAGTGTGAATGATTATTTCCCAGCGATGGGTTGCGGCTGGAAGGGCATCCGCTGCGTAAAACATATGCCAGAGAGTTGGCGGTTCATTCTGCTGTGGCGACCCCGAAAGAGAAGAAAGCCGACATGAAGATGAATGAATGAATGTAACTGTGTAAATGACTTCAATTTTACAGTATAAATGTAAAAAAGCACAAAAACTTTTCTTACTAGTGAAGACCTTGAGAGTTTGTTGTAATATGTTGTAAACTATTTTTTTGTGATTGGTCGAACTCAAGTCTTTTACACTTTTACACTCCTGCCTAGCAACAAGAGTGTGATTTGTCAATACTCTCAAACAATTGAGCCAAAGTGGGTTGATTTTTTTTTTTATATATATAATCTCTAAATTAGAAAGTTAATTAGATTCTTTGTTTTACAAATTACATTTGCAATCATTTTCATTGTATATTAAATATATTTTACATTTAATGTAAGTAAACTTCTTGTTGATTGTAAAACCTGTTTAATGAGTTATACATTGTGACTTATGTCGGTGACGACTATGGGAAGCTCCGCTAGGGGCACTCAACTCATTCCACACTGTTTCAAAATGTCAATCAGCGAATGCACTGATGGTCATGTGATCACGCCGTCCCGCATAAACCAGACGTGAGCATGCCACTCTTTCTGTTTTTCCTCTGGAGCCATACTCTGACACGCAAGCGACTGTGTGAAAGACAGCACAAAAACTTTTGGATTATCCCTCCTATCCCGTTCTTCCCGTAAGTTTATCGGGAACTGACCCAAACTTGGAAGGCACCTCTGAAAGCGAGGTTGGTCAGTCTCCCCTCTCGCTCCCCTTGGCGGCGCAGTAGCTATGGGGTACGAAGCGATTCCCCAGGTAGAGCAGGTGCACTTATGTCTGGGTAACCCTGCCACCTGGAGTGAACAACCGAGGCCTCCATCCTGCCAGCTAAACCTGTCCTTGGACCTGACTTCGAGGGCTTATGCTGCGGCGGGTCAAGCTGCCGCTGCCCTGCATGCCATGGCAGCCTTTCAGGTGTTCCAACCCAAGGCCCTGAAAGAGATAAAGGAGGAGTTGGGGTCCAGGTCTTACAGAGGATCTGAGGGCGGCTACCGACTTTGCGCTCAAGGCGACAAAAGTTGCAGCTAGCTCGCTCAGCTACACAATGTCTACGTTAGTAGTCCACAGCCGCCATCATTGGTTGACCCAGGCTGACATGCTCCCTCAAGACCGGAAGTGTTTTTCTCAACGCACCTGTGGTCCCAGATGGCCTCTTCGGCGTCGCCATAGTTGACCTTATGTTACGGGTCTCTATGATCAGGAAGCAGGCGGAGGGTCTGGGAGACTTCAAGATGCCGCATAGGAAGAGACGTGACGGGTCCCCTTCTAAGTCGGCACCCCCACCACCTGCTCGACACCGGAGAAAACCTCTTCAGTCCTCCCCTTAGCTTCAGCCTCCACGTCAGGCCTCGCCACCAGCCCCGGAGGGAGGGAGTGCCACTACCATCAAGCAGCGGACCCACAGGTCAGTTTTTCATTAAATATGCGAAACTTGAACTCCCTGGGTTATGTGCACAGCCAGAAGGCTTACATTGCAGATCCGAATGCAGTTCTTATCTCAGAGGCACAATCAAGGGCATGGCATCTGATGCAGTGCAGTCCGGATGCCTCTCAGCTTCCGTGTCGGAGTCAGCCTTGAGTGGGACCTCCTCGGCTGGAACCAGATGCTGCTCCGAGGTCGGGCCTGGATGCCCAGGTAGGTCTCCACCTAGGCTCCCTTCAGACCCCACCACTAAGTCCGCTAGTTCGTGGCCCCGCTATGGAAACTATCGGCGAAGTACATATGACGCCCTTAGTGGAGTTTCAGGAAGCCTGGTAGGAGCTATATTTCCCTTTGGCTCGTACGCACTATCCGGCACGGCTATCGACTGCAGTTTGCTGCCAAGCCACACAGGTTCACCAGGGTTCTAATGACCTCTGTCTCAGCCATAGAGGCCCCATTCCTGCGCGAGGAGATCGATTCCTCGACCTGCATCGTCTGAACGCTCATCTTCTGAGACTTCCGTTTAGGATGATATCCCTCATACGAATGGTCCACTCAGTCTGTCCAGGGAATTGGTCAGACAATCTACAATAGATCTGAAGGATGCATATTTTCACATGAGTATACTCCCTCTGCACAGACCCTTTCTTTGGTTTGGCCTCGAAGGTTGAGTGTATCAGTACTGTTTTCCTCCCCTTCGGCTTGTCTTCCTTCACAAAGGTGATCGAGGCGGCTTTAGAACCGTTAATATGGGAAGGGGTTCGAATCCTGGTTTACTTGGACAACTGGCTGATACTGGCCCAGACGCCGTCCCAGTTGATTTGCCACAGAGACAGGGCCTTATGTCACCTCAGCCGTCTGGGGCTTCGGATCAACTCAGAAAAGAGCCGTCTAACCCCTGCCAGAGCAAATCTTTTCTGGGTATGGAGCTAAACTCGTTGAACATGCGCGCATGCCTTTCTCTAGACCGCGCCCTGAGCCTGCTGAAGGCAACACGCAGAGTCTGCACAAGATTAGTGGTCCCTCTGAAGAACTTCCAGAGGCTTCTGGGGCATATGGCTTCCGCAGCAGCGGTTATTCCGCTTGGCTTTTTACATGTGAGACCCCTCCAGCTTTGGCTCCAGTTTCGAGTTCCGTCGCAAGCATGGTGTCCAGGCCGATTGAAAGTTGACGTGACACCCAGTTGCCGCCTACACCTGCGTCTTTGGAAAGATGTTCAGTTCCTCTGTGCTGGTGTCCCCCTGGGAGGACCTGCCAGGCGCGAAGAAGTAACTACCGACGCTTCAAGGACTGGGTGGGGTGCTGTATGCAGGAAGCACAAAGTCTCAGGGTTTTGGACCGAGAAACACGCTTCCTAAAGCATAAATCGCCTAGAGCTATGTGCAGTGTTCCTAGCAGTAAAGCACTTCAGGAGAATGCTGCAGGGACATCACGTGTTGGTCAGGACGGACTACACGGCGGTGGTTGCGTATATCACTCGACAAGGAGGGATACGCTCACCCCATTTGTCGGCTTTCGCCCACAGACTACTCCTCTGGAGTCAGCATTGGCGTCTGTCCCTAGTTGCAGTCCATATCCCTGGCAGGTTGAATCAGACAGCAGTTGCACTGTCTCGGTGGAAACCTCGATCTGGAGAATGCCCCTGGCAGTCCAGCAGATCTGAGAATGCTTTGGTATAGCAGTAACCAGAGAATGCTCAGTGCCGGTTGTTCTACGCTCTGTCCCAGGCTCCTCTCGGAATAGATGCGCTGACACATTGCTGGCCCAGGAAGAAAAACCCAAATGCGTTTCCCCCAGTGAGCCTCCTTGCAACCCTCCTGTGCAAGATCAGGGAGGACGAAGCAGAGGTCCTAGTGGTGGCACCTTATTGGCCCAACCGACCTTGGTGGGCACAAGCACCCGTGTCCAGACCGCTGGAATCTCCATGTCTGGCACATCATGCTGCGGAGGACCCCCGGGTAATGCCTCAGTCTGTGGTTCAAACTCTGTGTCTTCCCAGAATTCCCTCTACTAGGGCCTGTTATCCGGCAAGTGGGGTCGGTTCGTCGACTGGTGTCACTCTCGCCAAGTAGACCAGAGTAGCTGCCCCATTGAACTCGTGCTAACCTTCCTTCAAGAGGGTCTGGATCGAGGACTGTCTCCATCCACCCTGAAGGTTTACATCGCTGCGATTTCTGCCTATCACCTTCCTGTTGAATGCAACATGTTGGGACGACACGAGTTAACGATCAGATTCCTTAGAGGGGCCAGAAGGGTTAGACCCTCAAGGTCGTCCTTAGTTCCCTCCTGGGACCTTTCCATTTTCCTTAGAGGACTTCAAGGTCCTCCATTCGAGCCGCTTGAATCAGTAGAGCTTAAATTTCTGTCAATTAAGACGCGCTCCTGGTCACGTTAGCCTCGATCAAGAGGGTGGGGGATCTGCAGGCACTCTCTGTTGATGAGACCTGCTTAAAGTTCGGACCTGGTGATGCTCATGTTATTCTGAAGCCCAGGCCTGGCTATGTGCTCAAGGTTCCTACCATCCCCTTTAAAACTCAGGTAGTGAACCTCCTAGCTCTGCCCGGAGAGGAGGCAGCATCAGCCCCTGGTCCCTTGCCCCCTGCAGTTGAGAGCCCACTCTATCAGGGGTGTCAGGAGGGCCCGTCCAGTGACAGACTACTGATGTGCCCGGCTTGCCAGGCCATCGAAGGATGCAGAAGGATTTAGGTTGTGATGTTTTGCAGGGTGTTTCCATAGACGGTACCGACATAAGTCGTAGTGACCGACTGATGGGGAACGTAATGGTTACTTTCGTAACCCCCGTTCCCCAAATAGGAAACGGAGACTTATGTCCCCCAGCCACAACCGTAAGGTCGTGAGTAAGTCTGGTTGCCTAGGGGGTGAGTACAGCTCCAGCGTCACAACAGAAAAAGTTTCACGCTCAAGTCCGGTTTATGCGGGACGGCATGATCACGTGACCATCAGCGCTTTCGCTGATTGGCATTTTGAAACCGTGTGGAATGAGTAGTGCGCCCCTAGCGGAGCTTCCCATAGTCGTCACCAACATAAGTCTCCGTTCCCTATTCGAGGAACGGGGGTTATGAAAGTAACCATTACGTTTTTTGCTGTGAAAAAATTATGATACAAAAATATTTTGTTACATAATATAATAGAAGCCTTGGTTTCGACTAAAAATATTAATAATTTATAGTTTAAATATTAAGTAATATACATTTTAATAGGTCAAAAGTTTCAGTGTAAGATATTGTAAAAACACACCAACATAAAAAAAGTATTAAACAGTTAAGGCCTTGGTTTCATCTTTTAAGGTACACTTGACAGGAGTCTTTTTTTTTTTCTTTCTTTAAATAATCATTTATTCTACGGTTACTGAGCTAACTCCTGCTTAGCAAGCAGTGTGCGATTGGTTGAACTTACACTTTTAAATATTATATGAATATATATAAATATATAAATGATAAATAAAATGATATATAATATATTATATATAATTTACAACAACATATTGTTAACAGTGAAATAATTTCAATTACTTTTAATAAGTAATGATTTGTTTTTTCAAATGTTTTTGAATTTAATATTTAATTGCAGTAAAAAGATTTATGACAAAAATATTTTGTTAGGTAAAAAAAGACAGCTGTGTTTGCTAGTTTTATGTTGAAATAGATCAAATCATTACAGTAGAAAGAATTCAAAAGATGAACATATTTTTTTAAGGAGTTTATTAAGAAACACAGGAGCAGAACTATTTATTTATGAAGTCTTTTTGCAACAGAATGGAGTCCACAGAGAAGTGTGAAGCCATCATTCAACATTTTAACGGGAAATACCTCAAAGCGCCTCCAGGTTTTCCAGGTAGGCTTTGATTTGTTCGCAATCTCTTGAAATATCATGGGAGCGATTGTTTACTCACCGAGTGCTTTGGCTCCAGGACCTACGGAACCGCTGTTATGCAAGTTTGCAGACGGAGGGCAGAAGAAGCGTCAGAACCAGTCCAGATATCTGCAGAATGGACGTTCCTGGACCAGAGACCCGGACACTGTAGGAGTAACCTTCTCACTCAGTCTTTTTATTGAAGCTAGGCGTGGGTAATATGGCCCTTAAATAATATCATGATACTTTAGGGAAATATGGCAATAACGATATGAAACAATATTCCATATTTTTTAGCAATGTCAAGAAAATACAGTCTTACACACAATATGTGTCATAACTTTATTGGGATAAAACGCACACATTCCAATTTAAAATATAGAACAGAACAGATTTCAATTAAGGAAACTCTTCAAGTTAAAGATCAAATTATTTTCACAAGGAAATTATATATTGTTCCATCTTTGTGATGAGATTTTTTTTCCTCGAAAATGACCCTAAAAAATTGCTATAGTTAAAATAAGTGTCAATGTTCGACAGTTTTATTTGTGTAGTTTAGCATTGTTCTCTAATAACATAGCAGTATAAGTTGTAGTAAGTTTACTTACTCCAAGCAGTAAGTACCTTACTCCAGACCCCACGATCATGATTCAAATCAAAGTTTCTATAGTCTGGATCGAATAATATTTTAACCATATAAAATATTAAAAAGCATCTCACCAACACTGTTGTAGAAAGGAAGATCGATGTCCAAGCAAAGAAGTCCAATGTCCACAAAGCAAGGGAAACTTAAATTTATTTACATCAGTTTTAAAAAGTACAAAACAAAGAAAAAGCTTTCTGTCACACTTAGCTGCTGGCGTAAGTGCGCGGTGGTTTCAGAAAAAGCAATGAGTCTGAACACTGTGGTTGGGTCGACACAAAGATTTCATCCTTCCTGTTTTCTTTTGTGGTCAAGTCAGCCACAGGACATTTTAACACAATGGATGTTTCAGAAACAGGAAATCACATTTGTAGGACCCACAGATACTCCACACAGTTTCTGTTCAAGTCAATTGGAACTCATAATTTTATAGTGTCTACAATATCGTCTGAGCTATCTTTATCTCTCGGCAATTCAATTGGTAACATCCATCATTTATTATTGATTTTTATTAACTTAATTAATAAATTTTCCCACAACATTTAATGGCATCACGAACAGGATGTTGTATAGAATTTTTGATCTTTTAAAGTTCATCTTCTACAACAGCTTCTCTTGTGTTCAGGGAGGACTGACGCTCACCTACGACCCTACAGCTTTACAGAACGGGTGAGTATTGAAAAAGATGTAAAAAAAAATTTAAATTCCACTCATCACATGGCTAACAGATATTGTTTTTCTGAGTTCAATACATTAAATCATGTAAAAATAGTACATGTCTGTTAGTATCGATAGATGCTTCCCCTCGATAGCCTTGGTCTCAAATTTCAGCATGTTTCTTCTGATGAATGTGAGATTGTTTAAAAATAAGTTTAGACACATCTCTTTATATTCAACACAATCAAGAGACTCGTGATTTTACAAACACATGTGTTTTATTGTTAGGGCATCAGAGCGTCTCATCGATGTGATAACATAAATTAAAAGGGAAAATAATAGCTTTAAATAAAAAAAGAAAGAAAGAAAGAAATAAGGCTTAAAAAGACAGAGCACCCTTCACTCATCTTGTTCCAAACCTGCCTTAATTTATTTTTGCTGAGTGCAGAATTATATCAATTAAAGGCAACTTAAAGGGGTTTTTGGTCAACCTTCTTCATATTCAACACAGTACAGAAACTCACAAAGGTTTTCATTAAGTTTAAGTATTTATTTATTAGGTATGGGTTTTCTTCTTTTTTGAAGGGCATTGGACCATCCCATCAGTGCACTGATGTGATAATATAAATCTTAAGATTTTAACAATAGCTTATAAATAAGTTCAGAAAAGGAAGTTTATTTTTTTGTGTACTGTCTCTTTAAGGCTTTAAGAGACAGCGCACACTTTCGTTCATCTCCCTTCTCTTGCTCCAAAGTTTGAGAATAATTCAAATCTGTGAAAATTATTGTCATCCTTTAAAAAAAAAGCTTGTTATTGGCAGGTTTTTTTCCTCACCGTACAGCATCGCTCAGAGCAGATTGATGCATCCGAACTCTCTCTCGCCGTACTTGGCCTCACAGCTCCCGGCCTATCAGGTGAGAGCACCTGCTTTTTACTCCATGGATTCAGTGTCTCTCAGCGCTCATCGCACACCAACATGAACCCAGCCTCTTCTTTTCTCACATTTACTTTATCTTTTAATAAACATGGAATTTCCTTTAACTACAAATGAATAAAATAGGTTTCTACATCGTAATTAACTCCAAATAAACAGATTCAAATCATAATGCTGTCTGCTATGATGTATGACTAAGCAAACTTGATTAACAGTGGTAGATGCCTTGGACGGTAAAGGGTTAAATGTGTGGTGACTGATGTTTTCTGATGCTCAGATGCCGTCCTGGATGCACCATCAGTCGTACCTCATGCAGCCCACCGTGAGTGACTCTGTTCGTGTTTTCGTGTGTGATGGAGTTCTTGTGTGTTTACGTTTGTGATGCTGTTTCAGAGCGCTCTTCTGGCTCCATCAGTGGAGCATCACTCGATGTCCCTCCAGGGCTCGTCTCTGCTCAGCCCTCTCACCCAGCAGCTCAGTCACCTGTCTTTAGGAAGTACCGGAGCGGTTTGTGATGCTCTCGCTATCTATGTTTGTGCTCTGTATGTTCCAATGGTTTCAGAAACAAACCAAGTTATTTGCACTACAAATTTAGGTTGGAAAATTAGCAGGAAATTAATTTAGATTACAAAAAAGCTAAGCCATTTTTTTTTGAGTGGCGCTAAAGATGGTAAGGTAAACATATCCTTTCATTGACACTGGATGGCGCCTTCACCTTATAATGAGCGAACAGTTCATCAAAGCTTAGCCTTACTACTAGTGCTGTCAAACGATTAACATTTTTGATCTAATTAATTACGCAGTGTGGCGGTTAGTTAATCAAATTCATTACATTTAATCACAAATGCATACAGACTCTTTGTAAGTCACCATTCCTTTGCCCAAAGACGGAATCAAAGGTGGCGGGAAGGTGGTTTTGCGAGCTTCTGCTCTCTGCTGGATAAACATAACAAGAACAAAGAAATATACACGCTAACTATAGGCGCTAACTGCGTAATGATGTTTAAAATTTGTATAAAAACAATAAAACCTTTAAATCTGACTCCATTAAAATTAATAATTCATGGTCATGTTATTTTCTTCTTCTCTCGTCATTAAATTATATTACTTTAGGAGGACAAAATGATTCTTAAGATGTGCCTCTTATCATTATTTGTTCATATCTAAAGGTTCTGAATACTGTCGCTTTCCAAAGGTCTCAATTTTTCATAAGCCTTCGACGCTCAAGAGCCGTCTCAGAAGTGTATTATAATCATTCAAGGGATTCCCAAATATGCAGTCGCTTCTTGAGACTTTTCATTCCGGAGCTGAGTTCTCAAAGGGTAAGAGCCGCACAAATAGGAATTATGAAAACTTTGGAGTTGCAATATAATTCATACAGAGAATGCGTTGATCAGACGCGCTCTTACTTGAACTTTTAGCTCCAGGTAACTGCATCCGGATACAAACAATGAACAATACAACTATCTGTGTGATGTCACTCCAGGTAACAGAAACGATACATAAGAAGTAATGATAAATATTTTTTTCCGGACAAACTTCAAAACAAACGATTATGTCAATTTATTAATCAGGTAAATCATAAACAAATCCACTTCCAGTTAAAATGAAATCATCAAATACATTCAGTTCAGTACAGTTTAATGACTTTCCAACCAAATGTATTCTGATTAAACCAATAGCAAGGAGAAAACTCAATCATTATTTACCTGATCATCGAGAGAGAGGCTGCGTACCACATGACCTGGTGCGGGAGCTCTGATTGCAGAAACTCCTCGAGCTTAGGGACAAGTCCCTTAAAATACCCGAGATATCAATATCAAATTACATCATTAAGCTGATTAGTTTTTTGACTTTTGAAGGCTGTCCTTCCTTGAAAACCCTTTAATTTAAAAGTTGCTCTCATGTATGATTGGTTCTCTGAGATAGAATGGTGGAAGACCAGACATTGTGGAGCGAAGCAAAACACTAGAAGGCTTGGTTAATTAAATTAACTCATATGTAGATTCAATACACAGTGAGACGTATGTATGACGTATGTAGACGTATGTATCACGCGGCATCCAGACCCATTCTGGTGCATCCATGTTTTGTGATTAAAATGTTTTTAGTCAAGCTGTGAGACCACTCTCGGTTCTGTTCCAAAAGGACAGCTCGTTTATTTAGTTTGCATAATTATGTCAGAGGCATCTCAGCTCAATGGGGGCGATGCTAAGTCCGAAACAGGAGGCTTTATTTTTCTTCAGTTTTGTTTTGTGGCAAAATAAAGTTCATCCAGTCGTTGTTGGATCTTGGTTTGATTCGAGAGCAGATTCTGAATGAAGTTCTGTTCTGTGTTTCTTCTCAGTACATCCCGAGCTCCGCTCTGCAGGCGCCGTTCATGCCGCAGTACTCCACGCTGAACCCGGCCAGTGTTTCGCTAGAGGTACGACTTGCTTCCACTGTGATTAACCACCTTCACAAACATGATACAGGTCCTAAAAATATAAGAAAACGTTTCTGTTTGATTTCTTCAAGTTTTGAGGAATTTGAAAATATTCATTGGTGACTAAGTAGTGATCGCAGTTGATCAAATGTTCTCTTTTAATCTCTTAATGATTAGCAGTTCTGATGTTTAGTGTCGAGCCTAAAAAAACACAGGGCTGCGCTTCTTTCAGCCTCTTTCGCTTCTTAACGATCCTTAACGATCCTCTGGTTCTTCTGTTTCTTTGGGGTTCTGCAGGAAAGCAGCGGGGCACAGCAGCAGGTTTCCTTGGAGACGCCGTCAGAGAGTTACCCGTATCAGCACAGCAAGTGAAGCAGCGGTAAACCACCGAAACATCTACAAGTTTACCGTAGAGAGGGAGGGGGAGAGAGGGAGGGAGGGAGTAGTAGAGCCAGTAAGTACAGAGCCAATAAGATTTGAGCTAGGTAAAGTCCCCCCACAACAGAATTCAGTAAATTCCTCATCATTTATCACACAACGTTAACTTTCATTAACAACATTTTACTCCTGCCTTTCAAAGTCTTTAGTTTCTATCTTTCTGTTTGTTTGAGGCTTTGTTATGTGTCATTAAATACATTAATAAAAATTTTAATAAAATGTGCATAATTAGACACAAACTAGGTTAAACAAACAAATACAATTAAAGCTTTAATTTTATATTGTTTACTATTACCTTTAAATACGAGATTATATGTTATAATACATTTCATGTAAAAAAAGTTATAACACTATGAAAAGTATATTTTAACTAAAAATATTACTCACTTTTTATAGCTAATATAGCTGGATAAAAAAAATACATATTTTAAATTAAATATTTAAACAACATTTAAAATGTACAACATTTATTTTAACTTATTAAATTATTATAAAATATATTTTAACTAATATGTAAATATTACACACTTTTTACAGCAAATACAGCCAGATTTCTCCTTAACAAATACATAAATGTTGTAAATAAAACATAAACATGTAAAATATGCAACATTTATTATAAAACATTTAAACACAAATATTTATTGTGAAATATTTAGAAACATTTTAACAAATGTAAACATTAAAACTTTTATATTGTGTTGCATTTACTTTAACCTAGTAAATATTATGTAATTTTTATATAAATAAATGACATAAAATACTGACGTACAACAAATACAAATTATACAAATTATAATACATGTATAATGCATTATAACATTTTTAATAGTGTTACATTTATTATAAAACATTTACATTTGAAATAAGTTTAATAAATCATTAATTGTGTTATTAATTTTATTTTTTTAAGTGTAATGACTTTTTTTCTACATTTATTTAAAACTGTAACACTTTGAAATCAATAACTTTAATTCATTTGAAGCGTGTTATAGTGGGCGAAATAAATAAGTAAATGCATAAAATGTCAAATTTAGCTTTTTATAATGTCATAAAAAGTCTAAAACACATTGTAACATGAGATGAATTAGAAAACATACACATTTTCAGGTTTTTCTCTTAATCTGATCGTGTCTCCTTCAGGTCCTGTAGAGGAGCTGCGCTGCTCTGAGGCGGAGCGGCGTCTCTCCTGCGAGGATCCCCAGCCCAACCGGAGGTCAGGTGCGCACTAGAGCGCCGGACTCACGCAAACCAAACACAGCTCTTAATCGCTTCTATTTTCATAACAAAACTGAAAAAACCCAAAAACAAGTCTTTCATAAATCTGTCGAGGAACCAAACGAGCTCTTTAGGAGGAAAGAAGTGCCTTGTTCTGTTGTAAAATATGCACGTTTTTATTATTTGAGGCTTGTTTTAGTTTGCTCATCATCTTTTTGTACAGTTCTGATTGATTTTCTTGTTTGTCGGAAACCATCTGAAGCTGAACCACCTCTGCTCCGAGCGCTCCACCGGCTGCAAACGCTCATCACAGGAGTCCAGATCAGGTTTCAAAACTCCAAAGAGGTTTAGAGATGGGTCGGATATTCCGTGGCAGCATCTGACGGCGCACAACAGGACGAGACGCTTGCAATCGTTTCAATTCTTTTAGCCTCAACAGCTCATGTTAGATCAGAGCAGAACAAACTCTTCAGTAGGGCTGGGCGACACGGCATAAAATTAATCACCATCGTTCTTTTCCATATCAGTTGGTATCAATAATTATCAGGAAATCGTCAGATAAATTTTTCAGATAACTTTTTAATTAAAAATAATAATAATAATAATAATAGCCTGTTAAAATAGCTCAAATTTCAGACATCGAGTCAGTATTATTTGTATTTAGTTATTAAAATTAGTTATTGATATTATTGGATATTATTATATATATTATATAATTATATATATTAATTATAGATATTACAGAGTTACTATAATCCCGGTTTCTGATTGGTCTTCCAGTCAACCACGTCATGAAACACGTCAACAGGAAGTGTTTAGGATGCGGGAACATTGAACGGAGAGAATAAAGCTTTTGTTTGCAAAAGAAAAAAATAAAAGTGTTTTAATCTCAGAGCATGAAAAGTGCACGTGTGTTACCTCACACAACTCTGGAGCGAATAGAAACACAGAAACCATCCGCGCACAGAACCGGGAAGAGTTGATAGAAACTCGCTGGACAGGAAGTTATCGACCTCTCTATCGTCTTATCAATGAAAATGATCGAAATGGAATTATCGCCCAGCGCTGCTCTTCAGTGAGACCGAGCAGAGAAACATTCAGTGCCATCTACGCAAATACAAAAAAAAACTGCTCACGTGAGGTTAAAGGCTTCTTACGATGCAAAGTCAACTTGTGCAAGGCCTTTGCATATAAAACAGTGTGAACACACTTGCTCAAATAAGACTAGTGTGGTTGAACACTTGCAAATCACGAACACGGACAGGTAACATCCTGTTTTAAGGTCGACACACATTGGGAACCTTTCCTGTGCAAGCGTAACAGTCCGTTCCTTCTTTCCAAATAATGCGCACAGATAAAAAGCGGGCTAAGCTTTACGCTCGACCAATCAAATGTTGGAGGTGATGTTACATCAATGCACCACTTGAGGGCGCTCCTCGCACTCTCTAAACGAGCCCTCTTGACGTAGTAGCATAGAACAAGAATGTGAAGCTCGAGTGCAGAAGAGTGCAAGCGTCGTCAACAGGGGGGGTCCTAAACTTCTGTAATGCCACCATGTGGTGGGAGACTTTCTGTAGCTCCCTGGCACCGTCAAACGATGAGGAGCATCACTACGTCTACTACTACTCGACCGATTAGAGTGAGAAGACACAGAGGAATAGAATTCGCCTCGATGAGGCATCATCGTCACAGACTATTCAGCGGCGCGGAGTGGAGGAAGTGCCTTTGTGTGGGTTCTAGTTGTGAATTCGGTGCTGGCTGACAGTGAAAATTCAAGCGGAGCCGAATGTTCAGTTAAAGAAGGGCAGAAGCAGCTTTTTCTTTTCCTCCAGAGCTTTACTTTCTTTCATTCCTCTTTCATAGGATTCTGTTTTTTACATTGTGTATGTTTGTTTGTTTGTTTTATACTTGAAATCCACCGTCCTGGACAGTGGCGATGCTTATTTTGAGCTTCCATAATGTTCCACGCGACCGAGTCGTTCTGTGCTTTGAGAGCTTTTATGGCTGGTCAGAGTGTGCATGCGCGCCAGGATTTGCATTGATTGAAGTATGTTGAGCAGGTTTTCCAGACAGGAAATGCAGTTTAAAGCAGGTTCTAGTTTAGTAAAACATGAAAAACACAAAAGAATCCAAATCCTGGCATGCGTGCGCTTTTGCATAAGAAGATGCACATCATGAAGCTTTGTTTTTCCATTTATAAGTCTGACGAATGTCAGAAATTATCCAGAGCATAATAAAAATCCTGGAATTTATACAAAAAATATGTTACAAAAATCCATTTTCCATAACGTCATGTACACCAGCAATGTTTAGCTGCAGACCCAGGGACCCTCCTGCACTCTCAGACCAGAGCAGTAGTTTTTCAGGCAGCGCCCCCTGCAGTGTGGGCTGTATAAAGTTAACCAATTTTAGGTAAATTGCGATTTACATGAATTTATCAAGTATTTATTGTTGTGTTTGGTGATTAGGATTAGCGCTATATTTACAGATTACACAACGTTCTATTTTTTGTAAAATAATTTTAACCTTTACTTTTGTGTTGTTTGATAATTTTTGATCATCTGACCTAGCTTGAAACCTGAATGCTAATTCTAACTAAAATGAGCGCTGTTACAATAACTGGATGGTAAGCATCAACAAAAACCTTTTTATAAACGTATTGAACTCTAAAGTGTAGTTTTATTGAATGGTCAGGCTGCACTTGGCTCCGAACAACAAAATTGAGCAACATCCAAACAATCCCCAAAGGAAGTACTATTGGAAGCTGATCCCGGCTTCTTCCAGCCCTAATCTAAAACCCTTTCTTATATATATATATATATATATATATATATATATATATATATATATATATATATATATATATATATATATATATATATATGTTTATGTATGTATGTATGTGTGCGTTATAAGTAGTTGTAATATTTAAAGATAAACCACTAGTATTTAATGGAAAATGTGAATAATTACTAATAGATAATTATCAATGAGAATTTTTAAACTTGTTTTGTCCAGATTTGGTGATGTAAACATCCCCTGGTTTGAAAAGCATTCTGCAAACCAATGTATTCCCGCATTTTATTTTAAACGAAGGAACTTCATCCCTTTCTGTTAGGCTCACCTACGTTTTTCGCACTCCATTTTCTGCAGGGAAACATTATCACAACTACGGGTGTTGTTGTTTGGAGTCCAGGGAACGCTACTATAACACTTGCGAAACGAGTCTGCCGTTGTTTACTATGCGTCGATTTACAACAGGAAGTGACAATAACCCTTTCGGGAAACTGGAAGCCGGAAGTGTGATGAAGGTCTATTTGTAAAGCAGCAAACAGGAAGTGAGGCCTTGAACTTCCGGTATTCAGGCTTTTAAAATAAAAACCGTGAATAGTTCAATAATATGTATAGAAAAGTTCAAAACTGTCATATGATATTTGTTAAATGATTTTTAAAAGTCTAAAGCTTACAACTTTTAGAGTTTAGAGAGAAAATTTAGAGCGTAAAGTCAGTTTGTGTTTTAGTCTCTAATGTTTATGTAATCCTCTTCCAAACAGCAAAGGGCTGTAAAATATTAGTGTAGTTCAGCCTCTGGGTCTGCAGCTTCCCCTCACTCATGCAGACGCTGCTCTGAGCTCCTCACGAACAGCCACAGCGTCTGTAGAATCAATATATGTCTAAGAAAACCTGATATCACAGAAAATAAAGATCAGAAATCATCTCAACATCCCGTTTGTGACGCCATTACATAGTTGATTACATTGATCAGTTAGGTTAGTAAAAATCAGTGATGCTTTTACGAGTCAAATCAAATCAGGTTGTATGTGGGGAATAGTGTGTCGCAAACACTGATATGTAAATACAACAGGAAACCCTTTCAGTCAAATTCATTTCATGCTCTCTTGCAGTTTAAATCCTTCCCTCAAGATGGGAAAAAACTGATAAAGGCTAATGCTATCCTGAACCACAGGAGTAAATTCAGATTTGATCTGAGCTCTTTTTGTTCAACTGAATTGATAAATATTTTTTCACCGGCAGTCACTCCTCTTATGGCCTTCAGTCGATGTGTGATGTAATATAAGCTATGGAACTCATTCTTCTTCTGGATTTCTGTAGCAGCTGTAAAATAGACCTTAAAAAGTATCCGTCTTCGTTTTTTGCAGGTATTTGTTTGGTTTTGCAGTGTCAGAAACAAATAAGCTTGATTATTGGTTGTGCGGTCAAACAGTTCACTGCGCGACACACACTACATTACCCACAATGCATTAGGAAATTAGGATTTGTTTTAATCTATTTATTTCTGTGGACGCGAGCTTTGTGAACGGATTGCTGCTGATGTTTTCCTCTGATCTCATCGTTTCAAACAGAACTGCTGCTAATGCGAGAGACGCAGAGAAAGCCGTACTCCACACGGGAACCGCGTAGTGCCTTAGAAAGGAATGCATTTACTTTGTTTTATTGTTTTATTTGTGTTGTGTTTGTCCAGGTTTTATTTATGCAGCTGCAGGTTTTGCTAATAGAGCTTTTGTCTTCCTCTGCAACAGTTTCTGATTTCTCTTCGCGTTGTTTTCAAGGACTCTAAATGTTCTATTTTCTCTTGGATTTATTTTGTAATAAAGTCTTGTTTGTATTTGGCTTGTGCGTTTGTGGTTTCTCGAGGGAACGAGGGCTTCTTCAGGAGAGTTCTCACTGCAGCATGATGTTCACATGGTTTTTTTTTTTGTTTGTTTGTTTGTTTGTTTTGTTATACAAGTTCTTTTTTGTTAATGCTATTCTGAGATTTCCTTTTCATGTACTTTTCACTTTTCCATCTATTTTATTTTTGTTGTTATTTTATTTCTATTGTTATTTTTTCAATCTATTTTATTTAAGTTTTTTCATTATTTTAGTTAGTTTTCTTCTTTTGTCTAGGTTCCTTGAAATTTTGTTCTTGTTTAATGGAAATTATTGTAACAATTCATGTGTTTTAAAGAAGAAGTGCTTCATTATTAATCCAATTTTATAAATTGTTTTTACTATTCATATTTATTCTTTTTGTTTTTTTTTTTAAGTTTTTTATGTTTAAGTTTTTTTCTATCCATTTTAGTTGAGTGTTTTGCATTTGTATTTTAAGTAATTATTAAATTATCATCCAATGCCTCCTAGTGTTTTTTTTTTTTTTTTTTTTTGTGCATGACCGCTAAAGCTGTATTGATTTATTTTTTAATGTGTTTTAATTTTCATGTTTGTTTTGATGGATGGTACTTTCCTGAATATTCATGTTCTATTTTTTGTTCTCTATTTAATTAGTATCATTGCTCTTTTAGTCATTTTTAATGTTGTTTTTTATTAAACTTTTAAAATTTTCAGGGTTTTTTTTAGGTTGTGCCTTCGAACTTGTTTTGCTCTGATAAGTGTATGATAAGTTATATTTGTCCTCTTTTTGCATCTAATAATGATTCTGTCTTTGAGACATAATCACACCTGTGTTTAAGTATTTATTGTATTTTTTTTCCTTTTATAATGGATAGTTTTCTTTCTTTTGTCTTTGTTATGGATGGATGTAGCTTGATTAGAATGATGACGTATCTAATTATTTCTGCATTATTCTTATCAATGTTCGATGATCAATAATGAGTCGATATCTTACTGTAACGAGTGCGCTAAAGTGATAACTGCAGAGAGAAGGTTACTACAGTCACGGTCATTTATTCATTGAGCAGTTCAGTTTACAATCACCTAGATATATATTTCTCTCATTCCAGGATTCTGCACTTATATTTTTCTTAAACATAAATATAAAGCACATAATGGATGCATTCTTCCTAACACTAAAATGGGTTGCAGAATAACACGACACACACTCTCTTTTTAACAAAGTAATCAAACATTAGTGTATCATCAAAGGTACAGAAGTGATTTCTTGAAGCACATTTTCGACATTTCAAGGGTAAACAGTGAAAAAGCAGAGCTTAGTATGAACTCAACTCGAAACTTTTGTTAAATAAACATGTTAAAGTATGAGAAACCCGTAGATGCACATAAATTCTCTTTCCAGTTTTAGATGTTTTGATCCCTTCTTAAATGTATGAACATTTTTTTTTTGTCCTGATTTCATGTTCTGATCAAGTTTCTGGAGTTTTCCTTCATTTAACACACCTGCATCCTGCAAACCACGTGCTTCAGGCCGGTAGCGGACTCTACCGCGTGTTTGGCATCTCTGCTCTGTTTTACTTATGAAAATAACTGCTTACAACATCGCATTCATGAGTTCCTGTGTAAAGCACCCGAGGAAAGCCACGTAGACCTCGAGAAATCTGAAGGTGAGTAAATTAGCTTCAACTCTCTCGGTCTAAAGGTGTTATGTTTTGCCGTATTTAGTACTAATTTCCACTGATTTGTATACATTTAGCTGCTGTGTATGTGTGGTGTTATAAAAATACTGCTTGTGATTCACATTTTTTGAGAAATTTACGTAAAATTATATAGCATCGTGTTCGCTAATTCTTTAAAAATTAGCGAGTCCCCGTCACGTGACCCCTACCGACCGACGTTTAAAATAATTTATAGGAACACTTTTTTTTGTAGTGTAGGACTTTCCTTGTGCGTGTATGTTTATATATATATATATATATATATATATATATATATATATATATATATATATATATATATATATATATATATATATTAGTAATTTTTATGACATCGAAGTTATGCTTTTGTTACAGATAATCAGCGTAAATTGGCTGTTGGATATCCAAACTTGTGAAGTAAATGTTCAGGAGTATTTAAACGTAACTAAAACTTTTGAATTCTTTAGAATTTTGTTTGTATTGAAACAAAATAATTTTCTTTCTGCATTAACACATAGTTGATCAATATATACATTACCATGAGTAGAAGTAGATGTGGTGGATATAGATGTGGTTCAAATTTACTTTTAAACATACCAAAAATAAAAATATATATTATATTTCTGTTAATTAAGCTCGATTTATGATTGCCTAATGATTATGAAATGCATTTCATTACTTAAGTGAAAATGTAGATATCTAAAAATGTAAGACTTTGAGGAACATCAAATGTTCTTTTAATTCAGTGAATTCCTTTTGGATTTGGTTACATGAAAGTTATTTAGTCTCAATTTTCCTGTCTTTGGTGGCTTTCTTTTGTTGTTTGTTTGCAGCTGGAAGACTAGTAGCAACTTAAAAGCTCTTTACTGTGAAGATTTCATCTTATCAGACATGAATAAATGGTTACAGCTTTTCAATATTTGTCCGTGAAGCGCATATAAACATTTAATCTGCATAAAAGGCCACATGTTCTAAGATGTAAAAACTAGTTCTGAAATGACAACCTGGACTAAGAACACATGTTAGAATAGATCATAGTTCTGTAAGCTTTATAAAAGGGTGAGAAAAAAAATCTGCTGAGCTCGAGGTGCTTCAGAGTTTGGGTCGTGACCTGCGAGCCATGGTTTCTCCACAGCTCACTCTCGTCCGCTCCCGAAGAGCTGCATGAGGAAGGTGAAGAGGTAGACGATGTCCAGATAGAGGCTGAGCGTGGCGAAGATGTACTCCTCGGGGCTCAGGGTGTACTGCTTGTTCCCTATCAGCAGCTGCGTGTCGAAGGCCAGGAACTGAGAGGAACACAGGTGAGGAGCTGTCAGAACCTCAGGAGAACCTCTTCAGAGATGCAGCGATTCAGGTGTGAGGCTGTTTTTATAGTAGATTATGAACCCCAAAATGCTCAATGTTTCAAGGTACTCACTAGTTATTAAAGACTGTGATGCTATGAGTGAGAGCTCAGGGTTTTTTTGTCCTCAAAAAATTTTCTAGATGAGAGGCCCTGTTTTTCACATTGTTGCTTAAATGTTAAACACTAAAAGCAGAAAGTAAGGCCTTAGTGTGCAAAATTAACAATTTATATAAATATATATATATATATATATATATATATATGTATATATATAAAAGTAAAAATGCTTTAGGATATTTATTATTAATATAAGAATTATATTAATAATTGTAAATTCATTATATATGTATATATATATATATATAATATAATTTTTGCATTAACTGTTTTGATAAATGCATTATATTTTACATCTGATTTTTATATGGATTTGTTTTATCATTTAATTTTGATTATGCAATTACATTTAATAAATACATGTATTTTTGAATAATTTTATTTTGCATGTATTTTTGATAAAAATATATTTTTGCATTTATTTTTTGATGCATACTTGTATTTTTGATATGCATTTATTCTTTACATTTATCCTTAAATGCATTTATTTTTTGATAAATAACTTTTAATTTGCATTTATTTTACCTTGCCATTTTTGTCCTCCATAGAAAGTAAGTATTAAGTATTTATAATATGTATATTTACGTTTCATGAATAGAACCTTGTTTTCATCATCAAAAATGGTCAAAATAACACTTCTATTATATTTGTTAACTTTCTGCTTGGCTCGGCTAGTGAAGATGAACAATAACCCAAGTTTAAGTTATTTATTATTCTCACATTTTTTCATTTGCGTAGTTCTCTGTTCGTTTGCTAACTATGTGGGCGATCCTAACTTCATCCTAAGCCAGGATTGGTCAGACAGGAGCAATCATTCGCTAACTAAATTTAAGCCACCTGGTTAGGTCACAGACATAGAAAATAAATACATTTAGCAACAAATGTGAAAGCTCCAGAATAGATCTGCAAAGCTTGAGAGGATAATATTAACAGCCTGAGACAGACTCTTGAGAGCTAAAGCACTAATCCGTTCTGATCGGCTTCTCACCATGGTGAAGACGACGGCTCCGATGCAGGCGTACACTGCGTGCAGCCAGGGAACCTGAGGACAGAGAGAATGATTATGTGAGACATTCCTCGGGACGAGTTACACACAGCATTGATAAAAACAAAACTAAAAGAGACTAGCAATGGGAAGTTTCCTTCATTTGGGGACTTTGTTCTTTTTAACTCTCGTTCACTAAACAGAACGACTCTTTGAACGATTCGTTCTTTTCGTTCATCCATAAATAATTATTTACTTTATTCCCTAACAAGATTACTTGCAAACAGTTATGATAAAGACCCCAAAACAGAGCGAAATACAATAATAAGAGAAATCAAACCAGCTTACCTGTGTCTTTTGATTATCAACATGCACAAGAAAAACCTCTTCTGATACTTGAGAAAAATTAGCTTTAGTGTTAATTTTTGCTAAACACGAGAATTATCTTGACATTACCGTTTGAACTACCATCACATGAGAACGAACGATTCAAATAAACTCAACTTCTCTAACATCTGGATAATGTAGCCGTTAAGGTCTCCAACACTCATAGACTACTCACCGGGGTTCCCCAGGGTTCAGTCCTTGGCCCCCTTCTCTTCTCCATCTACACCACCTCCCTGGGCCCTATCATCCTCAGACACAGATTCTCCTACCACTGCTACGCTGACGACACTCAACTCTATCTGTCGGTCCCCCCTGATGATCTGTCAGTAACTACCCGCATAACTGACTGCCTGAACGACATCTCTACTTGGATGAAGAACCATCACCTACAGCTCAACATGGCCAAGACAGAACTTCTGGTAATCCCGGCCAATCCCTCTGTGCATCACAACCTAACCTCACCATCCAGCTGCAATCCTCTACAATCACCCCTTCTCCTTCAGTCAGGAATCTTGGAGTGATTTTGGATGAACAGCTGTGCTTCAAAGACCACATCACAAAGACAACTTGAGCGTGTAGGTTTGCACTGCACAACATTCGAAAGATCTGGCCCTTCTTAACTGAGCATGAAACTCAACTCCTGGTTCAGATTCTGGTCCTCTCACGTCTGGACTACTGCAACACTCTCCTAGCAGGACTTCCAGCAAATGGGCTCAAACCTCTGCAGATGATCCAGAATTCTGCAGCTCGTCTTATCTTCAAGGAACCGAAGCAAGCTCATGTTCCTCCCCTCTTCATCACTCTTCACTGGTTCCCCATTGCAGCTTGTGTTAAATTTAAAGCACTGATGCTGGAGTACAAAAATATCTCCAGATCAGCCCCTGTTTAACTCCACAATCTCATACACTGCTACATGCCCTCTAGAAGCTTGCACTCAGAAAAATAACAGCGACTCATGGTTCTGTCCCACAAAGGCAGAAGATCTCTCAGCAGAACCTTCTCTCTCACTGTTCCTGACTGGTGGAACAAACTCCCTGATCCAGTCAGGAAAGCAGCAACACTAACAGCTTTCAAAAAGCAACTGAAAACTCTTCTCTTCAGATAAAAACCTACTATAAAAAAGTGTTTTCCTCCTCTGTCTTTATTTTCTTCCTGCTATGGTTTATTGATCAGTTGATACAATTTCTATTATGAGAAGCTGAGATAGACTTTGACGGTGTAACAGATTGCATATTGTCTCTCCCCTAATATAAGTGGCTTTGGACAAAAGCGTCTGCCAAATGCATAAATGTAAATGTAAACTGCTCTTTTCTGTGTCCGGCTCTGAGTCTATTGAGAAGCAATAGTGGGATTGATCAAGATGAAGATGAAGAACAAATCGTTCACAAAGAAGAGTAGTTCCTCACGACTCACTATAAAGATTCACTCTTCAACTCGTTCTTATTTTTCTCAATCATTTCAGCGGCTACAGAACTCTGAAGTTAGAGAAGTTTAGTTCATTTGAATTGTTCTCATATGATGGTATTTCACGTGGTATTATGGTAATATTTCTCGTGATTTGCCAAAAAGAATACTAAAGCTCCATTTTCACTGCACAGGGTGGGCAAATTATAGATTTCACTGAAACAAACTATGTAATATCTATATTTTGGAAGTATCAGAACAGGTTTTTCTGGTGCGTGTTGATAATTAAAAGATGCAGGTAAGCTGGTTTGATTTCTCTTGTTGCATTTTGCTCAGGTTTGAAGTCTTTTGTCATAAAGTAATCGATCATGTCAATCGATAATTGATGATTGTGTGTAACAAAAGTACTCTGCTTTTGTTAACAGGCATCACAATGAACACACACCAAACACGTTTACACACTTTATCTATGAAGGGCAACTCAAACAAACAGATACCACCATTTTAACCATGCACTAAATGTGCAGGGATGACATCACAATGACTCTCTTCCAATAGGAGAGAGGTAGCGTTGAAATAGGCTGCAGCAAGCTTCACTTTTAATTTCAAGAACTTCTAGTTGTCTTAAACCAAAGATTTGAGAGCGACAACAGACCTGCTGCTCGACAGAAGGTATACATGACACCAAATTGCTCTGAACTGTTCTTAAACAGGTGTCCTGCTGTCAAGCTCCGCATCGCGAGTTCATCATTGCGAAAAGTAACGAGATCCACATGATGTGGCCTTAATGTCTGATGCGGCAACATGGGAAATGTGTGCATGTTAGGATATTTTCAGAAGACTCATGTTTAATCTTACATGTGATTATGCATCAATAAGTTAACATTAGAGCTTCCAGCACTGTTTATATAATGTTAAAAAAGAAGACGGGGACCCAAACTAACCAAGATCCTTCGTGACTGTTGTGTTTAGTCATGATGGAGTTCCATTTAGACATTTATAAATATGTTGTTACCTACTGTTTTGCAGTTTGAATCGTCATTTGTCTTTATAACCAATTATATGTATTATGTATTAAATTAATTAATGAAATGTATTATACATTTTCCACACCAGTTTTTGTTTGCTCTGAACATGCTTGAAAAACTACTTTAGAGCATCAAATTAATGTTGCAATTTTTCTACTTGATTTAACCTTCTTATTTAAATACGTCATTGTGTACAATCATTGTTTGATTTAAGCAGTGATGACGAGCATTTTTATACTTTTATATGGTAATGCACCATTAAGAAGGCTCGCAAACTGCCTTTAAACAGCAGAAGAAGAACCTGGTGCCAGCCGGGAGCATTGATTATTATATAAAGTGAATGGCATTGACGGGGAGCAGGTCTGGGGTGGGGGAGCAGACAGTGAGTTACAGAAAGGCTCAGCTCAAACACTGCAGCCGTGTTCCTCCATCTGAAGATCCGTTAGCCAAAACAAAAAAGCCAGGAACAACAGAAAAAGTCGGCAGATTTGTCGCTAGTTGCTAGAAAGCAAAAAAATTTGCTAGACGGCCTGAAAAGTCGCTAAATCTAGCGACAAACCCCTAAGTTGGCAACACTGAATAGAGTTCACCAAGTAGTTTTAACTAGATGTCGAATTGGACTCCAAGACTCGCGCAGGGTTTTTTACTCAAAGCAGATGAAGCCCCTTCTGCGTACTCACTGCCAGCACCCGCTCTCTGTGATGCATATTCTACTGGATTGTGTTTACCTAAGTTTAAGAAAAAAGTTATTTTATAATGGACATACTTGTAGATAACTTTTTAATACAAATTTAATTAAAAAAAGTTTTATCACATCTGAGACTGAAAAATTCACTCTAAAATTATGTTGATGTGTTTTTAAGTATTTATATAAATACCTGTATTTGGTTTGCCATGAAGGTAGCCTTAGTTGCTGGCATGGCATTAGGAAACAAATAAACAAACAAACTACAATCTCCGTATTTTTTATGTCCAAACTAACTGCTGAGTATAATCATTGTAGTAATTCTACTGTATCAACGAAGACCTGAACCTCTTGGTATTGGCCACGCTAAGAATTTACTTAGACTGGAAAATTAATTTAAAAATGTCCTGAATTGGGACTGTTTGTGTGGTGGCTGCAGCTGCAGATCTAAGGATGAATCATGTAGAGCGCACTCACGTAGCCGAAGGGAACTGTGAAGCCCATGACGATGGCGCAGAAGAACATGGCCATGCACAGGATGAAGAGCAGCCCCTGGTACGAGGTGATGTCAATCTGTGGGCAAACCGTTAGGACTTCAATAGCAGCATCAAAGACAAATAGATCTCTGAAGAGCGGATGAATTATTGACTCGAGATGGTTTCGGTGCAATGCAACATCTATAGAAAACAGTGTTTCAGTTTCACCGTCCAAACCTACAGCACTTTTTTTGTTTTACACAAAATATAAGTCAACTTTAATTAGCTGAAATAATAGAGTACTGATAGAGCTTATGTTTATTGCTGATAATTCAATAATGGGGCTGTCAAGAAGGCGTTCTCAAGTATATAAATATTTTCACATGGTGCCACAGAATTAGGTAAAATAACAAATAATAAATATTATTGACTTTCCCATAGACTATTCTGAAAACATCTCACCTGTTTGAAATAATTTCCAAGCAGGACAAATTCAAAATGTATTGTTATATTAAGTAATCAATAAATTGTCAGCATCTAGAACAACAAAGAATATGCAGTTTCATTGACAATAATCGTCACAACTTGTGTTCAGAAAATGTAAAACACATTGAATTACAATTAAATTAAAGGGATTTTTATGCTTTTCTTGGCGGCGCAGCGATCAGAAAATCCACTAGATGTCACCAGTGAGTGAACTTAGTGAACCTTTGAGTAGTGAACCTGTTTTCGAACCAGTGTTTCAATATGGGTTTAGTGCTTCAGAAAGCCTCGCTTTGCCATCACTAGCCTCTATCCTGAATTAGCTAGCTATTTACACAAATCAGCGATCAGACGAGATCACGAGTTGGGTCATGCGAGGCGTTCTCACCTTGCTCTGGAAGCTGAAGAGCGTCACACATAGACACACCACAGCGGTGATGCCGATGCACAGAACCACAGATTTAGTGTTGTAGAAGCTGTCCGGAGGAACAGATACGATTATCATCAGAACAGAGAAACTCAAGGGCGTCGTGAACTCAAGACTGAGGTGTTTACCTGGAGATGAACCCCAGCATGCACGCCATGCTCAGAGTCTGGAAAAAATTAAAATAAATCAAATAAGAACACCAAAAGTTCTTCAAATGAAAGTGTGGAGAATATTTTAACCATTAGCTTTATGAAGAAAAGGACTACTAAACAATTAGTTAATTAATTAATTAAAGGACTCTTATTTTGAAAAGTCAACTTTTGGAAGAGACTTGGGCATAATTGGTATGAACACACGTCTGTTAGACTGTTCCAACTTACTTTCATATAAGGTTGTGTTACCAAGTGGTAATATTTGTTTTCAGAATCATCAGTTTGTGGCGTGTGAACCGTTTCTAACTTTATTATGGTGATTATGGTGACAAGGTATATATTTAATAAGAATGTCACCTACCACTCCGTAGCAACCAGACTCTAAACCCAATGCAACTATTTTCAAAGATCTATATCTCAGCTTAGGAAAAGAGTTAAGACAGGGTTTGTTTATATGATTCCTACTAACAAGGGGACATTATATGTAATTACTAACCCCTCCATAGCGACCAGAATGTTTACCCTAGCAACCACATTTATAGGTCTATGTCTCAGCTTAGGAAAAGTGTTAAGACATGAGGGTTGGTTTATATAACTACTATTAACAAGGAGGAAATGATGTGATGTTACTAACCCCTCCATAGTATCCCAACTGTTTACCCTAGCAACCATCTTAACAAAACTATCTTTTGCTATTAACGTGGTGCTTTGAGCCTTATTTAAGCATTAAACTGTTTTAACTATTAAAGTACTTTTTACACAGTTTGAAACTTTAAATCGCAACAAGGTTTGAACTTTTCCTAACCGTTTGAAGCTTTAAAAATCTTACTTAATCTAACATAGTTTCCTATTCAGACTTTAAAATCTTGTTTGTTTATTAATATGCCTTGAGTTGCAGAGTTTAACTAACACAAACAAATAAAACATGATTTGGAAATATGATTTCTAAATTGTTTACACAAATTCAGCTGATTTGGAGTGTTTTAAATATATATACTTGGTCTGTTAAATAAACTATTGTATAAGAAAATGTTTTTACTGAATGGATCTGCACCTAAACAAGCTAAGATTAGTTCTTAAAACAGAATATAATAAGAAAAGGTAACATGCAAAACACTTGCAGTTAAATCTCATACACATTTTACTTTTTAATAATTTTTTTGTTAAGTTGTTTATACCAGTTTAAAACTATCTTGTATATCAGATTGAATTGAGCTATTCTGTGTTTGGCTTCACTTTACTGGATTTCTGCATTTGTTTTAGTACTCACAAAGATACTCAGGAGAATGAGATTCCATGGAAATTGCCGCCTGCCACAGAAAGCATGAATCAATCATTATAAACCAATATTTTTACTATAATTCAGAGAGATTTACTGAGCGTTTCCAAACCTGAGATCTCCACAGCATGCCAGAGAGATGTATGTGACCAGAAACAGAAGGCTGAGAACGTAGAGTTCAGAAAAATCAGCTTTCATTTACTACCTTTGGGAAAGAGTACTCAACTTAGGGGCCTTTCAAATTGGGAACTACTAGAATGTTCCATTACCGACAGCGTTCGCTCTTCCTCCTCAATTTCCCTCAGTTTTACGTTCACGCGCTATTTTTCCAATTCTTGTGTAAATTCCTCACTGGAAACACGTTGCGTGGATGGTGAAAGAAGAAAAGACGAAAGCTCTCTCATTATCAGTCTGCGATTGCTTGCTGAAATAAACGTTTGTCTGTACTGAGTAACGTTGGTGACCTCAGCGTTTTTGTGCATCTTGTCGAGCTGAGACTGGATGTTCTCGTCTGCTCAAATTTCCATCAAACATTGTATTTCCTCGCTCCTCCACAAACATTCTTTTCCAGCCATGTTGATCTGTGTATAAACAGTGAATGAGTCGAGGAGTTTTTACGTCACGTCGAGCGCAGACAGCTTCCTCTTTTGATTCAAACGTCCTACCCATATCTCCACTAGACCACGTGAACTGTTTCAGAGACTACCTCTGGAAGCACTTTCTGAAACGGTTCATGGAAACAAAAGAATGGAACCATTACCAGAGCCAAGTGTTTGTGGAAACGAAATACAGATGGCAGTCTGAAAGGCCCCTGAGAGAGCTACAGGGACTTACTTTGAGATGGAATAGAGGAAGGGGTGTGTCTGAATGTACATCCGCACAGGAGCGCTGCAGAAGAGCACAGAAGACATCTTTAAAACTAGATTTGGAGGACAGACAAATATTTTTATAATTGCTAGCATGGATTTAGCCTGTCATTAGCATGAGACGAAAGTGATGCAAGGGTGCAAAAGAATGAGATGCATGCATGATCCTGAGATGGACTAGAGTTTCATGTTCATGCTGTAGCATGAATTAGCCAACCTTTTGCTGAATTCAGCCCAATAACATGATTTGAGCATTACCATTGGCACTAGCATGCACTGTAAAAAAATAATTCTGATGTAATTTTCATTCAAAATAAATTTATGTTGTATTAAAAATAATGTGCAGATGGTCAGATCTGGAGTGAGCCATACCAGGAATGTGTGCTCTGCATGTAACACATCCCAGTGTACACACACCGCAGTGAACAAACACACCGTGAACACACACCCGGAGCAGTGGGCAGCCATGGGTGCGGTGTACAGGGAACAGTCGGGAAACACGTGTCTTGCTCGAGGGCACCACAGCTGTGTTTGTTGAAGATAGAGACCAAGTATTTCATCACTCACTCCACCTTCAACTCGGTGGATCTGGGAATCGAACCAGAACATTCTGATCCATCTCCTTTCCACCAGACCCCAACTGCCGGATAATACTTTTATTTATCAACTTAACTATCTGTATTTATTTGTTTAATAATTTATTTTACACTTTATGCTAAACATTATGGTCAATATAAACTGACAAACACATTTTATAATTATGAATGTTAATGCATTTAATTCAGACTAGCAGAAACTGAAAATATAAAAAATAACCCGAAACAGCTTGAATAATATATTCAGAACATACAACTAAAACTATTTGCCCTCTAGCTCCTAATGTCATCTGTAGCTCATTTTCTATTTTAGAGCGTTTTATGTTCTGTTTGCCGTGTTCCATCAGGACGTTTTATCAAGCTGCTTAAATGCGAGCGACTCGACGGTAGAGACCGACTGCATGTGATCAACTACACACAGTTCTCTGGCTCTGGTGAGCGCCCCCTGGCTGACATTGCTGCTAAAACTGTAGTTTGGGTGCAAAGGCTTCACTCGCGTCGCTTGAGGTTTGCTTTTAGCTTCGTTGACGGATGTATTTCTGAAGGTGCGAGTTTGTGTCTGTTTACAGGATCTTGGACTTTGAGGCAGAACGAGTTATTTTATTTCAAAAGTTATGCGTATAAAGAGTATTAGTTACTGCAAACAAGTCGTGACATTATAGTAGCGCATTATTAATAACGTGTTACTACCCAACACTGCTCATTAGTAGCTTGAATGTTTATGTGAAACTCACTGGAATGTGAAGAGAGCGATGATGGCGACCGTCGAGAAGAGCTGAAACATCAGGATGGCATAAACCTGCAGAAAGATTAAATACAGTGTCAGATTGACTTAATTTACAGCGTAGGTGCAGTAGGTCCCTATTATGAAAAACTTAAGTATTCTGCATGAATAACCACCACTAGAGGCGCTGTTTTAAACTATTTTTCAGAAAAGGAAAACCTTTTCTGCAAATTTCTCTTTTTTTTTAAGCTGCAGTTAGCCATTTATCTGAACCAGTGTGAATTTAAAATGTTTACTTAAACAAACACATCTTTAAACCATTAGTGTCTCGATTATATGGCTCTTGCTGATTGGTTACATATCTGTGTATTCTGCACAGTTTAATATTTGAACATTTTTTTACCTTAGTCTCACCACAGGCGCATTTTACTGTTGAATTATGAAATGATTATAGGCTGAACGTACTGCACAAACCCTGTGAGCGAGTAGGTGGAGTAGGTAGATATTAGCTCATTTGAATCCTGTGATAACAAAATCATTACCTTTCGTATAAAGATCCGCCGCACAGCCGCGTCATCCCAGGAAAATGCTCCGTCACCATAGTAATAACCTGGACATCCTGACACAAAATCACATCGAGATAAACAATTGTGAAATATTTGTTAGAATTCATGATTTTAATAAATTCGTACCTGCGTTTGCCTCCTCGTAGCTCGGAGGCTTGTGTCCATCCTCTGCAGGCGCAACCTGCAAACACAAAACCAACATTGTGCTTACGTTTGGAACGCTGTGTGACAAAACAAGTTTGTTTTGTTGCAAAGAAGCTCATTTGTAAGGTGTCCAGATGGGAAGCTCATCATGGAAGAATGCTTGTATTATTCCACAATAGCATGAGCTCCCACTGTTCAGAAGATTTAATCCAGTTTAGAGATTAGCAGAGCTGCGTCCCAAGAACCCGCAGCACTCGCGAAGCATAAATATCACAGAGATTTTAACACAAACATCAGTGAGGTTTCAGATTTGATGATTGTTTGATGGTTCATGAAAAAAAGACTCAATGTAGCGGGATATGCTTGTTAGACTGTAGGTTATGCGATTTTAGTTTTTTAACCCACTTTTAAACCTTTTTAAACAAGGTTGATGTCGTTGATGTTCACATGAATCCCATCATTGCTATGACACTAACACTATTTAGGAAGTATTAACATGAATTAGCAGCCATTTGCATTAGTCAGCAATGCCACATGATGTTTTTTTATTATGTTTATTTTTTGCAGGAATTAGCAAGGTCTTACTGTCAGCAAGAATTCTATCATTGTTATGACGCTAACATTAATTCATGTCATGTCATTAGCATGATTTAGCCAGAGCTAAATATATTATTTATATATTAATTATTTTATTATTGTTATTTTATTTTTCATACGCTATTATTTCTTTCGCTCAGGTTTTTTTGTATTTTGCTGGAAAGTTTTTTTTTCCTGTTAATTCATTTTTGTCATGTATTTTTTACTCCTATTGTGTGTACCTTATTGTCTCAAACGTACTTCTCATATTTAATAAAATTATATGTTATATTAAAAGTTAATGTTTATAATTTTTTGTCTTTATTTGTTTAATTTGTATTTATTTTATTTGTCCCTCACAATTATTTTTTGTGTGTATTTTTTCATGTCATATATTTTATGCCACATTATGGAGGGAAACAAGCAAAGTGAAGAAAAATCTCTTGAAAAGGTGAAGTAAAGGGAACAAGGGAAGAGAGGAAGTAAAAGGACAGAGAACAAGAGGGAAAGGGAAAGGGACAAAGTAAAAGGAACGAGAAATAGAAAGAGAAAAAGAGAGAAGGAAAATGAAGGGAATAGAGGAAGTAAAAGGAATGTGGAAAGCAAAAAGGAAAACAATAGAAGGAAGGGAAGTAAAAAGATATGAGAGGAAGTAAAAGAAAAAGAGAAAAATGAAAATGCCAAGGGAAAGAGAAAGATTTAAAGAGCAAGGAAGAACAAAAACACAGGAAGAAGACAGAGAAAAGGGGGAGAGAGGACATGAAATGAAAGAGAAAAGTGAAAATAGGGAAACTAAAGAAAAGGAAAAAGAAGGAAACTAGAAGGAGGGAAGAGAGGAAGTAAAAGGAAAGAGAAAAACAAAAAAGGGAAAATGGAGAAAAGGAAAAGGAAGGGGAGAGAGGAAGTAAAAGGAAAGTGGAAAACAAAAAGGGAAAAAGAGAGAGAAGGAAAAGGAAGGGGAGAGAGGAAGTAAAAGGAAAGATGAAAACAGGGAAAGAGAGAGAAGGGGAAAAAAGAAGTCTTGAGAAATTATAAAACAGTGAAGGTAAGAAAGGATAGAAGGAAAAGAGAGCAGAAAACGAAAAATAGAACACATGGAAAGGAATAGGAGGAAAATAAAAGAAGAAGGTGTAAAGAGAAAAACAGGACGGAAGAAGAAAGAAGTTAAGAGAAAAGAACATTCTTCTCATAATTGTTTTTTTATTTTATTTTTTTTTGTCTATTTTCACTTAATTGTTTTTTTTTTCAAATTTTTTACTATGAGTTATTGTATAATTTAATTGATATATTTTTGGTTAAAGATTTTATTCACTTTCATTTTGTTGTTGTTGTTTTTCAGATATTTTTAAAATTCAGATTTTATTTGATTTTATTAGTGTCCTTAATCTTGCGTTCTTATTTCAAGAGGTTTATCATTGTTTTAAAGGGTTACACAAGCTTTTGATGATGTTGAAGTTGCTTCATATCTCAATAGTAACATTTAAAGTGACAAAAACATGAAAATAAAGCAAAACTTTTCACCAAAAAACCTGCTCTAAATATATGTTTTGATGTCCGTTCTGTTTCAATATTCAGCTGAACATCTGCCAAATAGCCTCGACTTCAATAGCAGGAGAATAATCAGCATTACTGATCTTTAATAATTGTTCAATTGAACATCAGATTGAAATGATTCTCACCTTTTTCTGCGTCATCCTCTTGTTTTGTTTATCACTCCGAAGTGTCCTGGTTTATTACAGCTCTCTCTCTCTGGATTCTCTCTCTCTCTTTATACGCAGTGAATCCAGGCTAATCCCTCCATTCCCATCATGCTCTACTCCTCCACCTGAGCTCCTTCTAGAGGTGTCTGGAGCTCAGGGCATCATGGGAAGGAACGGGAAACACTGACTACAGTGATGAGAGCTATCTTTAGAGAAACACTCGAGTTTCCACATTTAGACAGGTTTCTAAGTTTAGAGCTGGATTAAAGATCGTGTTATGTTCAGAGGATTATTGAGGTTTAGAGGAGCCACTAGAAGATCACATTGTGTTAACCTTTGCGTTACATACCCAATGATTTATTAAGACAAGATTCTGAATGTTGTGGGAAAGTTACAAAGATTTTGATGGTTAAATAGAAACTTTAGCAGATGTGGTGTAAAAGAATGAAAGGCGGGTCATGAAAGAAAAAAGATGAAAAACCTATAAGGAAGGAAGAAGGAAAGCAATTTAAAGGAGGTAGGAACAAGGAATAAAGAAAACATAAAAGGAAAGAGAAAACCGAAAGGGAAACAGAGGGGGAAGTAACAGAAGGCAAATAGGAAGAGGGAAGCGAGAAAGTAAAGGAAAAGAGTAAAACAAAAATGAAAAAAGAAAGAAGGAAGAGAAGTAAAAAGAGGTATGAGAGGAAGTAAAAGGAACGAGGAAAACAAAAAGGGAAAAAGAGGGAAGAAAGGAAGTAAAAGGAAATAGAAGAGCAAAAATGGGAAAAAGAGAGAAGGAAGGGTAAGAGAGGAAGTAAAAGGAAAGAGAAAAGTGTACAGGGAAAAGGATGGGGAAGGAAATGGAAAGATAAAGTGTAGACGGAAAAAGATGTTGAAGGAAAAGGGAAGGGAATTAGAAAAGTGGAAGATAGGAAGTAAAAGAAAAGAGGAAAATGAAAAGGGAAAGACAAAAGAAAGTGAAGAGATAAAGGAATAGTAAGGAGAAGTGTAAAAGGATGAGAGAAAGAGGAAAACAAAAAGGAAAAAGAGAGAAGGATTGAAGTAGGAAAAGTGGAAGCAAAAGGAAAGAGAAAAGTGTAGGGGGACAATGACGGGGATGAAAAAGAAAAGGAAGTAGAAATAGAGGAACATAGGAAAAGGAAATAGAGAAACATGTAAAAACAGAGAGAATGAAATAAGAAGAACCGAATTATGAGAGATAAAACTGACAACAAGGAAATGGAAGCAAGAAGGAAAATAGAAAGAATATGCGAGGGAAGAGAGTGATGGGAAAATGAAAGAGGAAGACGAACCAAAAGGGAAGGAGAAAGAGGGAAGAGAAGAAGTAGAAGGAAATGAAGACCATAAAGGGAAGAGGAGATCAAAAAAGGAAAGGGAGAATGTAAAGTGAAAGAAAAAAATGAAAACAGAAATGCAGAGAAAAGGGGAAGAGAAACAGAAAAAACTGACAAGGAATAAGGATAAATAGAAAAGGTAAGAAAAGGAAGAAGAGAGAAAGTAAAAGGAAAGAGGAAAATGAAAAGGGAAAGAGATAAAAGGAAGGGATGAGAGGGAGTAAAAGGAAATAGAAAAGTGTAAAAGGACAGTGAGATCGGGATGGAAAAGAAAGGGAAGTAGAAAGAGGAAATAAAAGAAATAGAAATAAGGAATAAGGATGAATAGAAAAGGTAGGGGAAGGTTGAAGAGAGGAAGTAAAAGGAAGAACCCCTGTGGAAAAAGAGAGCAGAAGAGAAGTAAACAGAAAGTGAAGGAAGATGGGGATAAGATTGAAGTGGAATGTAAGGAAGGGAGTGTTGGAGTGAGTAGAACTAAAGGGAAGAAAAGAAACGCTAGGGAAGTGAAAAAAGGAAGAAATAGAGAAATGTGGATGGAACGATGCAAAAGAACCGAGGGATATATTCTCATTATTTCTTTGGGAAAAGAGCGGTTCATGAGGATTAAAAGTGTTAGGTAGGCAGAAATATTTTTGTCCAAATTAATTTTTATTTAAAATATGTGAGGATCGTCGTTAGCACAGCTTTCATTTTTGAGCTGAACTCTCTCTTTAAATGAGCACCAGCTTTGGAAAAGCTCTCTCTATGAGCGTGTTTCACTGCATCCTTTAGCTCTGAACTGGAGCCATAGAGCCTGTTTCCATTTCATCGTCACTTCCTGTTTGTACTGATGTGCTTCCTGTTTGTCTTTGATGTCTCTCAGCTGTCATAGCATTGTTTTCACAGCTGAAGCATATATGAAGCATTTATGGCAGCTTGTCATAAAACACATGAAAAATGCAACAGACAAAAAATTTATAGTTTATTTGTATTCCAAATCAGTACTACAGGTTCAAGGTTCCATGAAACCGATCCATCCAGCAGTTGATGAAATAGTTATAAAAACAAATAACTTACTGGGGATTGAATATAACATAGTATTCTGTTGGAGGCCCGATCATGTGGAAATAACAGGAAACGAGACAGCGAACAATGTAGCAAAACGAACAAACCCAGAGTCCTATTGTCAACATTTGATACCACCAACAGACCTAAAACGGAAAATAAACCATCAAGTACTGAAATATTGGCAGCAAGAATGGAACCAACAAACCGAACGGGGATAGCCATGAAATGGCCACATTGCCATCAGAGCTGTAAAAAGGAAAGAAAAGAAAGAAAGTGATCAGAAGGTCGCAGGTTCGATCCCCAGACCCACCGAGTTGAAGGTGGAGTGAGTGATGAAACACTTGCTCGAACAACTTCAACTATCAAAGCGGTGGAATCCTCGAGCAGTTTCTCGAGTGCTCCCAGGGCTCCGCAGCCATGGATCCCACTGCTCTGGGTGTAGAAAGAAAGAAGAAGATCTCTTAGCTGAGGATGGATATGAATCTGAGCAGAGGATGGTTATGGTGCAGAAGTCACTCGTCATGTGACCCGCTGCTCTCAGGTGATGATGTCATCTCTCGGGTGAGGGTGCGCTGGTAATCAGGGCTAAGATTGTTAAAGGTTTTACGGTTATTCTGGGTGTGTCTGGAAGCCTCTGTGTCAGCAGGAGAACTGCAGACCTTTATTTATATCTCACATGGAGACTCGAAGCGCTCACTGATGAGAAATGTCATGTTTTATGTATTTTTTCAGGTTTATAGTGGGCCAGCAGAGGGAGCTGCTCACCTGTTAATCACTTGGTTTGGTGGTTTTAGATTAAGTTTTGTACATTTATTATTAATCACTGGATTGTGTAACATGCATGGGACTTTTATTTTGACATCTTTTTGTTACTTTTGTTAAGTGTGCTTTGTTTCAGCGGATTTGTTTTTGTTGCGTCTTTTTTTGTATTCTTTTGACTTTTGTCCCTCAACCTTGTTACCTTTTATTGCTAGATTTTTGTTTGTCTTTACGTATTTATTAATTTTCTATCAAATTTTAAGTTTAAATAAAATGGTGGAAAACAGTCCATGATAAACACTAACTTTTACATTTACTTATATGTTTACAGTTACATTTACATTTTATTTGATCAGTTTTTCCTCTTATCCATTTTGTGTTTTTGAGTTGAAAAAAAAAAAACCTTTAAAAGTTTTACATTTGAAAATCTGGAATATCTTACTCGTACATCTACTTAATTTAGGGCTCCTAAAAAAATTTTCACATATCTGTATTTTTCACTCATAATGTTTTGCTTTTGTTACTTTTTGTCACTGACTTTTTAAATCTATGATTTGTTAAGGTTTTATTCTTGATTTTTTGTGTGTGTTTTTTTACATTAATAGTTTCTTAAGTTTTTATATATAAACTAAAAAAGACGACCAGAACAAAACATCAAAAAAAAGATCTTTGATGAAAAAAATCAACAAAAACATCTACATTCTATTTCATTGTTTTTTTTTTACTTCTATCCAGTTTTTTTTTGTTTTTTTTACATTTAAAAAATACTCTTGTTATTGTTTAGTTTATTCTTCTTTTAGCTTCTTTTACTTTATTCTTTTAGTTTAGTTTTTAACTGAATTTTTCACTTTCAATGTGTTGTTTTTGTTGCTGCTGACTTTATTCCCTCATCATTAGTTTTATACATTTTCCCTTTCAAATTCTAAGACAAATTTTTTTTAAATGTTCAAAAAATTGTTGTATTTTGGTGCTTTTTATCTCATGCTTTTTTTTTATTTGAGAAGTGTATTTATTTTATGTATTTTTAACTCTCAAATAATTTTTTGTGTCGATTTTTAATCATAGTATTATTTCCTCTCAATATTTTCTTATTTATTACTAGGCAAAACTGTTTTTCACTAGTTTGTTTAATTTTTTTGTTATAAATGTTTTTCTCGGTTCATTTGATAGTTTTTTTTTTCTTGTTTTGGTCTTTTTTTTTATCAATTTTTTGCCTGAAGTATTATATTTTAGATAATAACATGTCATTAAAGAACTCTATTAGTGCATGTACCAACACTTTTTGCATCTGAAATGAATGAGATAAATTAATAAGTAAATAATTACATCTCAATCTTTTAAGCCTATTTTTGTTCCATAGCTTTACTTGATTGATTTCTTTTACGCTCAGTCTTGTTTTTGCCTTTTCCCTAATTGTATTTACTTCATATATTTGTATTTTTTTCCTACATGGTTTTTTCTAAATTGACTTTTTTCTGTCAAACTTGTTGCCTTTTTAGATATTTTTTTGTCTCAGTTTTATTTCGTTGTTTTTTTTTTTTTTTTTTTTGTCTGGATTATTTTCTGTTGATGTTTCCTTCTCTTGCAGTCGTTGGATTTTATTTTTGCAAATTCAGTTTGTTTTTTGAATAATTTTTTTTCTTTATTTATTATGTATTTAAAAAAAACATTTGTGTGTTTTTAGTACTTTTTTCCTTGTTAAGTGGATTTTTCATCATGAAATGTAAAAAAAAAATCATGACATTTTTTATAATGTATTTGATAGGGTCTTTGTTCCTATTGTGGTAAAATATTTTTTAAATACTTTATTTTAGCTTTTTTTTTGTCTAAACGTTTATTTTTTTATATCATAGATGTAATTCAAGAGCTATATTAGTACATGTACTGTCACTTTAGCATCTCTGCCAATCTTTTAAGCCAATTTTTTCCTTCCCGAGATTTAAAAGTGGCTCCAGAGCTTCGCTGAGCGCTGATATCTTGCTGTGTGTGCAGCTCTGCCATGATCGATTCCTCACTGTCTGGAGTGAACCCTGGAGCCTCGAACCAATTAAAAACCTGTGCAAATATCACGTCACCTTCGGCCAAGCTGCTGTTGCTACAGCAACCTCCATGCAGCATCAGCACCCGCAGTACAATGCAAATTAATCTCTGATGCCGTTAAATCTCAACAGTGTTTAATATTGCACAATCTGGCAACCCTCTCTAAAAGATTATGTCACCAAATATACATTTAGATCAGAGTCCATCCATCGCTCCGTATAAAAGCACAGAGGGAGAGCTTTCCATGCAGTGGAAGATATTTACACTTTAAATACAAGACGAGGCGTCTTCTCCTCTGATATCAGCGGATACGCTCCACTAGCAGTTTTAGCATGTGTATTTACAGGCACATCTCCAGATAAACACAAACTCCACAGATCTATTAAAAAGTCTTGAGTTGAATTTGTACAGAAAAGAGTGACTTTACATGGAACAAAATTACGATAAATGCATAGTGTCCTCAAATGTCCGAAAATCCTTCAAATGTCCAGCATCTGCTTCGAGATTCTGTTCTCTGATTGCGTTCAGACCAGAGAATAAATATCCTTCGAGGGGTTCGAGTCTGTGTGCCCGCTCAGGGGTCGATGTGGAAGGCCAGGAGCTTCTCGGAGTGCTGAGTGTTGAGGGTGCGCAGGTCAGGCAGGCGCAGCAGCAGCTTGGGAAACAACGAGGAGTCTTCTGGCCGCCTTTGAGTTAGGAGAGCACGCAGAGCTCCGATCAAATCTTCCTGGAGCTGCTCCACAGCCCCCACGTCTGAGATACCGCAGCGATCTGAGGGAGAGGAGCGCTGAGATTAGGATTGACAGGGAGGATTCATTTCAGATCCCAGACAACATTTTTAGTTCAAAACATCAGTAGAGACTCTAAACCTACTGTGTTCAAGTCTGAAAAGAGATTAAAAGGCCTTTTACTTTAGCATTTAGTATTACTTTGTCATATATTAAGATTTTCTCATTATTAGCAGAGAAGCTATTAATTTGAATGTAAAACACATTGGAATTGGATTGCGCTTGTATCTTAAGGCACATATATTAACTAATTGATGTTAAGTGAACAACTCTTTTATTCTACTTTTTGTGCTTTTAATTCCCAGTCTTGTGCACGTTGTTATCTTGGCAACAAGATGGCGCCATACTTTTAGCCACTGTGCACTGCTGAGACTGTTGAGGACACTAAAAACTTGAAGATGGTAAATAATACTGCATCAAAGTCACTGCATTTACACTGGTTTTATCGCCCTGTTTAAGATTTGAACTTTTCTGGATAGATTTTTTTTCATGCAACACTCTAGGAACCAAACTGTATACCATAGCAACCATGTAGTCGCATATATCTCTGTGCTTCCTAGAAATTTGGCGTTTGTTTTATTTAATCATGCTAACAATCGCCTTGTTTCTGCATAAAGAATCTCTTGCATTTTCTTTCTTTTTGTTTTTCGTCCCTTATGTTTTGAGTTATTTTATGTCATTTTTGCTTAGGACAGAAACTTTTTCGTTCTGTCCAAAACATAAATATTCAGCATCTGTAGATCTTAGATTTAATTCATTCTGTGATTTTTTTTTCAGACCAAAGAATAACTATCCTTGGAGATTTCTCACTTTGATTGCTATGGTGTAAAGTATATCAATCAACAAACAATTTACCCTATTTACACTATTTAAGAGCATATATCTCATTAGCTATGCTTCCTAGAAATGTAGCGGTTGGTATATTTAGTCATGCAAACAAAGAGGTATTGTGTTGTTTATCAATCAAGCATCTCTTGTATTTTCTTTCTTTGTTTAAAAAAAAGCATACTTTGAGTTATTTTATGCTTTTGAGAATTTTGTTTGTTCTGCGATTTTTCAAATCAAAGCTAAAAAATATTCTTTGTTTTCTCACTTTTCTGATCAATTTCATTTTAACGACACCATAGCAACCAAGCTGCTTACCCTAACAACTTAAACAATTTAACAATTTAAAAGTGTATATCTCAACATCCGAGCTTGCTTTAATTAGTCATGCTACAAATATTACATAGGATAGTGTGTTTGAGACAGAACCACTTATGTTGGTATTTGGCTCAGAAAATGTGAGAATTTATTTTATTTTATTACCTAAAAGCACTGTAAGATATCCCTCTTTGTCTAATATATATTAAAATATAAAAATAAAGTCAAGTGTTGGTTTAAGAAGTGTTATTCTGTAATTTCTGGGATTGGTCTCCTGGAGTCTCTAGAGGCCAGTCGAAGAATTGCGGCTCCACCACAGAAAAATAGAGAGACCTCAATTTAAACTGAACACACTTCCTCTGACTGAAGACCATTCCTGTTCTGTTTGTTTCAGTGAGCGCTTACCTGCTGACGTCAGCACCACGGCCATGAAGAGCGCCATCTCATCGGCCTCCAGACCCATGCTGCCCAGCTTTTCACTGAACTCAAACATGGCATCCAGAAGGTTGCCCATGCCCAGCGCTCGCAGCATCGCCAGCGGGTAAGTCTGTCCATTCAGGAAGGTTACAGTGCGGTCCTTGGCGTTAAAGAGCGAGCAGAACCTCACCATCAAAACCTGAGGGACAGAAGCGGCGTTTAAGTCAGGGCTGGAAGGCGTAAGACATTAGAAAGATGAATAAAAGTGACCTTTCATGTCTCTAAAACTGTGTAGAATGACCATTCCTCTCACTCGAGTAACGTTTAAGTTGATATCTAGTACGTTTCTGGTACTGCATCAAGCTTCAAGCAACATTTGCGTTGCTCAAAGCTGCCAGAGTTCTAAAGGCTTACCCATAAAGAAATATTTAAATTAGGGCTGCAACAGTTAATCAAATTATTTGATGACAAAAATGTATCAATTATAATAATTGTAATCAAAGCTTTGTTTATACGATTTCCGCTGAGGACAATCTTTTACCGAGATGACCGTAAACACATACCACGGATTTAAAGAGACGGGCAATGGTTTAATTTCTCCCAAAAAAATCAGAGCAAGGGTTACAGAGAAAGTCATTTTGTTGCCATTCTTTAAAGTAAGAATCAAGGGTAGCAGCTGCAATTTGATATAATATAAAATAATAATAACAAGATTAAATGTTTTCCATGTGTGTTTTTTAATTCTTTATTACTTTTTTGTCCATCTACGTACCGTACATATGCACACCAAATTTCATTCATGTATGACATACTGGTAGGGAATCTAGTGCATTTCTGAAGAAACAGTTAATGAGCAGAACCGGTTTTAGTTTAATACTCATTTTAGCAGTACTGGAGAGAAACTTTCAAAACGTTGTCTCCAAATGCAACTCTTTATTATCTTTTCTGTAACACTTTGATTGTGACTGAGACTGAACGTGAGAGAGGTCGAACGGTTGTGTAGGCTTCTCACCTGGAAGGTTCCGGCCTTCAGCAGCATCACCTGGTCGTGCTGACTCAGCGCCTGGAAGCCGGGGATGCTCTTGGCGAACTCCACCACCTCCTTCACGGCCGGAGTGAAGCACTGAGAGAAGCTCTCCCAGACCTGCTGGCTGGAGTGAGAGGCCGGGGAGATGGGGGAGGCGTTCAGAGGGCAGGCCTGCAGACAAGACGAGAGGAGAGCAAAGGGAGATGAGACGAGGCTTTCTGGGTTTCTGGAGGCTAGCTAGCATAGCATACAATATACACCGAATACAGTTGAGTGCGATCCATCATCAATTTAGAAAATGATCCATGAAGAAGTTTAGAGAGTGAGATTCAATGGATCTTGTAATGTATTTCATTTGATTTTATGCACTTTTAAATTGTAAGTTCTTTCATTTTTTTCCTTTATTTGTTTTCATTAATGTGTACTTTAATTACATTAAAGTGTACATTAACTAAACTCTTAACATTCAATTTTTTTGGTCTTATTTGATAACTTTTTAATAAATATTTTACTGCATTACAATTAATTCACATTTATTTATACACTTTTGCTCAGGTTTAATAAATTCATTATCTTTTAGTGCAGTTAATATTACTTTTTACTTTTGATTAATTTTTACATGTTTTATCTCCTTGTTCTTCTTTACCTTCAACGTAAAAAATATTGTGTTTTAACTTAACCCTGGTAAATAAATAAATATTTTTGAAGAAAACTACAATTTTAAATAACCAAAAGAATCCTAACCCTTTTTAATATTTAACCTATTAATGTTGCGACAAAACTTTTTCACAATGCACAGTCAACTAATTCATAATAAGAAGTGAATAAATAGTAAGTTGCCAGATGTTAACTCAGCAGGGACCTACCAGAACTTTAGCGCCCGGGCTCGGCCTCCAGGGACACGTGGTCTGCGTGGCATACGCGTTGAGCTTGGAGGGGCAGCTCTGAGCCGGCGTCGTGCCCTGGCTGGGGCTGGACGCTGCGGCGAAGCTGTAGTGAGCGTGCTCCAGGGTTTGGCTCGTGGGTTTGACGTCGTGAATCGGGGCGGGGCCTCTGGACTGGGCGGGGCAGTTGGAGGTGGAATGGATCAGGTGTTCCTGTGGTGGGACGTACTCGTGGATGGGGCTGCGACGGAAGCCAGCAGGATTGTTGTTGTCGTCGTTCACCTTCATGCTCAGCTTCTCTCCGTTCACGAATATGTTGTGATACGCTTGAGAGATGGTGCCGATGGCCTCCTCTGATTGGCTGTCGTCAGAGCTGGGCGGGGCTTCGCTGGGCGTGCCGCAGCTGACTTCCATGGAGGCGGAGTCATTGAGGCTGTTCATGTAGCTCTGCATCTCGTCCAGCAGACGCTGCTTCTCTCTCTTCGGGATGCGTCCAAATCGCACTGCTGCGAGAGGAAGAGGGTGATTAGCATTTCCTCTTCTATCTATCCTTACAGATTACTCAAGCTCTTGCTCTCGCTCTCTCCCACAACACATCCACATCCCGTCTCCCCTCCCTAAAAACACTATATATAGCTCTGCGTAGGGCCTCTTCCCCGGGGGAAGTGGGTCAGTGGGTGGAGAGATAGAGAGGGAAGGGTGAGGAGGAGACACAAGGAGGAAAAACTTGAGTTTTTCTCTTTGTTTGGCAAAATTTGTATTGTATTTGTAAATAGATCAATGTTTATTTATTATTATTTTTCTCGATTTTTACTTTCCAACTTTCTTGTCAAACTGACAAATATTTCAGCAAAACAGATGTAAAACAGGAAAGGGTCTTGATGTTGATTTGATGTGAATCTGACATGACAAAATTAAAACAGAAACTTTGAAAATTATTATATATTTTTTACTTTTAATATTTTGGCCTTAATTTGTCATTTTTCAAACATTTTTTATGTTGAAATTTTAAATATTAAATAGAAATCAAGATTTGGTCAACTTTTAAAAATCTATATTTTTGGCTGTTTGACAAGTGTATTTATTTATTTATTCATTTATAAATATTTTTTTCTTATCTTTTTTACCACATTATTACACCAATAATTAAAAAAGTTTTTTTTAAATAAAAGCTAAAGTTGAGTTCTGAGGATAAATGGAACTAAATGGAAGAGTTTTAGGTTATAGGTTTATAACGCATTTGTGTTCTAGAGGCATCGTATGAGGTACGGTATGGCGAGGAGTCGGGAAGCTTCCAGAATATAACTGCAAGGATTTAAAGCACGTGAACCCAATGCGCTGACTTTCAGTGTTTAAGAGTACCAAGAGAAGTTAAATAAATGTTAAATTAATTGGAGTTTTATTGTAATTACAGCTCGCTTCGCTCCGAGGCAGGAAAACAAGGTCAGGCGCATCACGTGATGGTGAAATATGATGGTGCATATCACTTTCCAGCTTTTTAGGTCACCTAAATATGTACTCTAGCCCCAGAAAATATGATTTATGATCAGCCCAGTTTCCCCAGCTCCCCTGAGACTCTGCCCAGAACCGATCGCTGTGATGCGCCTCTTCTCTAAAGCATGCCGTTCCTTTGAAATAAAGGGCTTATGGGTTACAAAGCACTTTATTAATCCCAGCTCACATTAGCAGCTTAATTAATCCACAAACGAGGCGCTGGAAGCCTGCTCGGCTGCTCGTGTCCCCAGCTCCCTGAAGGAACCTGATTGGATGGCGTTTGTACAGTGAGCGATGAGCTGTGGGAGTTCAGGGGAGGAGAGCTAATAAATCAGAGGAGCAGCTGTCAGAGCCGTACGGAGCAGAAAGAACCGGGAGGAGGGGAACCATGCAGAGTTTGAGGATGTTTTGAGTGGTGCTGTTATTTTAAACGTGTCTTAATAAGAAGGTTTGGGTGGTTTGTGAGGGTTTAATTACCTTTAAATCAATTGTATAGTTTAAGGAGTCTGGAAAGACGAAGCGTTCATTAAACTTTTATTTAAATCATGATGAATTGGACCTGATGCTCAAAAATGCTTAGGAGTGTTTTGTTTTTTGGTGCTCAGTTGTTTTAAACGGCAGTTAGTGAGGATTTAAATGCCTCGTTTAGGGTTAAAGTTGCTTTAAAACACGTCAAAGAGAAAGTTTGGCGTGTCTGGAAAGGGGTCAACGTTTCTCAAGAACAATAAAAATGTCTAGTTTTAGAATTTTTATTCTTTTAATCATGCCTGAAAGATGTGGTTTGGTGTTGTTTTTGTATCTTTTAAATTGTCATGAAATTACTAATGCTGTCTTGTGGTGTTATATTAATGAAAAATGTCTCAAATTGAGTTTTTCAGAGGTTAAAATAGTCTTAAATCTAAATAAAAGTCCTCCCTCAATTTATTATTATTATTTTTTATATATATAGTTGCTTATTTTAAACTCATCTCTAATTGTCATCTTTTCTGAAGTGGATGAAAAACCTGTAACACCAGACTTGAGATGAGTTTCTCTTTAACTCCATTTAACATCAGGAGTCTATGAGAGCCACCTCTAGCGGTGAGTCAAGGAATGACAGTTTGATGTTGGTGTTGAGAAGCTTACCATCTCTGGACATCCCGACCGAGAGGCACTTCTTAAAGCGGCAGTGCTGGCAGCGGTTCCGGTTCATCCTCATGATCAGGCAGTTCTCGTTCTTCACGCACATCTTGTAATGGATGTTCTGCTGGATGCTGCGGCGGAAAAAACCCTGGGGACCGAGACAGCGATGGTGAGAAGGGTTTGGCTGTATGACTGCGACATCTATACACTTTTCAATTGAGACGACAGTGTTTGCAATCCTTCAAATATTTGTAGATCTTTCAATGGTTGTAGATCTCTAAATTGCCTTCATCAGACAAATTTGAGCCTTGTTCCTGTTGAAACCCATTGTGATCGTGAAGGTTTTGAAGGTTTTAATTTTAAGTGACAATAGACATTAAAGTCTCTCGCAAAAAAACAAACACTAAATAACCCCCTCTGGTAAACAGCTGTGAAAAATGAGACTTTGTTTTTGTATGACACTATTTTTGGGTGTCAATAGAAACAGATTTGGAATGCTCAAAATTCTCAGCTCAAAATTAAGTCTTCATTCAGCTCTCAGAGATCATTAACACTAACAGTTTAATATGAACTGATTCGGATGGTGTTAGGACTTGGACATGACTCGGAACATTGGAGTTTGGACTTGGACTCGGAACTGAATCTGAAACATTGGTAGAAATAGACTTGACTCACTAGTACTTGGACTTAAACTTGACTCTGAATCATTGATGTATGGACTCGGACTCATTGGTATTTTGACTTGGACATTGACTCAACTCTGACTTGTTGATTTAAGATCGCATCTTCAAATTGACTTAACATGTGAATCACCTAATACTCCCCAAACTGAGTTCTTGGTGTGAGTTCACAAACAGTCTTTTTGGAGAAGAGTCTGTTCATAATTAAAGTCAAGACTCATACCAATACAAATCTGTTTCTGTCAGTGAAATGTGCTGTAAATGTGAACACAAGGAGCCAAGAGCTATCATTATCAGGCTTCACATGCATCCATCTTGGCTACTGTTTGGTGGAACAGTTTTGGTGAATCGTATACAGGTAGCAATTGAAATCTTATCAGAGGGTCAGAATCAAACATTAAGACTGTGTTGCAAAAGAGCACCATTGAGATATGTTCTGCTGGGTGTTTGCTTTAGTCGAACCAGTGACTTTGCTCACCTTGCATCCCTCGCAGGCATGGACGCCATAGTGAAACCCTGACGCGATATCTCCGCAGACTTTACACAGCAGCACCATTCCTCCGGTTTCTGTTCAGAGACAGGGAAAGCAGTTCATCAGAAGGGCTCTGAGTGATTGAATGTCATGAGGGAAGAGAGACACTCACTGGTGAAGGTTCCCGTGAAGCCGGCCGGCCGTCTGCCCACCAGCGGGTGAGAGTAACCGTTTTGGCCTGATGACTTAACCCCACTGTGCGTGGAGCTGTTGCTTACTTCAGGAAACTGGAAGACCAGTTTGTTCGCCCCGCTGCTCCCTGTGTGGTGCTTTTTGAAGGGGCCGAGCTCTGTGAAGGAGACCTCTTCTGGGGATGAGGGCTGGGAGGATGGAGACTGGCTCTGGTAGCCGCTGGAGGGGCTTCCTGGACTGGGGCTGGAACTTCCTGTTGAGCTCGCATAGAGGATCACTCCTCCGCCTGTGGGTTAGGAGAAAGATGGCATTTATATTCATCAATGAATTAAGTACTCGCTTCTTAGATAGGATTGTGGTGTGCGGCCACCGAGTTCTGGATCTCAACTTCACAGCACACTTCCGAATCATGTGATTATCCTAGAGTAGTTACTTCTAATCCCTATTGTGAGGGATCTTGAGATAGTATTAACTCTTTAAATTCTCCTTCACAAGGAATGGAACAAATTGATGTTGAATAGTACTTACTCTTTTTTTTGTATACTTGCTTACTGAGAAGAAGTAGTTTTCAAATCTAAACTAAGGACTTTCTATTTAGATAAGTATTAAAATGCTTTATTACTGAAACATTTAAATTAGCATGTTTATCATTTTAAGTAAAGTAAAATATATTATTTTTAGTATTAGTAGATATATATTATAAATATATTTTTAATATCAATTTTGATAATGCCTGTTGGTGTAGCAGTTCAAGAATGGGACATTGTGTAACCCGAGTTTAAACTTTCTCGCTTTATATCATAATTTTGACCTTTATAACTTTTAGGTGTTTTGTTTTGTTTTACAAGACTTGAACTATATATCATTAAGGACGGGGACACATGAATGTCGTGAGGTTTGTCATTTCAATATTTCGACAACGTTTTGAGTTTTAGGACAGTTTTTTATGTCAAGTAGATAAACATTGCCAGCTCAAAGCTGCCAAGACTCCCTGAAAAAAAACAAGTGACTGTGATTTCACTGTCTTATAGAGTCAATGGTTGAAGAACATGAACTTCTTAGACTGAGGTGAAGTTTACTCAATTATGGATGGTTTTACTCTTTTACATCTTTGGTTTCATCTTGTGACCACATCGTCCATGGGTTTTCTTAAAAATGGTCTCAGTGCTTGTGTTTCTGAAAAGCTTCGTCCCTGATGTGGAGTTTGACTGTGCAGATTTTGCCTTTTCAGTCTGCATTTCACAATCTGGTCGGTGGACTCAGGAGCTCTGAACTGTAACTGCACTGTGATTCCTTAGAGCGATGGCTCTCTACAAACATCAATACGAGCATAACAGGCATTTAAACCAAACAGGTTTAAGGGTGTGGAATTTGCTTATCAATAACGTGATTCTGTTGTTCACTCGAGTCAAACTGAGGATTCCTCACATGTTTCTGAGTGCTCTATTATTCCTATGTCATCCTTCTCCATGACTCACATGTCTCGATGTGAGCCAGGGGAAGGTTCAGACATGTGAGGAATGAGACAGACTGACTCACGTCACGTGTGCGAGTTTACAAGGGCAGGGGAATCCGGTTCATTCCGAAGTCGATTCACTGACTCAATAAATTTGATTTTAATTTTGATAGTGTACTAACCCCCCCCACCCCCCCCCCCCCCACCCACCCCTCTCTCTCTCTCTCTCTCTCTCTCTCTCTCTCTCTCTCTCTGTGTTTAAAAAAATTTGCTTATCAAATCAGTTGTTTCTATTCCAGGCTAAGAACAATAGGCAGGTGAAGGTATATCACAAAAATCTATTTTATTGGCATTTGCTAACACAACCATTTTAAGCAGATATACGTTTTAAGTATGGTTTTAAAAAAATAAAGTGTTCCTATAAAGTGATGAAAACGCCTAAGAGATTCGTTAGAAAGAAATCAACTCGCTCGAATCATTCGTTTGTGAGGCGCCCTCTCTCTTCGCGCATGCGCTCTCGCTTCATATCTTCCCGCCACCTGACTGCCGCCTCACATGCTCGCTTGACACAGTGAACGCCCCGCGGTTCAAGCCTCTTTCCGCAGTCCCGTGTCGAGAACAGCCGCAGTACGAGAGAGAAAAGCCCTCGCACTCTGCCCGCCTGCTGCTCACGTTTGAAGAGGGCTTAAAAGAGTTAGCAAGGCCACCCGTGTTTATAATACTCGACCCACTCACCGGAAACTGGAGCGCGTTCATAAACGTGCGCTGTCACGTTTGTTAGACGTACGAGCTGGTTTTGTTTTCGACGCTTTTTGGCTCGTTTAACCTCCCCTTGTTGTGGTTGTTGTACTGACTGTCCCTCAAAGTGTATAAATGCACTGATAAGAGTACTTTAGGTGGATTTGTTGTTTCAACAACACGCGTTTCATCGCTAATAATTCGACTAGCATTAGCACAAACAATCTGTGAGGGAATGAATAACAATCCACTGTTGTTAATGGAATTTGTACTTTTAAATAAAACTTCGCAATGTACGAATTACCTGGGAAGTATGGATTTCTAGACCTCTTTACTTTTATTTGTGTATTATTGATCTAAAAGAAATGTATACATCAGTATTCCATTCACTAATATATCCCTGAACTATAGCTACCTAAGGACAGTTGGACTATTCAGCTGCTATAGATTTCCCTAGTTTGGCAGGTGCAATGTCTTCATCGTCTCAGTCGAGAGAGACTTTGATTTCTGTCAGCTTTGGGGTTCATTCGGAGACTTGGACGCTTTCAGGCTGCTGCTCAAAACTAGGTCGATATTTCTATATAGCTCAACCAGACCAACCAAAAATAGAAATAGGTTCCCAGTTTAACAGGTAGAAAAATGGCTTCTAGCACCATCAATGTCAAATATGGGGCATCTTGGATGTTAATGTGCTCTTCCACTTGAGATTTGTGGTTATAAAACAAAATTACTTCTTGAGTGTAAAGGATTGAGAAATATCTATTTTTGCATTTAAATGTATATGTTGGTGGTATTTTACCATAGTGTGGTTGCTCTCTCAAGTGGAAACCAGTTACTGTTGATCTAGAGAATAGGCTGTTTCCATTCACACAGCTTAAAATCTTAATAATATAGGAATAAGGCTTGGATGAGGTTTGAACTTTTTTGTATTTTTGCTTCAATAAATTTTTTTTTTAAAAAGGCAGCTTTTAATTTTGTTGCTCAATAATTACCAAAAGAAACCACATAGCAGATATTACTTTGCCCAGGTCTGGCTCTAACTCAGTTTTACTTGGTTCAAGTACTGCAATGAATAATGGTACATGTATGAACCAAGTCTTGATACCAAACAAAGCCAGCAGTCGGACCTTGTCTGGCCCAAGTCTCAGCCAAGCTTTATTTAAAAAATGTAATTGTATTGTTAAGGTGGCTCTTATTCGGTATGAAGCTTGGCTCACATACCAATATTTGATGTCTGGGGCAAGCACTACATATAATCTCTGGCACAAGTCTTCTATGCCACACTAAAAACAGCACCTCTGCCAGACTTGGGCCAAACATGGCCCATGTACAGTATGTCTTTGCCAAGTTTGGGAGAAATTTATTTTTGAACTATTTTAAGCCACTTTTTTTCTGTTCCGAATGCTGGTTTTCAGTGGTCTACTGAGATTGTAAAAAAATCACAAATTTATTGAATTAATTCTGATCTTAATTCGGTTAATGTGAATTGTGATTGTAGTCTGTAATCGAGTGCCTCCGAGTGTTGGCATTCGAGAGGAAAAAGCTGATCTGAAATCTGTGACTCGTTGACTTTGACCCAGTGACCAACCTCCCTCCCTCCCTCTCTCTCTCTCTTTCTCCCTCCCTCCCTCTTCCTCTCTCAGCCTTCAGAGGCACGAGCGGCCAGAAGAAAAACACCGATCAGAGAGTTTGTGTTTATGTGCGCGCTCCTGGGAAATCACGCGTGGCACGTGGAGCTCTGGGCTGGTCCTCGTGAGGCTGAAAGTGAAAGTGTCCTGACATCATCCGCCCTGATAAGAACAGAAACGTGCCGCAGGCAACTGGAGAAACGCTTTCAAAGAAATCCCTGGCCAAGCTCCAGCATCATCCACAAAACAAGCCTCAACAGTTTCTATTTAGAGCCCATCTGCAGAGGATGCTCAAGTAGAACATGTCCTTTCGGTTCAAAACCACTAAAGTTGATGTCTTCTGAGGTCAGTAGGGTATGTTTTGCTCCTATAAGAGAACTGTGAGCACCTCTGTTTTAACACGTCTATTTAATGAGGTTAAGGAATGCAAAAATCTGAGAAATATTTACCTTTATCAGAAATGCTTCAAATAAGCAATGAATCAGAATTGTGCAACAACAACATTGGTGCTACACTTTCTACATCACACGCTTACAAACTAGACATGATGGTTATAATTATTTCGTTGTTTTAACAGCACAGCTGGGCATTTCTACACTATATAATACACACATACGTCTTTGATTTATTCTTTAGATTTAGCTTTTGCAATTCCTTCCTTATCAAAACACCAAAGTTAAAGGCCATTAAACCTGAAAGAGAAACATTTTGGGAGCCCCCCTATCCTGATTAACTGAGAGATCTGATCAGAGTAGACATGTTTATGCTGAACAGCCTCTCTTGTGTGTCAATGTGACTCCAGTCTTTCCTCTCCGGCTGAACGATGGCTCTATTTGAATCCTCACATGCTCGTGGGCTCCTGCTGGGCTTCAACAATGCCATGCACGTGCCTGAGTGACTGTACAGGAGGAGTGCTCAGTAACCATGATGGACATTCCCAGCACAGACATGAGCGTGACACGATTAATGATCCACAGGAGAAAAACAAAGAGGCAAACCTTGAGTCACCAAGACGAGGTCTGCAGGTCACGTGTGGGAAATATTAAACAGATTTGAAGTCCCTTTAGTGGAAAATTAAGTGTTGATTACAAGATGGTATCTTTAATATGTGAAAATCTTGTTTGTTTGTCCATTGAGTGGGTGATGGTTTACTTATGGATTTTAGTGTTAACTCCAGAAAGTATTGGTTATATGGAGTAATGGTTGATCAGGTGCAACAGTTTAAACCTACTCTCTCTTAGAACATTGCTGAATTTATTGTTAATCAATGTTTAATGATATTATAACCCCACACACTCCTTAACCCCTAATGAACCAAATGTATCTTTGTGCAACAATAATATGCATTGCTCTCTCCTGTTCTTAATCTGAAGTTTCTAAGCTAGCTAGCTTCCCATTTAGCGTCATGATAATAGCAGAAATGCGATCTGTTATGTTAAAACGACTGATAAATACGTTGATTCGCATTGATCGCGAACTGTCCACGGTTCACCGGGAATGAGAAACCGCTGCACGTGAGTTTGTTTATGTCCATAATGGAGCCGGAAACGAACCGGTAGCTGCTTGCGATCCTTTCGGAAGATCCCGGGGGCGATTATAACACCTAAAACGTTTTAACAACCAACAACATACTTTAAACATCATTTAACGTCATTTTAATTGCTGGCCCCTTAAGTGCGCCGTTAAATTCATTCATCGTTAAAATGCTAGTCCGTATTAGCTAAAACTAGCATAACAACCGTAAACATCACTGCTTTTAAACATCAGTTAGCTTTAAACACAAGCCAAATAAAGTTTTTACACAGAAATCATAATTATTGACGAAATTGAATCATCACTATATCATTAGTGAAACTTTCATTTAAGATAAAACTTTCATTTCAAAATTACATTTAAACAATATCTTAATACAATAAACAAACTAATTATTTAATACAATAAGACTAATTGTGTATAATATTCTAAAAGAATTTTAGACTTTTAATGGTCATGTCAGATTATTATAGAGTAATGGTAACAATTCTGTCAAGTAACTCAAGCAAATAGGTAATATATATCTAAATCATTGTACATAGTTACCATTGTTTTTTGTTTTTTAACAAATCTCAACCTCAACATTTAAATAGCACAAAAAATTGCCTTGATTCACAAGCACAATTGATTTTGCCTGCTTAACACCAATATCTGGAATATTCCCTCAAATTGTCATTGTAATGGTTGTTCTTAAGTTCGTTTAACATCAATCATATTCAGAGAATAAAAGCAGCTACAGATGCTCATTGTCCCAGTCACACAATAGCCATTCATTTCGGTGCAAAACAAGAGCATCTCCAAGCACTAAATCTTCTACAGCTGAGAATAAAAGAAATAGAGCCAACTCTATCTTCAGTAATCATCAATAATGTGTAGAACACTCACCTGGACTGCCTTCCATGGTATACGTATGTTCAGACATGCTTTTCCCTTGATGTGCAACTTAGAATTCTCTCCTTGATTCAGACTCTGGGTCGTTTGTAGAAACACAAGATGGTTGTACACTCGAGAACGGAGGTTCTGACTCTTGAGATGTGCTGCGATCACTGACTGTTGTGCACTACAGGAGTCCTGGTGTCATCCTCTGAGCAAATCTAAGCTTCTGTGGTTTGAGGCAGTACCCCAGCATCACTCATGCACACAGATAAACAGCACGTTTTCAGGTGTCTCAGAAATGTGACCGAGCTGCCCCTCCTTTCTTTGCCCTTTAGATTGTTTGTGGTATTGTGTGCCAAGAACTGTGAGTGTGTTTCACACGCCCTCTGCTCTGGATCCTGCTGGAGGACTCCTGGCGCCTTCCCCCATCAGCTTCTACTTGATATGGCAAGTCGTGTTAATGTTAAGTCTCTCCTATTCTAACTGCACTGAAACCCCAGAGTTGACTTCATGCTGTCCTTGGTTCAAACAAAACTTTGTGATGCAGAAAGAATTTTTAAACAAAATCACAAATGGTATTTTTGTGTGACCTTTGCGCTAACATTTAGGACACAGAGTGTTGTGAAAGCCTCCCCTGCTGGTCAGCTCTCACATTGCACTTCACACTAGTGATGGGAAGTTTCGTTCATTTTGGTGACTCGGTTATTTGATTCTCGTTCACTAAACAGAACGGCTCTTTGAAAGATTTGTTCTTTTCGCTCATCCATAAATAATTATTTCCTTAATTCCTTAACAAGATTACTTGCAAACAGTTATGAGAAAGACCACAAAACTGAGCGACATTCAATAATGAGAGAAATGAAACCAGCTTACCTGCATCTTTTGATTATCAACAAACTATCAATTCATAATGTGCCCTCTGCCATATGCAGTGAAAAAAATAGCTTTAGTATTAATTTTGGCAAAACACAAGAAGTGTCACCACAACAATGTGTGAAATACATGGAATGATACAAATTAATTACAATTTTTAAACATCCGCATTCTGCATCCTATGGAATAGATTGAGAACAATAAGAACGAGTTGAAGAGCGATTCAAATGAACTGCTCTTTTCTGTATCCGGCTCTGGGTCCATTGAGAAACAATAGTGAGCTTGAACGACACATCACTACTCTCCTGCTGGTCAACTCGCACATTACACTTCCCACTCTGAAGGTCTCTACACACCTTAAGCTCCATTCAAGCAAACTAGGCTCTAAACTTCTGTCAGATAACATCTCCAGGGCCCTTATTAGCATCTGACTAAATAGTTCCAAATATAACACCTTAGAACACTGCCTCAGAAAGCTACCTAATAACTGTCAAAACCTAACATTTGCTATCGAAACAGTGTCCATACCACAAAAACTAAAAAAAACTAAAAACACAAATTTGGTTAACATCCATAATCTGATCAATATAAAATTAGGCTACAAATTATGCAACTCACAATCATACTCTCTAAAATTTGGACGCATAAACATCAGATCTCTTACACCCAAAGCTGTAAGCAACAATAAATTAATATTCTTGCTAACACCCTTGACACTGTAGCCCTGCTTAAATTAAAACAAGTCAGAGATAGACAGGCCACTCCGTGGTCTGATGATAATACAAAGGTGCTAATCATAAACTATAAGCGTAAATAGAAAAAAAACTCGATGGGAAGTAAACAGTCAAACTGTTATCTACTAAACAGTCAAACGTCGACAGACTCAAATCCAGCTATAAAGTTTAGCAGCATTATTTTATTAATTATTTCTCAAATAAAATTACATCTTAGATGCAAAGTCACTAAAACTCATATTCAATCTAAGCATCTTAACTCAAATTCTATGCCTTTGCCTCAGTCGCTGCAAAAGTTTTCAAGGTTTGACCTGAAAGAACTGCTTAAAATAATCACAGCATCTAAATCAACAACATGCTCTCTCGATCCTGTACAAACAAACGTACTGAAAGAATTGCTACAAATAGCTCAAGAACCATTTCTTAATGTTATAAACTCATCTCTATTGCTAGGTTAAGTTCCTAAACAGCTCAAAAATTCAGTAATTGAACCACTAATCAAGAAAACGCACCTGGATCCTACTGAGTTATCCAACTATAGGCCAATCTCTAACCTTCCGTTCTTGTCAAAAATATTAGAGAAAGTTGTAATAGTACAGCTCAGCTCCTTCTTACAGAAGAGCAGCTTTTATGAAGGACTTCAATTTGGATTCAGAGCGCATCACAGCACAGAGACAGCGCTGGTTAAAATCTCAAACGATCTATTACTTGAAAGGGAATATCTCTCTTCTAGTTTTGCTAGATCTCAGTGCACCCATCCTATTCTCAATCTACATGCTGCCCCTTGGCAAATTTATTAGAAGACATGGGGTCAGTTTTCATTGTTATGCAGACGACACCCAGCTCTATATCTCAGCAACTTTTCAAAACCTAAATAAGATCTCAGAATGGGTCGCTGATATCAATGATTGGATGAATGGAAATTTCTTAATGCTAAATCCTGTTAAAAGAGAAATATTACTTATTGGCTCTAAAAAAGCAATTACAGAATTTTTAAATTTGGAGCTGTTTAAATATGGAGCTCTCCACTACAGTTAAAAATCTTTGAGTTATTATACATTGTGAACTGACGTTTTAGAACCATAACTCTTACGTTACTAAGAGCGCCTTTTTTCACCTTAGGAACATTGCTAAAGAACAGAATCTACTGTACAGAAAAATTAGTTCATGCTTTCATGACCTCCAGAATGGATTATTGTAAAGCTCTGTTAGCTGCTGCTCAGCCGCCACGCTACAAAAATGATAGAACGAAGCAGCTAGAGTTCTCACAAGAACAAAGAAATATGATCACATTACACCGGTTCTGTGCTCTCTTCATTGGCTTCCTGTAAAATATCACATTGACTATAAGATACTGCTCATTGCCTTTACGGCGCAGAATGGCTTAGCTCCGTTCTACCTGAGCAGTCTCTTATCATGATATATTCCAGCTCGCTCTCTCCGATCACAAGAAGCAGGACTATTGATTATTCTGTAGATTAGTAAATCCACCAGAGGAGGAAGAGCATTCTCATATAGAGCCCTGAAGCTCTGGAACAAACTCCCGGATGTTGTCTGGAGCTCACAGAGTTCAAAACTAAATTACAAAACATATTTGTTTAATCTAGCATTCGAATAATTGACTCCTGGGATTTGTCTAAATGGATCTGGTGTCTGAGCACTATAACCATATAAACTGTTGAAAAAACAATGTGGTTCAATGTTCGTTTCTAACTTATGCTTATCATTTATCACTCATCCTGCAGCTGATGCTGATCACCTGTTTGTTGTCTGTGTTTAGTTTTTTCAGGTGTTGTCCGCTGAACTGTTTGTCGATGGATCTTAAGTTTGTATATTCTTTATTGCTGGGGAGGTGACTAGCACCTGCCTCAGTCAGTGAGGCTCCGAGGGGAAAGGAACTGCTAAAAAAGCGTCATATAAAAACTTGATTGATTAATGAACAAAAGACTAAAAAATACCTTTTTACACACCTCAGCTGCTGCTGTAGAAGCACAGTCTTTAAACTGATCCATATCACAACGTGACATGAAGACAACGCTGCTAGCTAACTAAAACTCTGCTCAGATAACATATATCGTCAAAATTTTACTTCATTATCCAGGATATACACGGAGTACAAGCACAAAGAGGAAGAGCTCCTTATGCTCCACTTTGACCAATCACAGAGCTCACAATCTGCGAAGCCTTGATATTAGGTTAGAACATTTCAGACCGCACGTCAAGCTTCACAGAGGGGTCAGTGCAAGGTTACGTAAGCGCAACCTTTGCAGAGTTATAGATCAGGCAATGCGCAGAAGTATAGATCAGGCTTATATCAGAGCTTAAGTGCGATTAAGCTCTAGAAGCCTATTTACTTGTGGTTTGTTCACTGCTCCGGGTGTGTGTTCACGGTGTGTTTGTTCACTGCGGTGTGTGTACACTGGGATGGGTTACATGCAGAGCACACATTCCTGGTATGGCTCACTCCAGATCTGACCATCTGCACACTTTCACTTGATTTCAATATATCACACCTGTGATCTGATCCCTTCAGAGCTGCTGTAACATTACAAGGCAGCGCACAGCACTTCTGCATTGCTTTTAAAACACTCATTCACAGAAAATAATGTTCCTTTATCGATTAATCTTTATTAAAATCTATCGTTAAAAACTCCCAATAAGAGAAAGCATGATCTGTGTTTCAGATGTTTACGGACGATCGCTTTACTGATAAACACGGACGCTCTATTCTTCTCTTTTTTTCTATCTGGGTTTAACTCATAGGGTTAGTGTGTACTGTTAGCACCATCAAGTGGTGTGAATCAGGTACCTTCAGTCACGTGAACAGGGAAAGCATCCACAGTGTTTTGATGCACTGCGTTTCTTGGAAACTAAAGCATTGACACACTGCGTTTTTTCCAGCTGGTGCGTAAACTCACATTAGTTCTCAAGTACTTCACTGAAAGATCCACTGCAGTGCAGCCCCTGCTTCAGCAGATGCGTAGGTGTGAGTCGGAGGATGCTTACGCTATTTTCATGCAGCTGGCTTGAAGCCAGCGGGAAGTTGTACAGGAAGGCTGTGTTGACTTGTGTAATTTGTTATTTTGAGTGGTTTTGACACTGAACCGCATTGAGTTGTCAAATCAGGTGTTATAATTTATCTTTCCATAAATTTACTTTTTTGTTTTGACAAACAAAAATGTTAATTTAAAGAAAAATATTGTTTTTGGACAGCTTGACTAGATCAAATTAAGTTGGCCTAACTCGATTAGATTAAAGTAAATGTATGTTTATAATTTCAATTGTAGCTTAATATACATTTGTTGATGGAAATTCTGCCCTCAATTTAATTGAGTTAATCCAATTTTTTTTCAGTTTCAACATCAAGGATGATAAACAATATTGGTATTTTACTCAGTGTGGTAAATTTAACACGACTTGAAAAGTGACGTTATAAGCTGGGTTAAAATCAGTTTTTAAACGAGTCTTAAAATTTGATTTCTTTTCATTCTTATTGTTGCAATCGTAGTATTGAACCAAGATTTTAGCATTAGAACATGGCAGTCAAGGTTACAAGACAGCTGTAGTTGGCAATAGAGCACTGACAGTTTATAATGAAATGATATATCTATAACTGTAGTTTATAAATATAAAATTGCAATATTTAGCTTAAACTACGACAAGCGGAATGACAAATGTATGATTATTTCCTAAAGACTGCATGTTAAATCCTTTTCCTGCTTTGTGACTTTTATTGTGGAAACTGTATGACGCTAAATGAGTCGTCGGAGTGGTTGGACCAATCAGGACAAAAAAGTCCAGGAAAAAGACATTTCCGTTCAAATCCATTTTTTAAATCACACAAGAAAAACAAATAAATGGACCCAAAACCCCGTAATTTGTCGTTTCCTCTCATGTTGTTATTCTGTTTGTAAATACAAATTGATTGATTAAAAGGTACACAGACCCCTAAAATGCTGCTGTTCTCTGATTGGTGGCTCTGGATGCTTAACTAATTAATTTTGTTATCCACTCATAAATAAAGAGAAACGGCTGCTTTCACAAAATATAGTTGAGTAAAAAGTAAGATATTTGACTTAGAAGTTAGAGTAAAAAGTCTCACCAACTTAAAATACTTCACTGAAGTACAGATACTTGAAAGAGCTACTTAAGTACAGTAACGAATTACATTTACTTTGTTTATACCCACCACTGCTAAAAAAAAATGCGAAGTGGTGATCAAACTGATATAAAAAGCAGTAATGTCCCGCGACTCTAAAAGCATTGCCCGAGCTACTAAAAAAATCCGAGCAAAAAAAAAAGATTTTCTAATGTTTTTAACAAGCTAAAGCTGTACAAAGGAACCAGAGGAAGAAACCCCGCGTGTTCAGTGTTAACTCGGCTTGCCATGTCCTGCTCCGTGCTGAACGCTGCGGAGCGGCTGCTGCACGCGCGAGCGGCATGTGAGCGCTGCCCTACTGACACACATTTTATGCAAATGAGCTCGAGAGCCTGCGGAGGCACATGGTGAGTGGGCGGAGCGCAGCGTGACTTCCTCGCCGCTGATTGGCGCGCCGCTTCCGAGGGGCTCGCCCGGATGAGCGGCGCGTCAGGCGGTTCGCTTCTCAGAAGAAGAGTCCCGGAGCGCTCACGTTCCTGGCCTGCATTGCTCAGCGCGGGATCTGGGTCACGAGCCGGAATTAGAGCCCCGGATCCGCTGATCCGAGCGCGAGAGGCATTCTAACGCAGGGGCCTGGAGACATGCTCGTTTCACTCCTCCGGAAAGTTCGATCCATGTTTTTACATTTATTTAACATTCAATCCATTCAAAGTATTTCATTCAAGGACATAAAAATATATTTGCTCATGTTTAGGGTAAAACTGTGCCAGATAGACATGTGTATTTTATGTTGTACAAAGCTTTATTTCTCAATTAAAAAAAAATTACAAATCAAAGAATTTTGAACGAAAACAATTCAACCACAGGAAGTTATACAATAAAAGCAGTACTGAATGTTCACAAAATTTTTGAATCTAGTCCTTCAGTTATTTGTTATATTTTTAAAATATTATTATTTTAAATTAATTTATCTTTTATAAATAACCTAATCCCAAAAATACAGAAACATTTAATTAAGTCACCCCCCCTCCTCTCTTTTATTTTCTTACTCCCTCTCTTCCTCTCCCTCTATTTTGTCTCCACTTCTTTCTCCCCTCTTTTTCTCTTCCACTCTTCTTTTTGTCTTCTCCTCTCTCTACCTTCCACCTTTTATTTAAACAGTATAACGTTTGTGAAATACCTTAAAGGGTGTGACTAAAATATAAAGCGCTGAAACTATTACCAGGGGCCTGTACCATGAACGTGCCTTAACAAACTCAGAATTACCACATAGGTTTTGACTTGACAAATCCTAATCATTTGAATAATCAATAAAAAAACATCCTATACCGTTTGCTTAATCGATACCATCAAGAGCTCATCAACTTTGAGTCAAGTTCTGATCCTGAAGCTCTGATTGGTTCACGGGCGCGTACACGTAAAAGACTGACGTTGGCACTGAATAACCAATTACAATGAACATGATAGAGCCAAATAGTTTTTTTCTCTGTGGAGGAGGAGCAGGAGATTAAAGTTAGAAAACACTATGCATATTTTACATATATTTGTGTGTCGCAGTAATGCTGTGGATGCTGCCAAAGCCAGTCGAGATTGTTGGGAGAAAATTGCTTATTTTGTGAAAATGATGTCAAAGAAGCTCATTCTGTTTAATGTAAAATTGAGAATCACGCTTTATGAGTTTGATAACTATAGCATATTTTTTTGCCGTGTTAATTCCAATATGTTTTAATGCTTTATGTCATGCTAATGTGTTTATGGTTGCACAACAACATAAATTAAATGCGTATTTCTCTACAAATGTATGTTTAAATTGAAAAGGTTTATATAATTGTTTTTATTTTTTGGAAGATGTAACCTCAACGCAAATGATCATGGCAGCAGATAAAAAATTAAGGTCTGGAGCAGTGCAGTACATTAAGGGCGGGACTTCTATGGCACTCTTTGCATGCTCGATAAAGCTCGCAAATGTAAGCTGTTTCTTCCGTGGAGAATCTTTATCTTTCGTGCAAATTAGTGAGGACATGCTTAGGGATTTTGTGTATCCCGAAATACTTGTCTTGTATTAAGGGTTTCATTTAACACTTTGTGCACAAATATGCTCATGATCAGGAAGAAAATGTGGAGTTAATTTTGCAAACGCTACTATTACGTCCTTAATTCCTTTTATACCCACTGATTGGACGGATGCAAGCTTGCGATCTCTAATCCTGAATATAACCTGCTCCGGAGCAGGTTAGCCGTGTGGTGTAAGTTAGTGATGGGCAAACCAAAGCTTCGTGAAACTCCGAAGCTGATGAATCAAATGAGCCATATTGATTCGAGGCTTCAAAACAATCCGACATCTAGAGGTCATTGTATGAAATAACACTGAATGTTCATGAAACTCTGCCACTTCAGATCGTTTCTCTACAATCTGGGATGAAACATCTCCATCCACAATGTTGTGTACATATTAAAATAAAAATATAGATTTGTTTTAGAGCTGTATGATTTTTTTAGTGTCAACACCAGGTTTTTTATGTCTCCAAACAGTTTTGATGAATATGTAACTTCCCTTTGTGAATAGATGGTTTTGCCTTAAAATATAAACAAATAATAAACAAGATCTCTCACTATAAATGTCAAGAACTTTATTAGATGTTGATTGTCAATTTAATAACCTTATAAATCAGTGACACATCAATACTTTAATAAATAAATTGTATTATCTAAATATAGCAACTTAAATATAAAAAAGCAATTCTTTAGTGAAAACGTTTAAAAGCTTTAGAATGCTTGGTTAAAAAAAAAAGTTCCATGCTCTGATCCTGTGTTCCCCATCAGTCTGTCACTACGATTTATGTCGGTGACAACTATGGGAAGCTCCACTAGGAGCGCTCTACTCTCTCCACACTATTTCAAAAATGCCAATCAGCGAACGCACTGATGTTCACGTGATCACGTTGTTCCGCATAAAGTGGATGCAAGCGTGACTCTCTTCCTGTTTTTTTTGCAGGAGCCTACTCTTGATGCGAGCGACTCAGTGAGAGACAACCACAGAGAACAGCTTGATTATACCTTGTGTGGATTATTGGAGATCTGGTGAGTTAACGGTGACCAGCAAGGTTTTTCGGCCTGATCCTGAGGTTGCCGGTCGACTGTTTGTAGCGTGTTCCAAACATGTTGCGACCGTGCAAGTCTGTTGGATCGCTTGATACCTTGCAACTGCCTCCTATCCCGTTCTTCCCCGAAGTGCATCGGGAACTGACCCAAACTTGAAAGGCACCTCTTAAAGCAAGGTTGGTCAGTCTCCCCTCTCTCGCTCCCCTTGACGACGCGGTAGCTAGGGGGTAGCAATTCCCCAGGTAGAGCAGGTGCTGGAGGTGCACTTATGCCCAGGTAACCCTGTCGCCTGGCGTGAACAGCCAAGGCCTTCATCCCGCCAGCTAAGCCTGCCGTTGGACCTGACTCCGAGACTTATGTCCCCCCAGCCACAACCGTAAGGTCATGAGTAAGTCTGGTTGCCGGCTCCAACTTCACAACAGGAAGAGTCTCACACTTGCATCTGGTTTATGCGGGGCAACGTGATCAAGCGTGTTCACTGATTGGCATTTTGAAATAGTGTGGAGAGAGTAGAGCGCTCCTAGCGGAGCTTCCCATAGTCATCACCGGCATAAGTAAACATTACGTTTCTGACCAATCAGACACGGTTTCAGGAGGTGCACCAGGACAAAAAACCTGGTAAAATGTGCGAAGCTTGGCTCATGTGACTTGTGTTTCGAAACATCTGAAGCTTCTTTAGGTCAAAATCATGTGACTTGATGGCTTTGAGTGAAGCTTCGGATCAATGTTCCGAATCATCTGAGATTCGAGATCTTGGCCCAGTGTCGAAACATCAATCTCGCGGCAGCCATCACTAGCGTAAGTAACCAGGGTGACAAAGACTGATTCAGTCCTAGATCCTGTCATGGTACCCAAAACCCAGGATTGGTGCCAACTAATCATAAACTTAGCTACTAACCAGTTTATCCGGCCCCTGGTCTCCTATTTTTCATTCATGCGTGTAATAAATCCGAAAAAGGTGAATAGCAGAACCTAACAGAAGGGTTTTAAAACGGAATAATTCTCTTTAGGTGAACACTATGATAAAGTCTCATTATTATAACTTTATGCTACAGTCTCATTTGTTTTTTCTTTTGTCAGTCTCATTGTTTAAAGTCGAGCTTGTGATGCTCTTCAACATCTTCACCATCAGACGAGGTGCTCTCACTCTGAAGAAACTTTGATTGTAAAGAGCCTCAAATCCACCCGAGTGCTCGAGAGGTATGTGAGGTGTTTGTTTTGGTCGGTTCTAATGTTTTCTTCCCTAAGGTTTTGGGTTTTAATGTGGTTTTCTTCTGGAGGTCCCTGATCTAAAGCACTTCTGATGAGTAGAATTGTGTACAATTCCTCTTAGTGTCTTTTTATGTTGCTATACTAAACTTGAAACTAGCGTTAGCCTCACTGTGCATGCGCAGGATGTATGGTATGGGAAAAGAGACTTTTAAGTAAACAAACCAAAAAAATAATAAATATATATATCGTTATTTATTCTGTCATCACATATAGCCATGTTTGTGTTGTTAATGTCACATTTTGAGCCTGATGACGTCTTGCTTTTATGTATTATTTTTTTTCAGTAGACTACACAGTTTGCATAAATCTAGTTACTCAGTGTTTTTATTTTGCTAATCACACGACATAATCATTACATATTACCCATTTTCAAATAGAAATATATTTTTAAAATGAAATTTTTATTTTTGTACAATAAAAACTCTAAACAAAGCTTTACGGTCTAAATAGCTATTGATACGCTAATGACAAAACAAATACTCGTAACATTTTAATAATAATAATAAAGTGTCACGGTGGCACAGTGGGTAGCACGGTCGTCTCACAGCAAAAAGGTCGCTGGTTCTAGGCTCGGCTGGGGCAGGTGGCATTTCTGTGTGGTGTTTGCATGTTCTCCCCGTGATCGCGTGGGTTTTTAAGTTTTGAAGAATCCTACTTTATTTTTCTCTGGTGTTCCAGGTTACTTTCAATGTTTAGTGTTGTTTCTGTGTGGCCTGGAACAGATCCTGCATTGTAAATGTAAAACTTGCAGAAGATTTACGTAATCTTTGACTTACAAAAAAATGCAAAGCTTATGTAAAAAAATACATAAGCTTGGACATACGAAAAATCCAGCGCATGAAAGCTACCGGGAACGGATTAATTTCGTATTTTGAGGTGTCACTGTAATTACCTCTCCCTGTTTCTCTTGAAGCCGCAGCAGGGTGTTGAAAAGTGGAAGCTCTCCTATGAATGTCTGGTGTGTTCCTCTCCGAACTGGAGCACAGATCACCGGGTTCAGCTGGGCCTGTGAGACAAGTTCAGCGAGCTGTCCACCAGGATGCATCATCATGATTGTGGAGTTCACCAAGCGCCTGCCTGCATTAACCTCGCTTCCGTCTGTCCTCCTTGAAATACAGGTGAGTGCTAGAGTCCAGACACTTTTTACAAAGTGAGTGTTGTTTCAAATCCGAAGAGTTGTCAAACAAAGATTCATTTTCACCCAAAAACGTCATACTAGCAACTGTTGTTTTTTTTTCTCTGGGGCCCCAAATCCAGATCTCCATCGATGAGATATTTTTTACCACAAAACTGCAACATTGTAATTGTCTCCCCATCCTCTTTCAATGCTTTTAATTATAACAGATTTGAATTTTTTTTTTTACTAAAAACGTCACCTACCACTGGCGTTTTTTTTAGGAGGCCCAACTTTGAATCTCCAGAACTCTTTTTTTTTTTTCGGGAAATTTTCCAATGGAAGCTGCAGCGTTGTGTCCTCTTTCAGTGGTCTTAAATACAACAAATGAGAATTTTTTTTATTTTTGACCCAAAACATCATGCTTATTACTGTCGGGTTTTTTTCAGGGGCCCAAACTTTAAAGGTCTAGATCTCTGCTTGTAAGAAAGATTTCCACAAGAAAACTGCAGGGTTCTGATCGTCTCCCCATCCTCTTTCAATGCTCTTAATTACACCAGTTAAGAAAAAAAATTCAGATTTTTGACCAAAAACATCATAAACAAACTGTTGGGTTTTTTTTTTTATTCAGTTTATTCCCCTGAACCTCTTTTCGCTTGACAGACACAAAGCTGACTTGAGTAATTGTTGTAATCTTGATTTGTCCTTCGGTACATGTAGTATATGCTGTGCTTTACAAAACTTTAACAGCTAGAAGTTAAATTTTAGCATTAAGAAATAATGAATTAATTATAACAGTTAAACATGTTCATATTAAGCACAACATCTCCCTCTAGTGTTTAAATGAAAAAGTGCTTGTTTTTCTTTTTCCAATTTGGCTTTCATCTCCTTTTTCACATTTACCAGATATTTACTCAGCTTTCTTATTGTAAACTTTCATGTATTGTAGACATGAAATATATATATATATATATATATATATATATATATATATATATATATATATATATATATAAATTAACTAATTAATTTTATTAACTAATCAACTAATTAACTAATCAATTTATCAAAATGATAAGACTGAGACTTTTTTAAATCTATAAATGTAAAATGTAAATAATCAATAACAAATTGAAGACATATAGACTATTTAAATTCAAAATATGATCATTTATTGAATTTCTATTTAATTTATAACAGAATTTGTCATGAAAACAACATATCTGCAATAAACCATCAATACCAAATTAACTTTTTGCTTCTCTTCTTTGGTGGCTGTTAGTTTGTGGTCTCTTTAGACTCTTGCTTTCCAGTACTCTCTGTCATTAACAGCTCGCTTAGTGAAGACTCGTTCCTTTCATCTTTGGGAAGAAACTTTAGGTCATTAAACCTTGGAACAATCTTCAGCTGTGTGAGATTAGTGCTGTCTTTTCTTTTAGATAATCTGAGGAAAAATCATGTTTGAATTAAACTATAGGCAGATCATCCTCTGTTCACTCCATAATTTTGCAAGTGGCACAAGGCTGGCAATAGCACTTACTTACATAACATTATTCTACACTTTTATTACTCCTTCAATTTTTTAATATAGTTTTACAGTACTCTGAACTTATTTTTATTTTATGCAACATACCTTGACAGTGGACACACACATACACACACAGAGAGAGAGAGAGAGCTGTTCCATTAGTTCGTGAGCGTTGGCTGGACTATGGTTTAGGTGCCCAACAATCTCACAACATTTAGCTAGCACACTTTCAAAACAGTGTGGCTCCATCAACGGGGCGCGTTTGTCTTTGGGAAACATGCTTTTTTTTCTTTTCTTTTTTTTTACTGTTCTAGAATAAAGTGCAATACCACTCAACTACAATAGGGGACAGTGGCGCTATCATTGGCAGAGTATGAAGTGTAGACACTAAGTGTAGAAGACAGGCGGAGAGAGAAAGCAACAAACGAAAGTCTCCCAAAAGCTAAGATGAGAAAATATGACGACGCATTTGTAGTGCTTGGCTTCAATTTGATTACAGTGGGAGAAGATGAGAGACAGGTGTGCTTACTGAGTCTAAAAATGTTGGCAGCGGACAGCATGAAGTCAAATACATTAAGGCGTCACTTAAAGACATTACACCCCAATAACGCTGATAAGCCGCTTCAATTTTTCCAGCAAAAACTCACTGACTATTGCCAGCAATCATAGTCAAACAATGTTTATAGATTTATTAAGGATTTAATGTTTTTTTAACTACAGTTAATAAAGCTATTCTTTGTTGTAAGTTGGTCCATATTTCTTTATTTTTTCTCTTATACGTAAATAAGGATACTGTGTTATGCAAAGGTGTAGTCATAACAAATTTAAAGACAAAAATACTATTTATAGTTGCACGCAGAGGGGAACGAGATGAGACAGAAAATAAATGAGAAGCACTGACTTACATCAACTTACACCTTAATTCATTAAGAGCCTAACATCGTGGGGTCTTGATCAGAGCTAGTCGATGATGGTGTGTGGAGACTTTTATCCAAATGAGCAAGTTTTGGAGCGTTATGATTGGGTGGTGTTATGATGACGTCATCGAGTGTAATTGTGACTGGCATCCTGCTAAACATATGGGAGAGAGAGACTGGAGCGCTGGTGAGAGTGAGTGGGTGGAACATGGATTTGAAAACGGATAGAACAAGCACATGCACACAACAAACAAAACTCTACACGAGCAAGACATTTGTTCAGAACTTTATCACAGGTTTTTTTTTATTGCGAAAAGATTACCTGTCTTTTGTTTAAGTAATTTTAATTTAAAGAAGGATAAATTACTTTGTAACCAAAGCAAGCAAAACAGTTCTGAAAAACAAAGTATGTGTTTTATATTTTTATTACAATGCTGCACAACAATAAATATTCTGTTGTGACTTTGTACTTTGTCTTCTCCTTACTTTAGTAATGAACATTTATTGTAAAAATTATTTTATTAAATATTTAGCTTAGAATGCTTCAGATAACTCCGGTGATCGGTGATCTGGGATCGGTATCGGCAGATACAGTTTTCAGTGATCGGTGATCGACTGAAAAAATCCTGATCGGAGCACCCCTAGATGTTACGGTCATCAACTCAAACTATATTTTCCTTTGCTCTTGTGTGAATGTGCGTGTGAGTGTGTTTTGGTTCGTTAAGTGTTTTATGTCTGTTACTAAATAAACTGTTTGTCTGACAAATACAGATCTTGTCTCATCTTGCATATCTTTGCTGACATCGAAATTAGATCTTGTTGCCTAGTTTATATTAAAGACAATATTTTTACATAAAATGTGTGACACTTGGGCTATACTTGTAGTGAATCTAAACCAAGCTAAATCACTACAGGTTATTTCTCTTTTGATCACAACTAAAACTCCCTTCTGGAATTATTATATTTAATAATCAAAATTCCATAAATATAGCCCTGGTTTCTACAGACAAATATCATGGCTAACATAAAATATGTAATATATTTAAAAGTAAACTATAAAAGACTTGTACCCATTTTGTTTGTTTATTTTAATATCAATTTCATTTCATATCAATTCTCAATTTCAAATGCAAACAAAAACTCAATAATTGTATAAAAGTAAACATTCACGCTTTGGTATTTTTATTAACAGCCCGAACCTTTTCAAACATTCTGACTCGCTGTACACACAGCTGTGATTTGGGCAGATTCTAAGTGATTCACAAACTAAACGTATGTACAGTAGCTTAGAACTCAGCACAAATTCTGGAGGGGCACAAATTGGCTGCAACACCAGTTATAGCAAGGGCAATGGCCGCGGCTTTGTTTTACAAATTAAAATTTCCAAAAGTTGGTGTGACAGCTCCTTGTGATTTGTGTAACTTAGTCAACAAGCTAAAATCTGTTTGAGCAGAAATAATCCTTTTTAGAGATTGCAGAAATATATTGTTTGTCAATGTATGAGCAGCTGAGAGGAGACGGCCGCGGAAGCTCTCATATGTTCATTATTAGAGCTTATACCTCAAATTATTGAGCCGGGAAAAACGAATACTGAATACAACTTTACTAAAGTAAAAAATACAGTTTTCTAGTTCCCTGCTGGGAGTCATGCTATGTTTTTTGCATACAATTTTGACATACATGGTTCACACTAATTTAGGGAAATTCCTGCAGAGAGCGAGTGCAAAATAAAGCCGTGCCCATTGCATTTTGCTATAACCGGAAGGAAATGCTCTGCACTGTACAGAACGTGGAAGTAGTGACTGTCCTGAAATTAGCAAACAGTTAAAACAAACGCACTTAAGTAATACAAATATTACACGATGAAGCGATACATTTTTAATTTACCCACTTGATTCCACACTTTGGAAGATGTTGGGTGCATGCTTCTTGCCCGAATACCCCGCTTCCTCTATCGTGCCGGCGGGTGTGTATTTATCTGTGCGTTTTGGTGTCACGTGACGATTAACGTATTGAATAGTTAATCGATAACGGCATTTATTGACAACAAATTTTATTATTGATTATTACCAATTTTATCGATTAGTTGTTGCAAGCCCAATAGAAGCTTTAAATATAAGTCATATATAGTTGATTCTAACAATCTGTGTTTAGTTTTAAAAGTAAATATTGAAATAATAATCTGTGAAATGATAATTTGTGAAAGATTATTATTTCATTCATTCACTTTTCAAGGCTGAGTAAGTAAAAACTCAAAGAATAGCTAAGACTGAAAAATTATTGGGTAATAAAAATCTGAAACTAAGTTTTAACAAAATAAAAAACTAAATAAAATAAAAAACAAAGAACACACAATACCAGTAATTGATAATAATTAAGACTTGTATTTTTAGTCTTCATTTTACTTTCGTCAAAATTAATATTTTATATTTAACCTTTATTCAGGTTGGGGGTAAACCTCTTTAATTGTCAGGGATTTTAATGTGTGTGGTGATTCTTGCATTGGTTTGTTTTACTTTTTTCATTTATTTATTTTATTTATGTATTTAAGTTATTTTTCATGTCCATCTGAATAAAAGTCCCAATGGGCTTGCTTCTCAAACTATCTTTTTTATTAAAAAGCCACAAAAAAACTGACAGAAAATATTATTAGGTTGTTAAAAATAAAAATGACCAAAAAAAAAACCCGGAATATATATTTTCCCAGACAGTCAAAATAACTAGTAGTTGTTGTTTTTTTTTGTTGACAAAATTAAATATTTTTAAGAAAAATAAACAAGCACAAACCTGACACACACAAAAACTGACAATATTTCAGGCGAAAATGTTACCTTTCACCCTAAAAATACTAAAGGCTTTTTACCTCATTCGTTATGAAATTAAGCGTTTTAATCTCATTTACAACACTCCCATGCGTCTACGGCAGTCCCTATTGTGGAATCTTTTTTCTAAATGCACTGATCCGGATAAGAAACAGGGTAAATGTGACAAAGTACCGCTCGCAAATGCTCAGACAAAGCTATTAGAACATCAATATTTTTCATTAAATAATGTGTTCAAAACTTTGACATTCCTACAGAGTAAAATCTACAGTTAAAATGAGCTTTATGTATTGAAACTATACAGATTTTATTTGCTGAATCAGAACTACAAACTCTACGAGGAAGTGCTTGCGGAGTCGTGAATTCCGAAGGGGAACGAGATCAACTGTGACAACGGAAATGGTAGCATCCATGCTAATGCTTCATAACACAGAAAAACAACATTAAACTCCCAAATTTACAACGCTATAAAATATTATGTGCACTGTGCAATGACTTGTCTGCTTTTATACGTTTTTGATCAATGTGTAAGTTTGTTATGTCACCCAAAAGCTAAATAATCTTTAGCTTCTCCAACCCAACCCACGCTAGCTAACCTCTTCACTAACAAAACGTTAACAAAAGTGAGTTCAATGTTAGCATCACGTCAGACTTTAGCTGAATGTTGCTTGTGTTAAAACCGACCAAGTTCTCCCAAAAACAAACGTTAATCGAGGAATTACCTTTGGTTAGACGCATTTACCGTATTCGTTTAAGTTGAATTTCCCGCTTCACGGCCTCCAAGTTCAAAACAGAGGGAAAAGGGAGAACAGCTTTTACATCCTTACGTCACTTCCTGCGATACCGTTGTTGCACACGCCTGAAATTTTGTCATAAACCGTTTGGGAATGAATTGCATATGTTAAATTATGGTTAAATTATGTTAAAATATATATGTTTACCAGTTAGTACTTGATAAATTGTTCCACATGTTACTTAAAAACACATTGAGTTTTGTATTTTCTAACTGCTGTTACGTAACAGAAAAAGAGCTATAAAGCTAGCTAACTAGTCTAGCAACAACGAACAAACATCCTTTTTCTTCGTCTTCTTCATATTATTATTATTATAGTAGTGAATGTTATTTGTATTATTACTAGCTAGTGATGGGCAAACCGAAGCTTCGTGAAACTCCGAAGCTGATGAATCAAATGAGCTATATTGATTTAAGGCTTCGAAACAATCCGACACCTGGGCCCACAGCGACATCTAGAGGTCGTTGTATGAACGTTAACTCTACATTCATGAAACTGCCACTTCAGATCGTTTCTCTACAATCTTAGATGAAACTTCTCCATCCACAATGCTGTGTATGTGTGACAATAAAAATATAGATCTGTTTTAGCGCTGTGTGGTGTTTTTTAGTGTCAACACCAGGTTTTTCATGTCTCCAAACAGTTTTGATGAATATGTAACTTCCCTTTGTGAATAGATGATTTTGCCTTAAAATATAAACAAATAATAAACAAGATCTCTCACTATAAATGTCAAGAACTTTATTTAAAATCAAACAGTATTTAAAAGACACATTATACTTATATATATGATATTAAAGATACAATTTCTTAAGCTTTAGAGAAAAAAAGCATAGCTTTATAAAGTGAATAGGACTGAAACTCCTCATTATGTGTTGATTGTCAATTTAATAAACCTATAAATCAGTGATACGTCAATACTTTAATACATTTATTTTATTATCTATATATAGCGACTTAAATAAACACAAATAAGCAATTATACAGGGTATTGATGCTTTATCTTCATTACTGAAAAACATTTACAGCCTTTGGATGCTTGGTTTAGACAATTAGAAGCATCTTTGGCTGAAGTCACGTGACTCAAGAGTTTTAAAACATCTGAAGCTTCTTTAGGTCAAAATCATGTGACTTGATGGCTTTAAGTGAAGCTTTGGATCAATGTTCCAAATCATCTGAGATTCGAGATCTCGGCCTAGTGTCGAAATGTCAGTCTCGCGGCAGCCATCCCTATTACTAGCTAGCCTTGCAACTACGAAAGAAAACAAAGTTATTAATATCATTGTTTTTATTATTCTTAATATTATTACACATTCTTATAACCTATTAATTCTGCCAGGTCTAATGTCTAAACATAGTAATTAATAACCCTTACACAAAGATAATGAATAATTTATTACAAAAAAAGAAAAAAAAAAACAGGTCACACAAACATTTAAATACCAATATTCACAAGAATTTGACCATGAAATTGAAACAAAAAGCAATATTTGTTTTAATAGCTAAATAGCTAAACCTACACACAGTTAGCTCAAAATTACTCTTTTAGTAACAATAACAATTCAGATACTTTGCATTTGAGATTTAAATCCAAGAGCAGCCGAAAGACAAATGCAAACTACAAAACAAGATTTACAAACATGAGAACATTACAGTCAAAACTAATTGACACCTGAGCTGTGAAGCGCTGGAACATTTTTGAGGATTAAAATGCAGTTTCAGTCTTGTTTAAGGCAAACGTTGTCAATTAAAGCTGCACAATTAATCAATTCTATCACTCTGTGTTTCAGCAACAAAAAATGAACTAAAATAAATAAACAACCCTTAAAACCTTCCACAGAGTCTCAATCAAGCCACAAAAACTTCCAGTCCTAGATTTACTACAAACGACCCATTTTACAACTAAAATCCTTTCTTCTACACTAGGCAATCATGTTAAAAACCACTCTTGTGATCAAATTTAAATTGATTTGGCTCAATTAAAACAGTAGATTAAAAGACATGAAATAACTGATGATTCCATTTTGTAGAACTAACTAGCTCAAAAGCTGTTTTAATAAAACAAGCCAAAAAATAAAATAACAAAACTAAAATACAATAAAATAAATATAAAATACATTACATTTAAACGAATGTAATAAAAATAATAAAATAAATACAAATAAAATGAATAAATAGAATAAATTATTGAATAAAATGTAATTTCAGTTAACTTATTGCTTTTTTAATGAATAAATAAAATAAGTCAAATAAATAAAAATTTTAAAAAGGATTTAAAAATATCTGAATAGAGAGGGAGCGCTGAATATATTGTAATATAAATATATAAATAAATATAAATAAATAAAAGTCAGTTTTAAAACTTGCTCGGAGTAAAAATCCGAGCTGGTTTTGTTGTCTCTGTTGATTAAAAACAAATGAATAGGTTCTTAGTGAAGCCTGTTTTAAAGTTAGAAACCCTGAAGACTCTTCTTTTTGAGTGATTTTAGTCTCCCCCGGATCTTAATCATCTCTATTTAAATTTGATAAACACACGTTTACATTTTAAAAAGGTGTAGATACACACAAAAACACTCCTATTACTAAAGAAAAATGTCTGATGTTTTCCTAAACAGAATCTTTCTTATGTAAATCTGAAAAAAATGATCTCTTGAGAGAAAACGTTCTTGTTTCCCTAAAACAGCTCTTAAATCTAAATGGTTTCTACTCAAACACGATCAAAGCGTTCATACAGGTTTTATAAAGCAAGCTGAACGGAAGATGATCCTCAAACGCTGTGAAGGAGCTCAGGCCGGGTTCTTCGGGCTCATCACGAGGAGCACTCAGACTGATCGCTGGCAGAGAGGACACCAGCAGAGGATGTGAAGCGTATGGAGGAGGAAAAGTGTCACAGTTAAATCAATAAATACGCCGTTAACTAAAAGCGAGACTCACTAATTAAAAGTTGAATCAAATAAAAAACGTGCAAGTAAACACGTCAGGAATTAATCACAAAACAAGATTAAATAAATGCATGCTATTAGATGTGTCATTCACTAATATTTTTTTTATTTCACTATTAAATAATGAATGCATGGTCCAAGCATTTCATTAATTGTATCGGTCAGTCACTTATCAAAGTCAAGTGGGCGGGGCTAAGTGAAATCCATTGCTTTGGCCTGACGTCGATTTAAAAAAAGGATACAGACAGACGACTTCAAGGAGCTCCTAACAAATTTAAAGACAAACATTTTTACATATAAAATAAATTAATGAAACGCTGCAACACAAGGACACTGCGTGAATTTAACAGCAAAAAAAATTATTGATTAAAAAAATTAGTTTTTAATCAATTATTTACACTTATAATAACATTTGTATTCATTTAATATTAATAAATTAATGGCTTATTTAACCACAAGTTTGTTTATTTAGTTCTTCTTTTAACTAATTATTTATATCACAATTTTAATTAATTATTGACATTTAATGACGTGTTAATTAATTTATTTATTTCACACTTTTAATTAATTACTGACACTTGTTTTTTTTACTCCACATTTATTTCATCAACGTTTGAATTGTGTATTTATTTAATCAATTGTGCCACTTTTCGTCCTTCATAAAAACGAGCCATGTTTAATAATAAAAAAATCTTTGTTTGTGATGTCACAAACACGAAAATAGCATGCTTTACTTAAACCACCCACCATCTGTCATCATTTCTCCGTCTCTGCTATTAAACAAAAGTTTTATTTGTGACAGAGTTTTACTGCCTCTACGCAGGAGTCAGAGAAGCGTGATCACCTGAAGATGGAGTCGCTGTAAGCGTCCGTGGAGGTGCTGGAGTAACGCAGCTCATCAGGACGCTCGGGCTTCAGAAGGGATCGAACACAAACACGGAGTTAGTCTGAGTCTACAAGCCCTCATTTCAAAACATTGGGCTTTTCTTAAAGAGGACATGAACGGAGACTACAAGAGGTTTTGATCTTTTTAAGACGAACAGTTTCAGATCTCAAAATGTTTAATTGACAAAAGAAGAAATCTGGTCTTCGAGGATTAAGAGCGAGCACAGAAACTCCTTTCAATAAGAAACCTCACGTGATCCTCTCCGCTGGAGGCCGCTCTGAGGACAGAGTGAGCGCTGAATATATTGTAGATAAATACTACTTGGTACTTGGGCATTGAATTCCCACCTAGGCTGTCAGATCTGGTACAATTAAATTATTCATCGTTACCTAAAAAAATAGAAGATGACCTCAAAAGATGGCAGCCCTTGCCCATATCACTTATGGGAAGAATTGCTAGCATTAAAATGATGGTTATGCCCAGAATTAATTATCTGTTTTCAATGATTCCTAATCACCCATCACAGGATTGGTTTAAGTCATTAGACTTCCAGATTTTTAAGGAAAAACAAACCACCACGCATTAGCTTACAAAAGCTCAGAAAATCTAAGGACTGTGGCAGCCTGGAGCTGCCGAACCCTTACAACTATTTCTTCTCTTACAGACTGCAACATGTCCATCAATGGATAAATTCTAGCCCAACCGAACTCGCCTGGCTTGACATTGAGCAGACATTTTGCAAAGACACCAACAGATTTACCATTTATAAGTTTAAGACTAAAACATACCTATGCTTTCAGAATGTGAGCATACGTACTTCACTAACAGCCTGGTGGGAATTTTTGAAAATGACCGGTTCACCGCTTGCTCCTTGCCAACGCACACCAATGGTGCGTGGGAGGGCGTCTGTGTATATATGTATGTATGTATGGGTGGGTGGATGGGTGGATGGGTGATTGAACATGTGTGTATGGATGTGTGCATGAAGTGGAGGATGTGCATATGAGAGAAGGGTGGGTGCGTATGTGCGTGTGAATGAGTAGGACTGGTCCGGAGGGGGGGCAGCTGTCTCCTGCCTGCCCGCATTATCCTTGAAAGGTCTCCTGTGGCCCCTGCGGTGGGGGGCAGTCGGCTGCTCCCACACACAACACCAGATCCCAGTACACACACTCTCTTCACTCACACAAAAACGATCATGAGGGTCCTTGTTCCCATGGGGGATCAGGCAGGCGGGGTGACCTATCGGCGATCCCGCCCTGCCTCTCTTAGACGGGGACCCTCAGTTTTAGTCACATAGGACACAGAACATCTCCAGGGCACCGGGTGGGCCTTCCTCCCGGAGCGGACAGTAGGCCAATCCCACCTGCCACTGACTCGCTTCCGGGGTTGGGCAACCCCTGGGCCCCTAACAACACCTGCAAGGACACACTACATTTAGGCCTGGAGGGCTAGTCTCTCTATCCAAATCTTGGTTGGGGGAGGCTGCAGATCTGTGGCACCTCCCACAATCTACAACAGAGAAGGCTACAGCGGGGAGATGTGGGCATGGCGGTGCTTGTGGGAGGGGCCTCCTGGTCTCTGCCCGCACTGTCGGGGGCTGCGTGCCCGCCTAGCTTTGGGCTGGTCGTCCTCCTGCTGCGGCGGGCCCACCGGGGCCCAAGGCTTTGCTCTCTGAGGTTGCCGACTTTCCCAGGGGAGGTGGGGCAGGTCTGGCTCCGGGTCCCAGGCCTTAAAACTTGTCGTTCTGTGGGGGGTGGGCTGGATATCTGGGTAGCTCCTGACAATATCTGGGGCCTGGCCTGAGGCAGATCCCACGTTTCACTTGGGACATAGAAGGTTAGTCACAACACCTGGGGGGTTTGGTCGCTGCTAGATGCTTGAGGTTTAGGTCACCTGTCTTGTAACACTCAAACACTCAATTACTTAAGTGTATGTGTTGTAGGGAATTAGACTCGTCTCCTCAGCAAAGCACACTTACAGCATGGGGACCTGAAGCTGCACATTCCTAACTCATCTTCAGGACCAGATGCAAGAAATAAAACATTCGGTTCAGCCTAACTCCAAGCCCTAAATGGTGACTGGCGCCACAAGGGTCAGGCTGGAAGCTATCAGTCAAGAGCTTCAAAAGAGACTGTTGGACACCTGACGCTCCCCAGGACTCACGCCGTGCACAGGGATTCACGGATCCTGTGACTGAAACCTCGCGATTTGCGGATAGTCAACACAAAACTGCTTTTCTTAACGTACTGAGAAAAAGGGACAAATCTGTTTACGTGTACACGCCCATATCCTGGATTAATAGTCATAGCACGTCTTAATCTGCTTTGTGTACATTGAGGACCTGTATTGTGTTTAGCCAGTTAGTTTAAAAAGAATGAATGTGTGAATGCATGGAGTCTTTAGTAGCTGAACACTAGTGTTTGGTCTCGTTCGCTCCCCGGTCACGCCCCTGAAGTGAGGGCGTTTGGTAGAAAGTTATCCGGTACTCTCTTGATGAGAGATTGTCTATTAATGAATGCAAATTAAGAGCGAACTTCTCTTCAGCCGGAAGCCTCTACGGGCTGGATCGTGACGTCATCACGGAGCCGATTTCAGGAGTGCTCTCATTGGCTAAGCTGTGAGAGAGACCCGCCTCCAGGTCCAAAAACAAGGCGCGCTCTCTCTGATTTGTCTCTCTGCTTCTAGTTTTAGTCTTCTTCATCTGCCCCACTTCTTTCTCTCCCTTCTCTTAGATAGTCTTTTCTCAAGTTAACTTCTTAAAAATTCACTCATCTTTTGGCGCTGTTTCAACAAAGGAAAACCCGGCTCTCACCAACCCAGAGTCGTGATTTCATAATATACGGATTTTTGCAACTCAAAGTGAAACTTCTTTGGACTTCTACGGACACTTCAAACGGAGCCAATCCGAATCTCCCAGCTGAACTCTCAGCGGAATCAACTCACTGGATGCTTTCATCTTCAACAGCGAATATTGCTCGTCGACATCAGCCCAGCCATCAGAAACGGTAGCAAGCGATAATTAATTAATTACTTTGGCAAGGGTAATGATAACAGAACGGACCTTGAAATAGTCAAAATTGATTATGTGCCTAGATTCGTGATTAAGGGTCTTGAGTTGTTGACTTAAAACTTTGTCTCTCTTTCTCTCTCGCTCCCTCTCTTTCTCTCGCTCGCTCTAATTATCTCTCTCTCTCCCCTTCGCTCCCCCTCACCCCATCCCTCTTGGTGTGTGTGCGTGCGTGCACGAGCTAATGGTTAGTCAGCGTAGCTGAACCGTTTATCCTTTGTGTTTTAGAATAGTTCAATAAATGTCATAAACATATTTGCTTGTCTGTGGTTTATGTTTGGATATCCGTTCCCTGAGGTTTTGATCTCGAAATACAATTTAAAGGTTGGGTAGTAATGTTTTGGGATACGATTCATTTTGAGTAAGGGTCCATAGTAGTGGCGGTTGGTTTATTCTGGTGGACAGATTAACTCTAAACTGTGGCTTAGTGATCTGGCAACCTCATTTGAATCGACCTCGAGACCTGGCAGTGGTTCGAATTCCCCTCCAGTGAACTGCTCTGTCGCCCCCAAAGGTAATATTCTGGTTTGTTTACATGACAGATTGTATGATTGCCTCTTATCGTATTATTAATTATTATATGTGATATTTTTGTTACAGTGTGTATATGTGTATATATATATATATATATATATATATATATATATATATATATATATATATGTGTGTGTGTGTGTGTGTGTGTGTGTGTGTGTGTGTGTGCGTGTGTGTGTGTGTGTGGATGTATATATGTGTGTATATATATATATATATATATATATATATATACTTATTAATTTTATTTATTATTATCATTATTATTTTTCCATTTGGTGCATAGGTCATTAACTGCGTGTATGTATATATGTATATTTATATTTGTATGCATATGTGTAGATAGATGTGAACTGCTTGAATGTGATAAGGTAGGTATCTAATCTTATTTATTTTATTTTTATTTTTCAACTCAATCCTGACTCTTTCCCCCACAATTACCTCTCACCTTCTCTTTCCCCCTCCAAAACTTCTCTACCTCTGTTATTTGCTAATTATATACATGAAATTATGTTCATATTATATATAAGCATAAAAACATAAAATAAGTGAATAAATACATTTTAAAAATGAAAAAGAAATAAATAATACCATCGCATCATTCATCTCAGAGGAGCTCCGTTGATCCACAGAGATGTCGCTCTCCAGCTCTTCTTCTGCTGATGGAAGAGAGTCCATGCAGGCTGCAAAACAGAGCTTTCTTTGCACCTCAAATCTTTGACATTTCCACTAAATTCAGGAAAAAGAAGTTCTGAACGTACGTGCTGGTGCTAAGGCCGGTGCAGCTGCAGCTTCGGCCCATTTAGAGTCGGTCTTAGTGTCTAACCGCAGCTCCAGCACGAGGATGTGATCCTCCAGCTCCTGCAGCAGCGATTCAACCGGGAAACACAGAAAATAATCACTCAAATGTGCTCTCACCAGAACAACCAGCGATATTATATTCCTTTAACATCTGCAGAAGAGAAATATATAGGAGGTTGAGAAAGAACCTGCTTCTCCAGCTGCTGCTGCTGCTGCTCCTTCTGCATCGCTCTCAGACCAGCTCTCAGCTCCTGCGCGGGGAACACATTAAACCAGCCTCCATGAGGAACTCCAACACAACCAAATAAAAATAATACAAATAAGATACAGCTTATATATATATACACATACCACCAGCACAATCAATCGAGGATCATCAGTCTGAAATTCTGAACAGTAGCGTGAATTCTGCATCAGCATTCTGTGATACTCACTCAGCAGGAGTAAACACCTCAGAGAGCTGGAGCAGTGCTGCTGGGATCTATTCTGGGTGTATTTACATGTTTGTGTCTCGCTCTTGCCTCATCCTCCCGCTCCTGCTCCAGTAACCTGAACACGGTAGGCTCTCGCTCCAGCTGGGTTAATTTTAGCACATGCTATCGTCATGCGGTACTTACCCGGTTACTATTCTTCTCCACTCCCAGCTCGACCTCCAGCTTCTCTCTCTCGCTCCGCTCCTCCTGCAGCCACTCCTCCTTCTTCTGGAGCTCGCGGCTCAGCTTCTGCAAGCGCTCCCTGTCCAGCTGGAGAAGAAGAGGTTCAGTGTCAGGGGTCATGACCAGCGAGACCGATGAGCGCTTGATCTGGTGTCATATAAATAAACACCTCTAAAAGGTTCAGAACTCAAAGTATTTTTAGTTAGAAAGAAAAAAAAACACTTTCATATGAGCTAGCTACAACAACTAAAACCCTAGAATGCTAATATGGATAAATCTGTTGAAAACTACTCCAACTAATCCTCATAAGGAGCCCAGTCCAGGACAGAAAAAGCACGAGTGGAATAAAGTCGATCTGAACAGTAAATTTACCACAATTTCCTGTACAAACAAGGGACAATGTGTGGTCAGATTTTGTCAGAGGTTTTTTATAGGTGCAGTATATTTTAGATGTTCAAGCGTCCTAAGCGATCAAAGTGCACTGGCTCAAATTTGTTTCAAATTTGGCTCACCTCTGCGCTCTGCCTCAGTGTCTCTCGCTCCTGGGCCCAGCCGGCCTGGCTCTCGCGCAGGGCTAGCGTAGCCTGGGACAGCTGCAGGCTAAGCTGCGCCCCCTGCAGACGCACCTGGTGCAGCTCGGCGTGGCTGTGGCTCTGTAAGGAGCCCAGCTCGCTCAGGTCTCGGCGCAGGGCATCAGTGCTGCGCTCTCCAGCCACCAGACGCTCCTGAAGCACCCGGAGCTCCGCCAGCGCCTGCTCATGCTCCGTCTGAGGAAGAGACAGGGAACACCTGTCTTTCGTTTGTCAACACAAGTTAGATCTGCTAGGTAGATCTGGATTGTGCTGCTGCAGGACTTCAGTTTCAGTGTCGATGTTACTGAAGCAGAGAGACAAACTTCATACAAAATAAACTGCAATTAAAACACATGTTTTCAAAATTATTTAACAATTAATTCCATTAACCTCCATTTGGAGTATTTTTTTTAAAAACAACAAAATTACAAAATAATTGTGAAATTACCTAAAACTAAAAATGAACTGTAATTATATTTGATAAAATTTTGTCAATAACAAAAAAAATTAATTCACATTTATTATAATTAAAAATAACTCTACATGTAAAAAAGATAGTATTAATATAAGCATTATAAATATTATTACATTTTTTTAAATGCAAAACATTTCATAATTAAACTTAAGAAATGTATGTAAATTAATGTGATTAAACGTTCCTTAAATTAACAGATGTTAATTCCATATGGATTCCAAAAACACATATGGTTAGTTTTTAGTTTAGCAGAAATGAACAATTAATAAAGTTTTAAAAAAAATTAAAAAAAAAACACAAAATCAGCTTATTTTATATCGAATTGGCATCCAAATAGTATTGATAAGCTAGTTGTTGTACAAATTAGTTTATGCTTATACAAAACACAAACGTTTTATATACAAAATGGTTTGACACATATTTTTATTTTAATGTACATTTATATATAGACTATTTAATTTCAAATAACATACATAAAAAAAGATTTTTATTCAAATTTATAAAAAATTAATTAATACAAATAAAAAATAATAATAAAGTTTTTTATTACTAATAATGAGAAAATGAAAAGAAAATCTAATTTTTCAAATTACTAATGAATAATTCAAATTAATCAATACAGATTGTAATTGATTAAATCTTCAGCAGATGTGATAATATTTTTTGTGACGTGATAAACTTATTCACCTGTAACTCTCTCCTTTCGTGGTCCTCGTCCCGTCTCTGTACAGTCACCTTTTTAACTCTCTCCTTCATCCTGCACAGAAAATCATCAGGCTTCACCTCAAATCAATTTAAACAACAACATTTATATAGCAGAATAGATCAGATAGATGGATAACGATGGAGGAAGGGTGACAAACAATCCTTGCATGCACATTCAATTACACTGCATTTTCCTGAAATAAAGATTCAAGATTTAGAAACAAAACCACTACCAGTTATGTGAAAATAACAATATACCATAACTGCTAACCAAATAAAAAAACAACCATTAGTCATGTGTTCTTGGTTTGTTCACCTGTGATTTTATTTTAGGCACCCCCATGTGAACAAATCAAGATCACATAACCGGTAATTGTTTTCAGGCACGAGACATGTGAACAAACCAAGATCACATGACTGGTACTTGTTTTTAGGCATCAGACATGTGAACCAACCAAGACCACATGACCGATAATTGTTTTTAGGCACCAGACATGTGAACAAACCAAGATCACATGACCGGTAATTGTTTTTAGGCACCAGACATGTGAACAAACCAAGATCACATGACTGGTAACTGTTTTTAGTGACCAGCCATGTGGACAAACAGAGATCACACGACCGGTAATTATTTTTTGGCACCAGACAAGTGAACAAACCAAGATCACATGACCGGTAATTATTTTTAGGCACTAGCCATGTGAACAAACCAAGATCACATGACCTGTGTTTTTTTTTTAGGCTCCAGTCATGTGAACAAACCAAGATCACATGACCTGGGATTTTTTTTAGGCACCAGTCATGTGAACGAACCAAGATCCCATGACTGGTGATAGTTTGGCTTTTTTGTAGTCACCAGTTATGTGAATAAACAAATGACACATGACTGGTGGGAAAAAACACATAATTTAACAAGATCACCCATTGTGTGTTTCTACTATGAGCATGTGGCTGGAAAATATAAACCAAGAAAAGAAAAAAAAGATACAGAGGTTAAATCACCTGTCCAGCTCGGCCTCTGAGTCCAGTTTCTGTCGGCTCAGTGAGGCACAGTCCTGTTCCAGCTCTCGGATCCGCTGATGGGTCTCCGCTCGCTCTGCAAACAGCCCGCTGTGCTCAGAGCACAGGTTTTCATTGGTGGTTTGCAATTCCTGATTAGAGAAGACTGGAGTTAATATTTAAAGAAAACTATGTGAAGAACTCTGTGTCTACCTTAACTCTCAGCTCCAGCTCGTAGGTCTTCTCTGTACTCTCTATCAAGTTGGTTTTGAGCTCCTCGATGCAACTTTTCAAGTCGCTTCGCATCATTTCATTCTCCTCTCTGTCTTTTCTCCACCGCTCTCGCTCTCTCTCTACCTCGCCGTTTACAGACTCGAACTTCCTATGAAGCTCCCGTAACTCATGCTGACAACTCTCCAGGAGGTTCTAGGAGATACCACAAAATGTAATGGAGAACGCAAAAGAAGAAAAACACAAAAAATAATAACTAAAAACTAAAATTCCACTGGAAAAGCTTTGTTTCAGATGAGCAGTGGAGGGTTCACCTGCAGGATCTGAGCTTTGGGCACCACCAGCAGCAGATCTTCACCCAGTTCCTCGCCATCGCTGCTCTTCTCCTGCTCCAGGGTCACCAGTTCATCCAGAGGCCTCGGTGAGGTGAAGGAGAACTGAGAGCTTACTGCGCAGACCTCTCCAGCTTCATCCACGTACACAAACTCATAGTTCTCCACACCAGGCTTAGGAAGATAGGATGCTGGAATAGAGCAGGAATATAATAGAAAACAGTATTAGACCATCGAAAAAGAGTTTAATTCGTCATGTTTCAAAATCAAGTCAAAGTCAAAATCAACCTCTTTACATGATAAAGACATCTCTTGAAGATGGTTCCATTGTGTTTTATAATACTCCTAGTGTTGAGCGGTCCAATTTCTAACCATCATTTTAAAACACTTTTAAGAACCCCATTCAGAACAGTTCTTTACTTTCAAATTAAATTAAAAAATCCTATTGTTTACTGTTACATTTACTGTGCAAACTATAGTTTTACAAACTATTACAGACAACAAATACAAGCTAGAATGCTAACATCTCTATTGTAGACTGTTCCATTTTCAAAAAACATCTAGTGTTGATGGTTCCATTTTTAAACTAATCGCCACAGCGGAATGAACCCCCAACTCTCTGGCATATGTTTTACAGGGCGGATGCCCTTCCAGCCGCAACCCATCGCTGGGAAACATTCACACACACATTCACACTCATACTCTATGGACAATAGTTTTTTCTCAATTCACTTAAACCGCATGTCTTTGGACTTGTGGGGAAACCGGAGCACCCGGAGTAAACCCACGCGATCACAGGGAGAACATGCAAACTCCACACAGAAATGCCAACCGACCCAGCCGAGGCTCGAACCAGCGACCTTCTTGCTGTGAGACGACCATGCTACCCACTGCTAAATTCCTAATATCTTAATTATGGACCATGCCATTTTTAAACTACCGTTGTGAACAAAGTTATAAACACCCTAACTGTGAACTGTTCTATTTACTTACTAGAGTGTCAAGCTACATTCCTAGTAACATTTTTATGGATCGTTCCATTTTAATCTAGTTTCGAACCAAGTTTTAAACATCTTTATTGTGAACTGTTCCATTTAAAAACTGGAGTTTCAACATTAATGTCGAACATGTTTATCATAGATTATCAAATTTTTAAACTTTAGCTTTGAACCAAGTTTTAAACACCTTTATTGTGAACTGTTCCATTTACTAACTGGAGTAACAAACTACATTTCCAACATCTTAATTATGAACTGATCCATTTTTAAACTGTTGTTTTAAACCAGTTTTAAACACCTTTATTGTGAACTGTTCCATTTAGTTTCAAACACTACTATTTTTGGCTGTTCCATTTTAAACTATCGTTTTGAACCAAGTGTTCAACACCCTTACTGTGAACTGTTCCATTTACTATCTAGAGTTTCAAACACCCCTATTCCATACTGTTCCATTTTTAACAATACTTTTGAATGAATAACCTCAAACATGCCTGTAGTGGATCATTCCATCATCTGTAGTTTTTATTTATAGTTAATGATTTCAAACACCTCTCTCTATTTAGTGCATTAATGAATCCTTCCAAATAATTTTTTTAGTGTTTTCAAACCCTGTATTTTTAACCCTTCATCATGTTAGCTGAGCAGGTTGTTAGGAGAGCAGTCATGCAGTCCTGCAGTGATGTTGCAATAATATCAGATAGCAGCAGAGTGTTCCTGTTCTACTGAGAGCTGACCTTGTTTTTTTTTTTTTTTACTTTGGCTTGTGATGTTGGAAAAAGATATGAGTTTCACTTTTCAATCTAACACAATTCAAAGTTAAAACAGTTGTGGAAGAGGGTGTATCTTATTAAGAATATGTTACAGATTAACCCTTGTGTGGTCTTCGGGTGAAATTGTCCAGTTTCTAATTTTTACAAGAATCAAAATATTACAAGTGTATATTCTTTTCTAGTAGGGACTGGTTGCAATAATTCAAGATGTCTTGTCTATATTGTTTGAATTTGAGATGAGTCACATTTGTTAATGTGTTATGGAGTAAAATTTAGATTTTTAATTGCTTTTAAAATGGGAATACCCCACAAAGGTTAATAGGTGTCCATCAAGCAACTGCAATGAATAATTCAATAAACAATTAATATTAATTGAGAATGTGTGAAAACATACGGTGAAATGCGACGCTGCAGTTTGCTTCAGATCCTTTCTGGTACACCTCCGGAACAAGAGCCCAGGAAAAGGTGTGGTATTCCTTCACGGTCAGCCATCCCACCTGTCAATCAAAGTTTAGAGCTGCTTAAGCATCATAAACATAAACATAATGTTAAACATTTATAATGTAAACATTTAACATAAATGTTAAAATGGAAGATAGCTTCAAAATGTGCCAAGCTGTACGGTGATTCGTTCCATTTTCTTATGTAAGCTTCAAACACCCTTCCTCTGGGACTTCTGAATCTATTTTATCAAAACATTCCTATTGAGAACGATCCATTTTAAAGTGTAGTTCCAAATTAATGTTTTTTTAACTTGGTTCAATTAAATAATTCATTCTAATTATTTCTGTAAAATTCTGACTTTTCTACTCAAAATAAGCTAAGCTAACATAAGTCTAATACATGTTTTATTCTCAAAGTTCTCACTTTATAATTTCTAAAACTAAATTACTTTATTTTTATTCTGATCGTGGTTTTGTTGAACCCCCTTCCCCAATCTTTAAAGGCAATTAAAAGTTTATAAAAATAACAGTAAAACAAATAAAACATTTTTGGTTCACATTCTTTTTTCTCAGAAATACGTTTTTTCTTCAAAATGTTTGCGTGTTTTCTCCAAATTCTTGCTTTTTGGGGATTGAAATCAAACTCTTTCTGTACAATTCTAACTCAAAATAAAATAAATTAACATAAGTCAAAACTTCAGAAAACTCTTTCGGTGAGAACACATCTCCCGGCGGCTCTGAGAATAGAAGACCTGCAAGATCTGATGCGAGATGATCTCAAAGCTGTCTCTGCACCTTGAAGAGCCCGATCCAGTCTCGACTGCTCCAGGCGTGCTTGCTGCAGACGGTGTAGCGGCAATCCACCCTCGTCTGAGAGAAATAGCTCTCTGCCACATCTCGGAAGCGTACTCCTCTGTTGTCTTCCATTGAAGCTGCAGAATAGGAGAGAGACAACATGAGGAAGAGCTTGAGCAACCCACGGATGCTCGATCACTGGTCCTGGACCTGTTATTCAGCTCGAGTGACCCTCTATAATTAGCGCTATTACATCAAATGATGCCTGAGATGCTGCTATTGGGTTTCTCTGTGTTGTGAAACGGCATTCTATGAAATATTTACACAGCAGACCAAAACATGAACGCTTCTGGAGATTAAATCAGGGTTTTAACAGATGAGGCTCCTAACGAGATATTTCCTCTCCTCCCAAAAGGGTTTGAAACATCTACAAGCTTCTACTGAAGCAAACATTCTGATAGGACGAACTTAAAGCAGCTGCCGCCGGTGTTCTGCTGTAAAAGAGCTACAATCAGATCTTAAAGTTCCTCCTGATGCACCCGAGCTGTCTTCTCTTTTAATTAAAAGACTTTAATCATATTTCATATATAATCATCTGATATAGCTTAAAACTCAAAGTGTTTGAGATATTAACCTGCATACACTAGTCTCTGACTGCTGAAGGCTGATCTTAACCATTACATATCTATTTTTTTTTTTTTTTACTTCCTGCTTTAAAAGAAAGTGATGATGTTCTGTCCTCTTCTCCTCTCCTCCGGGAGGTTCTACTAGCTTTTAAGCGAGGAAAATGAAGGCTTCAGATGCAAAAAAGAAGTATGAAATGTAACGTCCCCTCATTCCGGAGGCGGCGAAAAGGTTCTTTTTAGCTTCACACACTTTTATCTTTAGAGAGTTATACATTGAAACAGTGCTTCAGCTGACATCGTTTGATCCAAAGCTGTTTGAAGCACTTAAAAGATCCATTTTTTTTGTCTTAATGCTTAACTTAGATAGCAAGTGACTTGTGTTCTCAAACCGAGACAATACTAGCATCATCATTTTCCCTCCTCAAGAATCCTCTTTTCTCAGCGTCTTGACATTTTTATAGAAAGTCTGTCTTTTGTTATTATTCTTTTAGAACCCCCGCTTTATTTTGAATCCTTAGACGAACCTCTTTCGTTCATCATTCAAATACTGTTTTTTCCTCTCAGAAGTCATTTTATCTCATTTCCTCTCAGAAGTTTTTTCCTCTCAGAAGTCATTTCCTCAAAAAAATTTTGAAGAAAAAGTATTTTCAAGACTGAGAAGATGAATTAAGTAATCCCTTTCCTCACTCTTCTGTCTGCAGAGGCAGTGAAAAGGCTTTTTTAGTTTCCTGACACTTGGCTTTCGCAAATAAAACTTTGATTCAAGCGAAAGAAAATTCATTTAAATATAATTTGTTTTCAGACAATTTTAGAGCCTCTTTCTCACAACTGCGTTTACATGGATTACATCTTCATTTAGAGGTGTTTTAAGCAGAAAACTACATTTGGTCTCATTTTCTTGTTCCTCCATCAACAAAAAAGATGAGAAAAACAGCTTCATTGAGGAAAAAACCTACCTTCTCTCACCGGAACACTGAATCCAATCCTCTGAGAGCGCTCCGGTCCTCCTTCACGAGCTGAAGATCCTGATTTAGAGAGCCTCTGAGAGGGGGGGGGGAGAGAGTTTGTAACAACAAACACATGTGTCTGCAGCCTCCTCCTTCTCCTCCTCTCTGCTGCATGCTGGGAAATGAAGTCCAAACACAGGAGAAATAAATGCGAGGTCTGATAATCTCAGAAACCTCCTCCTGATGTTTTCTCTAGAGAACAAATGGAAAATATATGAATAGTAATGCCAAGAATTTCCAAGAAATACCCCCTCATCCAAGCACAAACACTGTTATTTGATGAATGTGAGTTTTTATCTTTTTTCAAAATGATCATGTTTCCATTAGGCTAACAAATCAAATTTTCACAATTTTATAGTTTATGTAAGCGAGATTATTGATGGCAATGAAATAGGCTGTCTCCCGTTACCACTCAAAATTGAATCGAATGCAATACAAAACATTTTAATAAATCATGAAGTGCACTTCCACAGGGAACACTGCACTATGACCTAGACTGGGACACTTCAGGAATACTGTGTGCATCTAAAAACATTGCCAGATAAATGAAAACACTAAACTCTCAGCCAGGCATAACTATAATTAGAGATATGCCTAAAACTAAAACTCGGAGCTATCTAAGGCAGATTTTTAAATGAAGAGTTTAACGATCAAACCCTGGCGTGCGTTTTGGAACTGCTAGCAGGTCTTCTGCTTTGTAAGCCAACCTAAAGTTCACTAATGACATTTCTGCAGGAGGGTGAAAAAACTGTGACAAAACGAAACCTCTCAAGTGTCTCCACCTCTCAAGAGCTGGGGTTAATGAATACCTCCAAAAAATCAGCTCTTACAGTCTGAAGCTCTCAGGGATGTTTTGTTGAAGGATCAGCTCTTATTTATCACTTTTTCTCTGTTGACATGTGCGAATTTGAGCATCATTAATGACAAAATTACTGGTAATATTTAACTGTCTAATCGATCATAAACTATATTCTAAAGATACATTAAAACATGATTCCTGCTGCTTAGTGCTTAGTGTTTAAAGTAAATATATGGAAGTTTTGGTGGGGAAATTTATAGAAATACATATGCAGTCAAATATATGAAATCTATCTAAAACAAATAATAACATCACAATCAGGCATTCAAAACCCATAAAGTGGACGCACATAGTAGCTCGTTATATCCTCAAAATACATTTCAACCGTAGAAACAACAGTTCACAACTCCCTCCAATGACAGTCTAATAATATTCATGACTTTTTCAACCAATTGCACAGTTCTTCACGAGGAATAGTTATTCATGCAACACCAGCAGGGGTGCCTTCAGGTGGCCGCACCGGGTGAACTAATCCTGCTTTATGACTGAAAGGTGATACTCTCTACCATCATCACCCTCATCATCATCCTATTCCTCATCACCTCCCGGCTGTGACCCACAGCAGCTCAGTGTCTCACAAGGGCCGCACTCCGGAGAGCTTCGAGGACTCACCTCGAGCTGATATCAGTGTGCGTAAAGAGCCTCCAGCTCGAGAAGATCGAGACGATCGCGAGATAAACCCGTCTGAGATCCAAACCAACGACGAAACCAAACCCGAAGACTCCAGCCGGTCCAGGATCGAGATGAATTCATGATTTACTGAAGAAACACAACAAAAACAAGCACAACATCTGCTTAAGAACGCCTTTCAATTCTTCAGGAATACATTTAGGTTTTAAACGTGATGGTTATATTTGTTAATTAGTATTTTCCCAGAACCCTGATACCAACTACTAAACTCAGCGTGATCAATCAACACTCCTGCAAAATCTATTAATTATTGGCAAGTAAAGTCGCGTGGTCTGAATGAAGAAGGATTTTGTGATTTTTAGATTTCATACCAGAAATTTTGACAAATAAAATATCCAAATGGACCTTTCTGAACTCCAATGTAGTGATCACAGAATAATCAAGAGAATATTGGGTGCGTTCATATTTTTATTTTTGTTGTTCTTTTATTAAACATTATTTAACACTAAGTGGTGTTTAAAGTGACTTCAGATGGTTCAATTTGTACTAAATTCAATTAGTCCCGCCTACTTAAAAAACTTTAATAGACCGTCGTATTTATTCAAAGTAAACTTAGGAGGAAAATCCAAGTAAGTTTAATAATTATCTTCAGGTAAATGTAATTAAGTATTTTTGAGTAGATTTACTGATAAATATGAATTTTTATCTGCATGCTCAAGGACATCGAGTACAAACATTCAATAATTTTACTTAAGATGTATTAGTACTCTAAAATACTATTCAAACTTTGTACCAATACCTGACTATTTTAAGTAAACCAAACATTTGAGGAAAATCAAGTAAATATCGTCCCAGGCCTATAAAGTATATTATTTGATCTTACAGTGAATAAATACATTTCAAATATGAGAGAATATTGGGTGCTTTCTTATTTTATTTTTTGTTTGTTATAAAAAAAATTCACTGATCAATTCTTGGATCTAAAAAAACATTACTAAAGGAGAGTTAATGCTATAAGATCAGATCGTTTTAAATGTTTAATGGGTTCCATGTTCTACGCGTCTGAGTTATTCTTCAGCGAGGGTTCCGAGGTTCAAATGGTGGTCTAAGTGACTTGAGATGGTTCTGTTGGTCTTATTTTACATCACGTAATATTTCTCCAGCTCTTGTTATTTCAACTATCAGAGTTAGATTTAACAATGGGACAGTGTTGATATTTGTCCATGAATTAACACCAATTTAACAAACAGAAATGGTCCCAAAGTAAACCTAATTTTGCACAATTTATCAATTATTAAAAATAAATACAAAGCTCCTGCATCAAACATAGAACAAGAAAAATCTGACACATGCAGCATTAAAACTTTTTTAAATATAAAATTGAATCATAAATATAAGCTGGTACTATCGGTCGTCCTCAAAGAAATGCTGTCAAACTGTCCGGCGCCTCAGGAGGGGGAAGCAGTGCCCCACTAACACTGTTTACAGTGGAGGTGGAGAGCTGTTGACCTCGACCAGGGATGTGGTCGGGTGGTGGGAGGAATACTTTGAGGGTCTCCTCAATCCCACTGTCACGTCCTACGTTGGCAGAGGCTGGGGTACTTGAGGTGGACTCATCTATCACCCAAGCCGAAGTTACTGAGGTGGTTGGTAAGCTCCTCAGTGGCAAGGCACCGGGGGTGGATGAGATCCGCCCTGAGTACCTCAATTGTCTAGATGCTGTGGGACTGTCCTGGCTGACACGTCTCTGCAGCATCGCGTGGAGGTCAGGGTCGGTACCTGGTCGTGGAACACTGGACCAGCTCTATACCCTCTGCAGGGTCCTCGAGGGGTCATGGGAGTTCGCCCAACTGGTCCACATGTGCTTTGTGGATTTGGAGAAGGCGTTCGACCGTGTCCCTCGTGGTGTCCTGTGGGAGGTGCTCTGGGAGTATGGGGTCCGGGGCACTCTGCTAAGGGCTGTCCGGTCCCTGTACAACCAGAGCAGGAGCTTGGTCCGCATTGCCAGCACAAAGTCAGACCTGTTCCCAGTGCGCGTTGGCCTCCGGCAGGGCTGCCCTTTATCACCACTTCTGTTCATAGTTTTTATGGACAGAATCTCTAGGCGCAGCCGGGGCCGGAGGGGGTCCGGTTCGGGGGCCTCAGGATTTCATCTCTGCTGTTTGCGGATGATGTTGTCCTGTTGGCTTCTTCGGGCCTGGACCTCCAGCATGCGTCGGGGCGGTATGCAGCCGAGTGTGAAGCGGCTGGGATGAGGATCAGCACCTCCAAGTCTGAGGCCATGGTTCTCGACCGGAAAAAGGTGGCCTGCCCTCTCCAGGTTAGTGGAGTGCTCCTGCTTCAGGTGGAGGAGTTCAAGTATCTCGGGGTCCTGTTCACGAGTGAGGGGAGGATGGAGCGAGAGATCGACAGGCGGATCGGTGCAGCATCTGCAGTGATGCGGTCGCTGTATCGGTCTGTTGTGGTGAAAAGGGAGCTGAGCCGAAAGGCGAAGCTCTCGATTTACCGGTCGGTCTACGTCCCTACTCTCACCTAGGTCATGAGCTCTGGGTCATGACCGAAAGGACAAGATCCCGGATACAAGCGGCCGAAATGAGCTTCCTCCGCCGGGTGGCTGGGCGCTCCCTTAGAGATAGGGTGAGAAGCTCCGTCACCCGGGGGGAGCTCGGAGTAGAGCCTCTGCCCCTCCACATCGAGAGGAGTCAGCTGAGGTGGCTTGGGCATCTGTTCCGGATGCCTCCTGGAAGCCTCCCAGGGGAGGTGTTCCGGGCATGTCCCACTGGGAGGAGGCCCCGGGGAAGACCCAGGACGCGCTGGAGGGACTATGTCTCCCAGCTGGCCTGGGAACGCCTCGGGATCCCTCCCGGGGAGCTGGAAGAAGTGTCTGTGGAGAGGGAAGTGTGGGCGACCTGGCCCCGGATAAGCGGGAGAAGATGAGATGAGATGAGACAATATTTCCTTTTTAATTCTCTGTCACTCTCACTTTGTTAGAACTGTCTGCAAATTATTATTTCGTGTACATTTACTAATATTTTGGTTAAAAAATGTTGTTTTATAATATTTCCTGATGTATGTGATTGTGAATATTTTGGTATTTTACTCCGGCTATTTATGTAATAATTATTTTATGTTGTTGAGCCAACAAAGTACAAAAACGTTTTACTAAAAAAAACGTAAAAGGTTACTAAAAACCTCACGAACTGAATCAATCATTTCAAACCACACACCTTCACTGTAAAAAAAATGTGGTGCCATTTACTCAAAAAAACTTAATTACGAGGTCGAAAAATCACTTTAAGTACAAAGAAGAGTAAAAAAATAGAAGTGTAGAATCCGGGATCAGAACGTGGATGACATGTCTTTTTGTAATATGTACAATTATAAAAATAAACAAATGTATGCATGCGTTTTAAAATGTAATTTTTTTCTACACTATAAATTAGAAAGCAGCTTTCTCCAACACCATTTGATGTTTGTATTGTGTTATACTGTAAAGGTTAGCAGCTTGAGAATCTTACTGATATTTTACGTTGACTTGAATTCGAAAGTCAAAAAATTCTGATTCAGAGATAATCCGTGGCTTTTCTGTTCAAAAATAAATGATTAATTCTCAAAGATTTTCTAATAGTCAGTGTGGAACTGCTACTCTTATGTTACATCTATCCCTATATTTATTTGTCAATTAAAAAAATGAACATTTGCTCCACAATTTCGTTGAACAACTGTATTACGACTATTCTCTATTCTATTCTATTCTATTCTATTCTATTCTATTCTATTCTATTCTATTCTATTCTATTTAATAAAATGAGATGTTCTGCTCTTCAAGTCTGTAACTCGTTTTATAGATTATCGAGCACTTCGGGGTCAAATTAGGTTTAAAAACGCTGTATTTAATAGGTTTGCAAACTTAACTGCGAGACAGTTCAAATAATTCAACACATAATATCTATAATATCACCGATGTTTGGTTACAACAGGAGAGATGCAAAAAAACCTGACGCGCTTGTTGCCTTCCTCCAGACAGCTGAATCTAAGCTCAGCTTCTTCTCGTGTCACAGGTTGTGCATAGATCCCAAATACTGGTTCATTTTCTCGTCATTTTAACTTAAACTCCTTTATTTTCATTTAATGCAACGTTTAGAGTGATTGTGACAAACACGAACAAATATATGTCATAAATATTATAGTTTCTTAGGAAAGTAATAGAGATTTGTTGATTCTTGCAGCCTGCAACTTAACTTACAAATGAAATGTAACACAATTTTTTGAAGACTTGAACAAAGATTAATTTGTAGTTGTGTGATTAACAAGAAAATTGTCAGATTTATTTTAGACAAACACCGAAAAAACGTTATATATTTATGCATGTTTAATACATTTTAGAATAATTTCATCATAAATATTTGGCAGTTCACTCAAGATGCGTGACTAGAGAAAAAAAGTAAAAACTAATTATTTTCTTAACATAAGCGACACTAATTTAATTAAGATATAATGCAAAATATTTAGTGTGATTAACAAAATAAAATTGTTCGATTTTTTTTACAAACACAGAAAAAACATTCTCCTTCCACATATCTATGCATCTTAACAAGTTTTAAAGTGACAACTTTTTAGTCGTTCACTGAACTACATCTGTTTCAGTTGGCGCACTAGGAAGAAGAAGCTGCGCCCCGCTCCCCGCTCCCCGCTCCCCGCTCCCCGCTCCCCGCTCCCCGCTCCCCGCTCCCCGCTCCCCGCTCCCCGCTCCCCGCTCCCCGCGCCCCGCTCCCTTTTGTTCGCATTTTGGAGACTTTTACCTTTTGTGTTTGATTTGTCTCTCAGCAGCCTCAGAGGTATCGAATGAACCCGGTCCGCGTGAGGGGATACATCAGGGGAAACTCTGAGGGTTCTCTTTTAAACGAGTCCTCGTCAGTCATTAACGCTTCCTCTTGAGATCGGGAAGTTCTGACTCCTGTTTGTTTGTTTGTTTTGTTAAACACAGTTCCCGCAGAGATTCCTCAAACAGGAAGCGGCTCTCGGGAGCGAGGATGCAGAAAAGAAAACCATAACGTTTTATGACTCGTAAAGTCAATAACTCTTTCTTTTGCAGAGGCAGAAAGATAACAGAAAGAACTCTTCCGAACACACACTGAGAGAAACCCCGATTAAAGTGAGGCAGCTCGATACCTGATCTTTCAATTTTTTTTACTGTATATTAATGTTTTTGCACAGAAAATGAAGGGTAGAATACATGGTTATTCCTATTTTAATAGGGATACAGTGTAACAGACAGGGGATCCTAAAGAAAGATTTAAATGATCGCTTTGTTCCAGATTGTATTGCCATATTTCTTTTTGTTAAACCAGACAAGTGTTAACATGCGCTGCGATCTCTGAATAAACATCGAGTCTTAAAAAAGTTGTTAGCTGCGATTTTATCTGATTAAAATTCGTTAATTTGTAGGTAATTTGAAAGTAATTTAAGTGCTTCATAGTTTAATCGTGTTTAAAACGATCACAATTTGGCGTAAAATGCGATTTATTTTATTTTTTATGGAAATATCTGAAACGTCTTCCTCCACTCAGCAAATATTCGACTCACAATTTAATTTGCTTTACATTTTAGCTCTAAAATAGAGTGATAAATATTGTTTTGTTGAATTCAATTCGTGCGCTTCTTTATGTTACGCAGTTATTTCATTTATAGACGTGTACGAGTAGAATTTAGGGCTTTATTAACAGTTTTTTAACTTCAGTGAGAGTTTATTAATATTCAGGATGCTCCTGGTTTGCTGGAGCTTTGAAATCGGACCGGATCTCTTCATTTTCCCGCAGCTCGGGATCTTTTTTTCGAGCAGGAGCTGCGTATGCGAAATCTTAAACCTCGCGCGCTTCTCGATCTAGCGCTTTCTCCTAAAGATCTCGTGCTCTCGTAAATCCGCTTCTCTCTTTCACGAGCTGTCCAGACCTTAACTTCTCCCGTTAACCCCCTCAAAAAGCAGCACCCTCCCCAGAAGCACCAGCAAAGAACATTAATGCTGAAGCTCAGAATGTCTTTTTTCTAGTTTAGTAAATCGCAAGAGAATTTTTGTTCCGTTTTTTTGTGGCCGCAACAAGCGGTCGTTTCTGTAAAGTTGAGGCGAATTAAATGTGAAGTTGTCTTTTGAGGTTAAGGAGTTGAATCAAAACGAGTTCCTCGTGTTCTGAACGTCATCTGAAGCTGGTTTACAGGATACTTCTTGATCTTGTTCTCCTCACACTGTTGTTGTACAAAATACAATTGAGTGATTATCGGTGTATTTTTTTAAAGTATGAAATACGTTTAAAACATTAAAATCACTGCAAAATGTGCGAACGTCTGATTTTAGGGGAAAATTGGGGTACTCAATATCGATTAATCTGTTATAAACTATTATCTGTGTAATGTTACCTCTTTAGGGTAAATATGTAATAAATATATGTTTTTGCTTATAATTTTAGTTTAATAATGGTATATTTGTATAGTGTTTTTTAATAACTTGTGATTCAACAAGGAAGTTTCTCAGCTGAGGGAGGCTTGTCCTGTCTTATCGATCCACTATTTCCATCTGATCATTATCATTTAGAAAAAAAAACTAAAGTTTGTATCAATCTTTTTCAGTTGTGTTGCTTTGTTTCCAAGTGTCCTGGCAGTCCTCATTAACAGTAAAATTCCAAACATTATTTTATGGTTAAAGTTGTACAAATAGTGAAACATTTTCACAACTAACATTATTATTATCATTATTATTGTAAGAAGAAGAAGGTTTAACTGATTAAAACAGCACAACCCTTTAAAGAAACTGTTTTTACTTGTGTTTTCTATAAGGATATTACCATTTTTGTCAATTAAAATAATATATAAATGTTTTCATTAGTTGTCCAGTTGTTTTCTGTAGTTTTTGTACATTTATGTATTTTTACAGTGACGTTGAGCACGATTTAAAGAGTGTTTCTTATATTCTCATGTTAACCAACACATGCACGGTGGAATAAGAGCACGTCTGATCATATGAAAAACTAATCAAAGTCATTTATCTTCATTTATTTATATATGAATGCACACACCAGACAAAACAAATATATACACGTTTTTTAATCAACCAACGGGTTTACACAGAACTTCCGATTTTTTCAGATCATTCATCATTATGTGTCTGTATCTGAGATAACTTCAAGGAATGTTATCGACATGGAAGTAAACATGTTTTTGCAGCTATAGAAAAAAAAAACAAAATAGAAATCTCCACTTGTTCTGAACATAAAGTGAGCAGCCTTTTTGGTAATCAAACCGAGCAAACAGCGTTTCATCTGGTTTGCAGCAAGTTGACACACACATGGAAATAAACTCGAAATTCACATGCGAGAAGTGTGAGAGTGATTCGTTTGGTCAGTTGTAGGGCTCCAACAACTAATCGATTACATCGAATCGATTAGTAGGAGTTTGCAACGTAATCGGTTAGTTGTGTTGAATGAAACGCAAACGTACACAACGTTTATTTGAGCACATACAACTCGCATAGTCTCTCAGCTGCGTGCATGGAGCAAGAACAAACAAACAAAAACGGCAAAAAAGTAGACAGGGAAGAGAATCAGTGCGACTTAAATCATTTAGGCTGTGTAAGCTTTAAACAAAGTTGTATTTGTTTTTAAAACAAAATATGTATTGTTATAGTAGCTTAAGTAACTCTTTTATTTGGAAAAAAGTCAAACGTAAAAATACATTTAAATTATTATTAATATTATTATTAATAATAACTGCTAGCAACTCAATGTGCACTTGCTAAAAATTTGGTTGTTTTTTAACCAAGAATTGGAAATTAATATTGTTGTTGTTTTTTTAGCAGAATCTAATCTAATAAAAATTAATCGCCAAATGAATAAAGTATTAAATAATCGTTAGTTGCAGTCCTGGTCAGTTTCAGATGGACACTCCAGAACATCTCGATAATTTTGTGCAAATAATAACACCCATCGGGGGATTGGAGGACGCGGTTTCCGGTCAGTTCTGCTCCGGTTTCTCCGCGGTTCCTCCGGGCTCTTGCTCCGAGCTCTGAGCTGCGCTGTCGCCGAGGATGGATGTGAGGTGGCTCTCCTTCTTCCACTTCATCCTGCGGTTCTGGAACCAGATCTTGATCTGCCTCTCGGACAGGCTCAAGGCGTTCGCGATCTCGATTCGTCTTCTCCTCGTCAGATAGCGGTTGTAGTGGAACTCTTTCTCCAGCTCCAGGGTCTGGTACCGGGAGTAGATCTGGCGGCCCTATCGCCGTCCGAGCCGTACCAA